>OZ059802.1:4629860-4718923 GCA_964057025.1 Standfussiana lucernea | reverse complement strand
AATCAAAATAACTGGAAAAAATGTCATCCAAGTAAAAGAAATTGCGAAATTGACACTTGACAAGGATTTGTGTGTGATACGATAACTAAAAAGGGTAAAATAAAAACTTTTTTGCAAAAAAAAACCGACTTCCAAAAAAAACACTAAAAAAGTGGAAAATAACTTTACTTTCGGAAGTCGGTGGCAAAAAAGTCAATGAAACAAACAATAGTCACCGACTTCCAAAAGTAAATTTATTTTCCACTTTTTTAGTGTTTTTTTTGGAAGTCGGTTTTTTTTTGCAAAAAAGTTTTTTTATAGTATGTGAAGCATAAAAGTTTCGTAAAACATTGTGCAGTCTGATTCAGTCATATCGAATTTTGTTTGTTTGGTATTTCTTTTTAGTCTCTTGATTTTTCTAAATAGATGTTGATTTAAGCGACGCAAAACGCAATAGGTACCTAAGTATTATTGTTTAGGTTCGGTTACTTGTGAAGAATAAGTGTTGGGTGCATCATCATTCTCCTGCCCTTATCCCAATCCATTTGGGGTCGACGCAACATTTGTCTTCTTCCATACTTCTCTATTACGTGTCATCTCATCAGTCACCTCCTTTCTTGCCATATCAGCCTTCACACGCAGTCCATGCATCGATTCTTTGGTCTTCCTCTACTCTTATATCCACCCACATTCATATTCATCATCAGATTAAGTGGAAAATGTATCAAAACCTGTGCGACTATCATCATTTCTCGGGTTACCGTAAATTGTTTCAAGATGAATCTGCTATTTGTTTTAGAAATTATATTAACTCAGTAGAAGACAGAATACCTAAAAACGTAAAGTATTTTTGGACATATGTATCCAACAGAAAGGGCAAGACTAACTACCCAGCCAATATGTATCTTAAAGGTGCCTTGTCTGATAGCCCTACACATATATGCAATTTGTTTTCTTCTTTTTTCGCTTCTGTCTACGAACCATCCACGTTTGATCCTAAGAATTGGAAACCTTCAAACATATGCCAGGATAGCTCTGCTTGTATACCCGATATTTACCTCACAAAAGAAGTAGTTCACCGAGCAGTCAAATCACTGGACCCATCCAAGGGAGCTGGTCCCGATGGTCTTCCGCCTGTCTTCTTTATAAAAACAGCCGATAACATACATACTGCATTGTATTTAATTTTCAATAAATGCCTACATGAGGGTGTCTTTCCCACCGTGTGGAAGCGAGCATTTATTACACCCGTCTTTAAAAGTGGAGACAAGGAAAATGTTGAGAATTATCGTCCCATATCTATTATTTCCACCTTGTCGAAGCTTTTTGAGAGGCTTGTACACAGCACTCTTTATCCTCTATTACATGGCCTCATTATACCCGAACAACATGGGTTCGTTAAACGGCGTTCGACTACTACCAATCTAATGATTTTCACTAACTTTCTTTTTGAAAATATGGACAGGAGAGTCCAGGTAGATGCTGTGTACACTGACTTTCGGAAAGTTTTTGACAAGGTGGATCACACAATTCTTTTGGAAAAGCTTGCCTATAATGGTATCCGGGGTAATTTACTTAGATGGTTTGCATCATATATTTATAACAGGACTCAAAAGGTCGTTATTAATGGGTTTGAATCTGAGATTGTAACTGTCAAGTCCGGAGTTCCTCAAGGGTCTATCTTGGGACCTTTGCTTTTTATCCTGTTTATTAATGACATAAGACAGTGTTTTGTTAATGCAAATTTCCTAATGTATGCGGATGATATAAAAATCTACAAAGCCTGCCAAAAACTCGATGACCGCCTATTGCTCCAAGAAGATCTTCACAGACTTGACACCTATTGTAAAGACAACAAGCTCTTTCTTAGTCTTTCTAAATGGACCGTGTTATGCAGAAGGCAGCCAAGTCGGGAAAAGTTCAAACAGAGTTATGAGCATTTTTCTGTCGATGGTTGCACTTCGGTTGTATATTAATTTTCTGATTATTTTTTATTTGAGACATATTGGTATAACTGTTGTTATTTATTGTATCCTATCCAGAATTCCGAAACGCGGCTATTAATATTAATAATTGCGATTTTAGATGTGGCTGTTTTATACAAAATAGCATATTTTGTAGAAATCACAATAAAGTATAAACCAACCATGTAAGTTGGCTGTGTTTTAAAATGTGATCTGTAACTATTTAAAAAATAAAAAACAGACAAGAAAGTATTAAGTGTAGCAGCTATTGACTAAAATGTTTACTACGTTCATTAAAATAATCCGACTGTTGTATAATGTTTTCATACTGTTTTTTACTTTAACTAGGTACACTTCCTTTAGTCTTATAACAAATCAAATAAATGAAATTATTTTGATTTGAGTAAAAACTTGGCAATAGAATATTAGAAATATTTATTTTAAAAAAATATTAAAACGTCACAAACTATTATACGCAAAATATAAATTTGCGCACTTATTCATCATCCAAAATAAAATCTAACTCAGTAATAAATCCATCAACGTTATCTTCAATAACAGGTGCACATGACGTCAAATTGACATAAAAGTGTCGAGCATCTTCTGGTATTAGATGTATTATTGATATTATATCACGTACATATCTTGGGCTCTGCTATAGGTTTTCCATTTGGCCATAATTTAAATAACTGACTCTTAAAAACACCTTCTCTTTCTGGATTGTCAGAGCAGTGACGGCTTGATATATTACGAGTAAGACTTCATATAAATATGATATTGGTCTGGCTTTGTTATTTTTAATTCTCTTGTTTTTAGCCAATTTAGTTTGTCATTCTTTGTTGTTTTCTTGCGATTTACTATGAACTTTTCTAGAGTCTCAGTCGAGTAGAAATCATCAACTTCCATTTGGCAAGTTATCACAGGTTTTTTCTTTTTGCATATAGCCATAATTTGAATGTAGTCGTCAGGCGTATAAATCCTTTGATTGTACTTCAAAGCTCTCTCAATATCGCCGAAGTCTTTATCATTGGGCAAGTAACTATGGCCTGGCATCAAATACTTAAATGTAATAGATTCTAGGTTTAGTTTCATCTCGAGCACTGCTTTCATCATGAGAGTAATTTTTATGTTCCGGTTGTGACCGCC
Organism: Standfussiana lucernea; assembly: GCA_964057025.1. Lineage (NCBI taxonomy): Eukaryota > Metazoa > Arthropoda > Insecta > Lepidoptera > Noctuidae > Standfussiana > Standfussiana lucernea. The sequence goes on along the minus strand of OZ059802.1, from coordinate 4,715,834 downwards.
ACAAGAATCTGACCAAAGAATTAAATCTTTTATAGTGTCCAGAGACGTTCTTGTCGATGTGTTTTAAAAGTGAAGATCCCAATTCCTGAACGCCACGTCCAGCCTGACCCTCGATCCATGTATAACAGTAGCTTTGGTTGTTTTAGCACTGTGCACACCCAAGGTATAGAGCCAGAGTTGCCTTTTATAAAAAAAAATATTTGTCTGAATCCGGGGCAGAGGTAGTGTTTTTTGCATATCAAATGTAAGACATTCGATGTCTTCTTGATTTTTAGCTAAGTTCATATCTATTTTTAGTTGACATCTTGCTCTTTCGGCCTGGTGAAGATGAATGTTGTGAGTTTCTTTTATGGAATTAACATCCCCACCGCTTCTACCTGTATTTATTAGTTCTATGCGAAATTTATCGCAGACATTGCACGTATCTTTGCTTAGTATTTTAGGTTTAATGTTAAAGTTGTCGTAAAAAAATCGTTTAAAAAAACTGTAACTCACGGCGTTTGTGGTCATTTTGGCTTTATATTTATCATAAACTACAGACAAAGTCACTCCAGGCTTAAAAAAACTTTTCCGATGTTTGTGACCTGCTATAATGAGACGTATATAGTGGGAGTGAATTAATGAACTCTTTTATTTTCTCTTTACGCACATCAGGTACCCTATTTTCTCCTCCCTTTTTTGAATTTCTTTGGTCTAGCAACGGTTTCCGCGAATTTATTTTGTCCATGGCTGTTGAGATTCTCGTTGAGCATTTATTCAGAGTTTTGCAGAACTTGTCTCGGCAAACATCATAAGTTTCCATTTTATATTTTCGCAAATTTTTTTTTGTGGGTTTTTCGCTTCTCACCACCTTGACAAAAACGCCCAGAAAAGTTGTCAGCGAATTTTATTAACCAAGAATCCAAAAGTTTTCATAAAAATTTTTGCGTGTTTGCAAAGGAACAGTCGTTTTGCACAGATTTTTGCATTTGCAGGTAAAATCTATGAAGTCTCTTGGTTGTTTACATCTTAATCTGTGGTCAAAATATTCTTTATTACTGTTCCGTGCCTGTTTTCGTTCTGATCTATTTTGAGGACATTTTCTTTTTCTACCACGAGGTGGTCTCCCCAAATTAGAAGACTGCTCTTCATTTTCTTCCATTGTTTCATGAGGTTCATTGGCTTGCTCCACCATTACCTAACAGATAATTGGAATAAAATCCCGTTCGTCTTCACTGAAATATGTAGCGTTAGAATCTTTGTGTGATGGAACGTAATCTGGACCGTCTGTTGCGTAAAAATCACCATCGGGAAAAATATGCATTTTAGCTAATTGTAATAAAATCCTTCATATAGATAACAAAACAAAAAGTTATACCTATTTTTATTAGTGGCAAAAACAGCCTGGATGATGTTGAAAAAAGCCAACTGCGATTATCAACAAATAAATAATTTGCAGTAAACAGCCATCATAGAGTGGCTGCCTTTTACGTAACTCGAACACTGATACCTCCTAACATTTTGAAATTTGTAAAAAACGGCCATATAGTTAGGCTGACTTCTGCAAAATAGGTATTTTAATTTTTGTCAAAATTGGCTGCATTTTACATGAAGATGACTGTTTTTTACAATAAACATTTGTAGACATGGCTGCATTTGACGGCTCATATCTCCGTGATAAATACAGATATCGACATGGCTGTTTTTGCAAAAAATCGGGCATGTCGAAATTAGTATGGCTGTGTTTATAACTCATTTTTGGAAAAAGTGCCACATGGCTGCTTTCTGCATAACACGGTCCAAATGTCATAGTATATCTTTTACTAAAAACAAAAATAAACTTAATTTTACTTACACGTTGAACAGCCAACAATTAATTGTGGTTGAATCCGTTCGCGACCTTGGTGTGACTATTGATTCATGTTTGCACTTTGACTTGCATATTGAAAATATAATAAATAACGCCTTTCAGATGTATGGTTTTGTCATGAGATCCTCGAAAGACTTCGTGCGGCCCTCTACTTTTTTGCTATTATTTAAAACGTTGATAAGATCTCAATTAGAATACGCGATTCCTATTTGGAATCCGTTCTATATCAAATATAAAATTAAATTAGAATTAGTACTGAAAAAGTTTTTACGTACTATGAACTATAAATGTTACCATTCGAGGATTCCGTACACACAATTACTACAGAAATATAATGTTTTAAGTATAGAGTCTCGGCGTTTACTTTTGGTGGCCATGATGCTGCATGGTCTGTGTAACAATAGATTTGACTGTATTGAAATCACAAATAAGTTACGCTATACAGTACCTAGAACTGTTATCAGACGGGCGGCCCGCGTGCCCCGGCTGTTCCACGTGGATTCATGCAGGACCAACGCCGGGGCACGGGTGCCTCTTCGTCAACTTGTTGAAACCTATAACACACACTTCATGGACATAGATATCTTCTCTCTTTCTAGTAACAAATTTAAAACAATGGCTATAAATATTCTTTCACCACAATCTTAATCTAAAATTTATTAATTAATTCCAACCTTGTAAGACAAAATTATCATTCCGTTCTTTAGTTGTTCATTTATTAACTCGTGGACAATGGTGTGGGTTATATGTTTACCTATTTATGTAACTACTCATAATTTTAAACTCGAAACATGTAACTGTTTTTTTGTCCCTAATAAATAAAATAAAATATTCAAAACCCTCCTCACGGCATTTGCCTTATTCCTTCCTCCGCATCACACAAAGTGTTGGGTGCATATAACTAGGATAACACAATTGAAAAACTGAAGTTTTGATCCAATTTAATTTATTATTTAAACATGAGTTACAACAAATGGCATCTTAAAACATATAAATAGTAAAGCTGCTCGTTATATCAAATAAGTAATTTATTATAACACTTCAATATCCCTGATTTATGTGTAAATAGTTTGAATTCATTTGAATAAAGCATTTTTCAAGTTATTCAACAAAGTTTAGTTGTGACAAAAATACATTTTAATTAATAAAAAAGTTCATACGAAAAAAAAAAATTACGATTGTCATTGATTAAGTTATAAATTCTTTTAAATCAAACTATTTACACGTGTATAAGAGAATCAATATAATTTTGATGTCAATTGAAAAAGAAAATATAATTTTGATCCCAAAATTCGATTAATTGAAGTTGGCTCAGGCTTTGCTGTTGCCGAACGCTAATTATCCGACAACTCTATGTGTAGTACGTTATACACAAAAAGGCAATCAAACTGTAATTCTTATTCCTAAACTATTATTGACTATTGTAAACTATTTATTTCACTAGTTAAGTACATAATTATTTGAATTTCCTGAATTAACTAACTGTTACTATAGATAAATTCACGGATATTTTAACGGGAATAATAATGTCTATCTGTGGTACAAATGGTAGACTGGTTGTGTCTTAACTATAAGGCGAAGATTCAATGAGATACAGGTGCAAGTGCAAGCAAAAAACATATTTTAAAAATTTTTGAGTTGTAAATACTTTTAAGTGTATCTGGTTCTAGTGTTTACTGATCTAAGATATTGCCTAAAAGTGCACTCTATTTTGAATCTTAATAACAGAGAAGTGTAATAGTAGGTTACTACACCATTGTAGAATACATAACGTAAATTCATTTCGATGTCAATATAATAAAGTTATTAGATCTTGATATTATGTGAAAATGATTTTGATGAACATTTGTACTAGAATCTGGGACCAAATGACCTCAATGCTGCTACGATTAATAAGATTAATTAGTACAAGCCATAATAAAGGCAACAAATACTATAAAAATGTTTTCTTAATAATACAAAAATCACTGAGAAGTTAAGTTACTAAGAAAAGAATAATAACTAACAGTAATTTACAAATAAATTAGAAACAAAAACAACTTTGTTCTCCGTGATCACAATTTCAAGGCTTAGTATGAGAGGCGTGTGTGCGACGCGCGTCAGATAAACAAGCAGAGACACTTCATAGAGGACTAACAGAGTCCGTAGAGTAAGCAATATATTATTATCTTGATTTTAACATAAAACAACCAACCACCTTAAACGCTACTATATTTACAACGTATTTTAACCAAAGTAAAAAAATTAGAGAGATTTTAGTGCGTGACGTAAGGCATGAGTGTGCGTCCTGCCTTGCTGCTGCGTGCACGTATATAAATGACCAGACGATTGAAACATAATCTACTTCCTCTAACTCTTAATCTAGCGGAAGATGATTAAAAAAAGAATAATAATAATTAATCACTAATATTAAATTAACAACCTCCCAAACAACACTTCCGTAACTAACCTCTATTAAAACTCTTCAACGTTCAACATCAGTTCGCACCAGTGGTCGTTAACTAATAATTTCATTAACCTACACTTTATATCGTACAGTTACATGTATAAATAACTACAACAATACTCCTCTCGCTTCTCTTATGTAAAAATATAACTATTCGCAGTACTCTAAATCTAAGTTGGGGGAATCGGGTTGCAATAATAATTCAATTATGCTGCACTACAACATCGCGGCGGAGCACGAAACTTAAATAAAAAAGAACCTTCACAATCATAAGTAGCATTATAACATGAACGAGAGATTACATCCGAGGGTTCCCTCGCGGGCCCGCGTAGGTCCTCGTGCGCTGGCGACAGGGCGGAGGCGCGAGTCAGTGGGCGCGTGCGCAGGCGCAGGGCGCGCGTCAGGAGAGCGCGCGGCGCGGGCGGCGCGGCGCCAGCAGGTAGGTGGCGTCGAGCGCGGCGCCGCGCGCGCCCAGCCGCGCCAGCAGGCGCCGCGCGATGCCGTTCACGCGCTCCTTCTGCGCCGACCGCACGCGTGTCGCGCAGCTCGCGCCTGATCCGCTGCCCACGCTCTGGAACAAAACAATCGATGACCACATTCGAATGTCTCCAAATAAAAATATAATTCAATTTCGAAACTAGACAGACCTGATGAGTATCCATATCTAAACAAGAGTAAAAACGGATTTTCTTATTTGACAACATTATCTAAAGTCATTATGACCCCAAAAAAATTCTTGTCGTATCGATGTAACTTCCATGTAACACGGTTTGAGTTTTTGTTTTTGGTTTTATCTATGTCGATAGTCGATACCCATCAAGACTGGAATTTCGCTAGCTAATTTTGTTTGACCTTTTTATCCCCATCAGGCGACTGCCTCATCATCGGACAATCTGATCGGAGATAGTCCGACTCCATCCACATTATAACAATAGGAAATAAGTTAGACACATGTATATATGCATGTAATTTCAACAACAACAAGATTTACTAATACAAAACAAATCGGGGAAAGAAAAGTAAACACTTAGCTCACCTTGGTAGCAGCATCCGTAAGACTAACGGTAGGCACTTTCTTCTTCGCTGCCTTCGTTGCAATTTTATTGTTCTTATCAGTAGTAGCAGCTGCGTTCTTAGCTGCTTTTCCTTTCAGATACTCAGGAGACACTTCGTGTGGCTGCAAAGATGTTGAAAATATAAGACTCATCATCAATTAATAATAAAGACTTCTGAAAGCATCTCTTGGGCATGAGGAATAATTAGATTGGGAAATTATACCTTTTTTTTTGTTAATTTCAGGAATTCATGTATGTGCAAGGTCAATATAAATTCGCTAGCGAAACTTGACAGAAATAATGGGTAACGATGTAGACTAAGCATAGTAAAACACGAAACAATTAGTTTAATGTTTTACGTTGTTTAGATATCGATCCCATCATGCCACATTTGTTGAGTTTCACTGGCTAATTTTATTTGACCCTGTACACTCGAAAGTGGCGTTAAGCATACATACCGCGTAGGTGCGCGTGATCTTGAGCCGGTGCGGGAAGTGGTCGAAGGCGTAGGGGCGCGTGCAGATGGGGTACTTGGGCCGCGACACCTTGGTGAAGAGGCGCGCGCCGCGGTCCACGCGCAGCTCGCAGATGTACACCGTCATTTATGAACCGATTTGAAAAATTCCTCTTTTATCTGAATGGATCTACTTCTCGATTGGTCCCATAGAAATTTCATCAAAATCGGTTCAGCAGTTTGGTTTTGAAATCAAAATAACTGGAAAAAATGTCATCCAAGTAAAAGAAATTGCGAAATTGACACTTGACAAGGATTTGTGTGTGATACGATAACTAAAAAGGGTAAAATAAAAACTTTTTTGCAAAAAAAAACCGACTTCCAAAAAAAACACTAAAAAAGTGGAAAATAACTTTACTTTCGGAAGTCGGTGGCAAAAAAGTCAATGAAACAAACAATAGTCACCGACTTCCAAAAGTAAATTTATTTTCCACTTTTTTAGTGTTTTTTTTGGAAGTCGGTTTTTTTTTGCAAAAAAGTTTTTTTATAGTATGTGAAGCATAAGAGTTTCGTAAAACATTGTGCAGTCTGATTCAGTCATATCGAATTTTGTTTGTTTGGTATTTCTTTTTAGTCTCTTGATTTTTCTAAATAGATGTTGATTTAAGCGACCCAAAACGCAATAGGTACCTAAGTATTATTGTTTAGGTTCGGTTACTTGTGAAGAATAAGTGTTGGGTGCATCATCATTCTCCTGCCCTTATCCCAATCCATTTGGGGTCGACGCAACATTTGTCTTCTTCCATACTTCTCTATTACGTGTCATCTCATCAGTCACCTCCTTTCTTGCCATATCAGCCTTCACACGCAGTCCATGCATCGATTCTTTGGTCTTCCTCTACTCTTATATCCATCCACATTCATATTCATCATCAGATTAAGTGGAAAATGTATCAAAACCTGTGCGACTATCATCATTTCTCGGGTTACCGTAAATTGTTTCAAGATGAATCTGCTATTTGTTTTAGAAATTATATTAACTCAGTAGAAGACAGAATACCTAAAAACGTAAAGTATTTTTGGACATATGTATCCAACAGAAAGGGCAAGACTAACTACCCAGCCAATATGTATCTTAAAGGTGCCTTGTCTGATAGCCCTACACATATATGCAATTTGTTTTCTTCTTTTTTCGCTTCTGTCTACGAACCATCCACGTTTGATCCTAAGAATTGGAAACCTTCAAACATATGCCAGGATAGCTCTGCTTGTATACCCGATATTTACCTCACAAAAGAAGTAGTTCACCGAGCAGTCAAATCACTGGACCCATCCAAGGGAGCTGGTCCCGATGGTCTTCCGCCTGTCTTCTTTATAAAAACAGCCGATAACATACATACTGCATTGTATTTAATTTTCAATAAATGCCTACATGAGGGTGTCTTTCCCACCGTGTGGAAGCGAGCATTTATTACACCCGTCTTTAAAAGTGGAGACAAGGAAAATGTTGAGAATTATCGTCCCATATCTATTATTTCCACCTTGTCGAAGCTTTTTGAGAGGCTTGTACACAGCACTCTTTATCCTCTATTACATGGCCTCATTATACCCGAACAACATGGGTTCGTTAAACGGCGTTCGACTACTACCAATCTAATGATTTTCACTAACTTTCTTTTTGAAAATATGGACAGGAGAGTCCAGGTAGATGCTGTGTACACTGACTTTCGGAAAGCTTTTGACAAGGTGGATCACACAATTCTTTTGGAAAAGCTTGCCTATAATGGTATCCGGGGTAATTTACTTAGATGGTTTGCATCATATATTTATAACAGGACTCAAAAGGTCGTTATTAATGGGTTTGAATCTGAGATTGTAACTGTCAAGTCCGGAGTTCCTCAAGGGTCTATCTTGGGACCTTTGCTTTTTATCCTGTTTATTAATGACATAAGACAGTGTTTTGTTAATGCAAATTTCCTAATGTATGCGGATGATATAAAAATCTACAAAGCCTGCCAAAAACTCGATGACCGCCTATTGCTCCAAGAAGATCTTCACAGACTTGACACCTATTGTAAAGACAACAAGCTCTTTCTTAGTCTTTCTAAATGTCATAGTATATCTTTTACTAAAAACAAAAATAAACTTAATTTTACTTACACGTTGAACAGCCAACAATTAATTGTGGTTGAATCCGTTCGCGACCTTGGTGTGACTATTGATTCATGTTTGCACTTTGACTTGCATATTGAAAATATAATAAATAAAGCCTTTCAGATGTATGGTTTTGTCATGAGATCCTCGAAAGACTTCGTGCGGCCCTCTACTTTTTTGCTATTATTTAAAACGTTGATAAGATCTCAATTAGAATACGCGATTCCTATTTGGAATCCGTTCTATATCAAATATAAAATTAAATTAGAATTAGTACTGAAAAAGTTTTTACGTACTATGAACTATAAATGTTACCATTCGAGGATTCCGTACACACAATTACTACAGAAATATAATGTTTTAAGTATAGAGTCTCGGCGTTTACTTTTGGTGGCCATGATGCTGCATGGTCTGTGTAACAATAGATTTGACTGTATTGAAATCACAAATAAGTTACGCTATACAGTACCTAGAACTGTTATCAGACGGGCGGCCCGCGTGCCCCGGCTGTTCCACGTGGATTCATGCAGGACCAACGCCGGGGCACGGGTGCCTCTTCGTCAACTTGTTGAAACCTATAACACACACTTCATGGACATAGATATCTTCTCTCTTTCTAGTAACAAATTTAAAACAATGGCTATAAATATTCTTTCACCACAATCTTAATCTAAAATTTATTAATTAATTCCAACCTTGTAAGACAAAATTATCATTCCGTTCTTTAGTTGTTCATTTATTAACTCGTGGACAATGGTGTGGGTTATATGTTTACCTATTTATGTAACTACTCATAATTTTAAACTCGAAACATGTAACTGTTTTTTTGTCCCTAATAAATAAAATAAAATATTCAAAACCCTCCTCACGGCATTTGCCTTATTCCTTCCTCCGCATCACACAAAGTGTTGGGTGCATATAACTAGGATAACACAATTGAAAAACTGAAGTTTTGATCCAATTTAATTTATTATTTAAACATGAGTTACAACAAATGGCATCTTAAAACATATAAATAGTAAAGCTGCTCGTTATATCAAATAAGTAATTTATTATAACACTTCAATATCCCTGATTTATGTGTAAATAGTTTGAATTCATTTGAATAAAGCATTTTTCAAGTTATTCAACAAAGTTTAGTTGTGACAAAAATACATTTTAATTAATAAAAAAGTTCATACGAAAAAAAAAAATTACGATTGTCATTGATTAAGTTATAAATTCTTTTAAATCAAACTATTTACACGTGTATAAGAGAATCAATATAATTTTGATGTCAATTGAAAAAGAAAATATAATTTTGATCCCAAAATTCGATTAATTGAAGTTGGCTCAGGCTTTGCTGTTGCCGAACGCTAATTATCCGACAACTCTATGTGTAGTACGTTATACACAAAAAGGCAATCAAACTGTAATTCTTATTCCTAAACTATTATTGACTATTGTAAACTATTTATTTCACTAGTTAAGTACATAATTATTTGAATTTCCTGAATTAACTAACTGTTACTATAGATAAATTCACGGATATTTTAACGGGAATAATAATGTCTATCTGTGGTACAAATGGTAGACTGGTTGTGTCTTAACTATAAGGCGAAGATTCAATGAGATACAGGTGCAAGTGCAAGCAAAAAACATATTTTAAAAATTTTTGAGTTGTAAATACTTTTAAGTGTATCTGGTTCTAGTGTTTACTGATCTAAGATATTGCCTAAAAGTGCACTCTATTTTGAATCTTAATAACAGAGAAGTGTAATAGTAGGTTACTACACCATTGTAGAATACATAACGTAAATTCATTTCGATGTCAATATAATAAAGTTATTAGATCTTGATATTATGTGAAAATGATTTTGATGAACATTTGTACTAGAATCTGGGACCAAATGACCTCAATGCTGCTACGATTAATAAGATTAATTAGTACAAGCCATAATAAAGGCAACAAATACTATAAAAATGTTTTCTTAATAATACAAAAATCACTGAGAAGTTAAGTTACTAAGAAAAGAATAATAACTAACAGTAATTTACAAATAAATTAGAAACAAAAACAACTTTGTTCTCCGTGATCACAATTTCAAGGCTTAGTATGAGAGGCGTGTGTGCGACGCGCGTCAGATAAACAAGCAGAGACACTTCATAGAGGACTAACAGAGTCCGTAGAGTAAGCAATATATTATTATCTTGATTTTAACATAAAACAACCAACCACCTTAAACGCTACTATATTTACAACGTATTTTAACCAAAGTAAAAAAATTAGAGAGATTTTAGTGCGTGACGTAAGGCATGAGTGTGCGTCCTGCCTTGCTGCTGCGTGCACGTATATAAATGACCAGACGATTGAAACATAATCTACTTCCTCTAACTCTTAATCTAGCGGAAGATGATTAAAAAAAGAATAATAATAATTAATCACTAATATTAAATTAACAACCTCCCAAACAACACTTCCGTAACTAACCTCTATTAAAACTCTTCAACGTTCAACATCAGTTCGCACCAGTGGTCGTTAACTAATAATTTCATTAACCTACACTTTATATCGTACAGTTACATGTATAAATAACTACAACAATACTCCTCTCGCTTCTCTTATGTAAAAATATAACTATTCGCAGTACTCTAAATCTAAGTTGGGGGAATCGGGTTGCAATAATAATTCAATTATGCTGCACTACAACATCGCGGCGGAGCACGAAACTTAAATAAAAAAGAACCTTCACAATCATAAGTAGCATTATAACATGAACGAGAGATTACATCCGAGGGTTCCCTCGCGGGCCCGCGTAGGTCCGAGTGCGCTGGCGACAGGGCGGAGGCGTCAGTGGGCGCGTGCGCAGGCGCAGGGCGCGCGTCAGGAGAGCGCGCGGCGCGGGCGGCGCGGCGCCAGCAGGTAGGTGGCGTCGAGCGCGGCGCCGCGCGCGCCCAGCCGCGCCAGCAGGCGCCGCGCGATGCCGTTCACGCGCTCCTTCTGCGCCGACCGCACGCGTGTCGCGCAGCTCGCGCCTGATCCGCTGCCCACGCTCTGGAACAAAACAATCGATGACCACATTCGAATGTCTCCAAATAAAAATATAATTCAATTTCGAAACTAGACAGACCTGATGAGTATCCATATCTAAACAAGAGTAAAAACGGATTTTCTTATTTGACAACATTATCTAAAGTCATTATGACCCCAAAAAAATTCTTGTCGTATCGATGTAACTTCCATGTAACACGGTTTGAGTTTTTGTTTTTGGTTTTATCTATGTCGATAGTCGATACCCATCAAGACTGGAATTTCGCTAGCTAATTTTGTTTGACCTTTTTATCCCCATCAGGCGACTGCCTCATCATCGGACAATCTGATCGGAGATAGTCCGACTCCATCCACATTATAACAATAGGAAATAAGTTAGACACATGTATATATGCATGTAATTTCAACAACAACAAGATTTACTAATACAAAACAAATCGGGGAAAGAAAAGTAAACACTTAGCTCACCTTGGTAGCAGCATCCGTAAGACTAACGGTAGGCACTTTCTTCTTCGCTGCCTTCGTTGCAATTTTATTGTTCTTATCAGTAGTAGCAGCTGCGTTCTTAGCTGCTTTTCCTTTCAGATACTCAGGAGACACTTCGTGTGGCTGCAAAGATGTTGAAAATATAAGACTCATCATCAATTAATAATAAAGACTTCTGAAAGCATCTCTTGGGCATGAGGAATAATTAGATTGGGAAATTATACCTTTTTTTTTGTTAATTTCAGGAATTCATGTATGTGCAAGGTCAATATAAATTCGCTAGCGAAACTTGACAGAAATAATGGGTAACGATGTAGACTAAGCATAGTAAAACACGAAACAATTAGTTTAATGTTTTACGTTGTTTAGATATCGATCCCATCATGCCACATTTGTTGAGTTTCACTGGCTAATTTTATTTGACCCTGTACACTCGAAAGTGGCGTTAAGCATACATACCGCGTAGGTGCGCGTGATCTTGAGCCGGTGCGGGAAGTGGTCGAAGGCGTAGGGGCGCGTGCAGATGGGGTACTTGGGCCGCGACACCTTGGTGAAGAGGCGCGCGCCGCGGTCCACGCGCAGCTCGCAGATGTACACCGTCATTTATGAACCGATTTGAAAAATTCCTCTTTTATCTGAATGGATCTACTTCTCGATTGGTCCCATAGAAATTTCATCAAAATCGGTTCAGCAGTTTGGTTTTGAAATCAAAATAACTGGAAAAAATGTCATCCAAGTAAAAGAAATTGCGAAATTGACACTTGACAAGGATTTGTGTGTGATACGATAACTAAAAAGGGTAAAATAAAAACTTTTTTGCAAAAAAAAACCGACTTCCAAAAAAAACACTAAAAAAGTGGAAAATAACTTTACTTTCGGAAGTCGGTGGCAAAAAAGTCAATGAAACAAACAATAGTCACCGACTTCCAAAAGTAAATTTATTTTCCACTTTTTTAGTGTTTTTTTTGGAAGTCGGTTTTTTTTTGCAAAAAAGTTTTTTTATAGTATGTGAAGCATAAAAGTTTCGTAAAACATTGTGCAGTCTGATTCAGTCATATCGAATTTTGTTTGTTTGGTATTTCTTTTTAGTCTCTTGATTTTTCTAAATAGATGTTGATTTAAGCGACGCAAAACGCAATAGGTACCTAAGTATTATTGTTTAGGTTCGGTTACTTGTGAAGAATAAGTGTTGGGTGCATCATCATTCTCCTGCCCTTATCCCAATCCATTTGGGGTCGACGCAACATTTGTCTTCTTCCATACTTCTCTATTACGTGTCATCTCATCAGTCACCTCCTTTCTTGCCATATCAGCCTTCACACGCAGTCCATGCATCGATTCTTTGGTCTTCCTCTACTCTTATATCCACCCACATTCATATTCATCATCAGATTAAGTGGAAAATGTATCAAAACCTGTGCGACTATCATCATTTCTCGGGTTACCGTAAATTGTTTCAAGATGAATCTGCTATTTGTTTTAGAAATTATATTAACTCAGTAGAAGACAGAATACCTAAAAACGTAAAGTATTTTTGGACATATGTATCCAACAGAAAGGGCAAGACTAACTACCCAGCCAATATGTATCTTAAAGGTGCCTTGTCTGATAGCCCTACACATATATGCAATTTGTTTTCTTCTTTTTTCGCTTCTGTCTACGAACCATCCACGTTTGATCCTAAGAATTGGAAACCTTCAAACATATGCCAGGATAGCTCTGCTTGTATACCCGATATTTACCTCACAAAAGAAGTAGTTCACCGAGCAGTCAAATCACTGGACCCATCCAAGGGAGCTGGTCCCGATGGTCTTCCGCCTGTCTTCTTTATAAAAACAGCCGATAACATACATACTGCATTGTATTTAATTTTCAATAAATGCCTACATGAGGGTGTCTTTCCCACCGTGTGGAAGCGAGCATTTATTACACCCGTCTTTAAAAGTGGAGACAAGGAAAATGTTGAGAATTATCGTCCCATATCTATTATTTCCACCTTGTCGAAGCTTTTTGAGAGGCTTGTACACAGCACTCTTTATCCTCTATTACATGGCCTCATTATACCCGAACAACATGGGTTCGTTAAACGGCGTTCGACTACTACCAATCTAATGATTTTCACTAACTTTCTTTTTGAAAATATGGACAGGAGAGTCCAGGTAGATGCTGTGTACACTGACTTTCGGAAAGTTTTTGACAAGGTGGATCACACAATTCTTTTGGAAAAGCTTGCCTATAATGGTATCCGGGGTAATTTACTTAGATGGTTTGCATCATATATTTATAACAGGACTCAAAAGGTCGTTATTAATGGGTTTGAATCTGAGATTGTAACTGTCAAGTCCGGAGTTCCTCAAGGGTCTATCTTGGGACCTTTGCTTTTTATCCTGTTTATTAATGACATAAGACAGTGTTTTGTTAATGCAAATTTCCTAATGTATGCGGATGATATAAAAATCTACAAAGCCTGCCAAAAACTCGATGACCGCCTATTGCTCCAAGAAGATCTTCACAGACTTGACACCTATTGTAAAGACAACAAGCTCTTTCTTAGTCTTTCTAAATGGACCGTGTTATGCAGAAGGCAGCCAAGTCGGGAAAAGTTCAAACAGAGTTATGAGCATTTTTCTGTCGATGGTTGCACTTCGGTTGTATATTAATTTTCTGATTATTTTTTATTTGAGACATATTGGTATAACTGTTGTTATTTATTGTATCCTATCCAGAATTCCGAAACGCGGCTATTAATATTAATAATTGCGATTTTAGATGTGGCTGTTTTATACAAAATAGCATATTTTGTAGAAATCACAATAAAGTATAAACCAACCATGTAAGTTGGCTGTGTTTTAAAATGTGATCTGTAACTATTTAAAAAATAAAAAACAGACAAGAAAGTATTAAGTGTAGCAGCTATTGACTAAAATGTTTACTACGTTCATTAAAATAATCCGACTGTTGTATAATGTTTTCATACTGTTTTTTACTTTAACTAGGTACACTTCCTTTAGTCTTATAACAAATCAAATAAATGAAATTATTTTGATTTGAGTAAAAACTTGGCAATAGAATATTAGAAATATTTATTTTAAAAAAATATTAAAACGTCACAAACTATTATACGCAAAATATAAATTTGCGCACTTATTCATCATCCAAAATAAAATCTAACTCAGTAATAAATCCATCAACGTTATCTTCAATAACAGGTGCACATGACGTCAAATTGACATAAAAGTGTCGAGCATCTTCTGGTATTAGATGTATTATTGATATTATATCACGTACATATCTTGGGCTCTGCTATAGGTTTTCCATTTGGCCATAATTTAAATAACTGACTCTTAAAAACACCTTCTCTTTCTGGATTGTCAGAGCAGTGACGGCTTGATATATTACGAGTAAGACTTCATATAAATATGATATTGGTCTGGCTTTGTTATTTTTAATTCTCTTGTTTTTAGCCAATTTAGTTTGTCATTCTTTGTTGTTTTCTTGCGATTTACTATGAACTTTTCTAGAGTCTCAGTCGAGTAGAAATCATCAACTTCCATTTGGCAAGTTATCACAGGTTTTTTCTTTTTGCATATAGCCATAATTTGAATGTAGTCGTCAGGCGTATAAATCCTTTGATTGTACTTCAAAGCTCTCTCAATATCGCCGAAGTCTTTATCATTGGGCAAGTAACTATGGCCTGGCATCAAATACTTAAATGTAATAGATTCTAGGTTTAGTTTCATCTCGAGCACTGCTTTCATCATGAGAGTAATTTTTATGTTCCGGTTGTGACCGCCACAAGAATCTGACCAAAGAATTAAATCTTTTATAGTGTCCAGAGACGTTCTTGTCGATGTGTTTTAAAAGTGAAGATCCCAATTCCTGAACGCCACGTCCAGCCTGACCCTCGATCCATGTATAACAGTAGCTTTGGTTGTTTTAGCACTGTGCACACCCAAGGTATAGAGCCAGAGTTGCCTTTTATAAAAAAAAATATTTGTCTGAATCCGGGGCAGAGGTAGTGTTTTTTGCATATCAAATGTAAGACATTCGATGTCTTCTTGATTTTTAGCTAAGTTCATATCTATTTTTAGTTGACATCTTGCTCTTTCGGCCTGGTGAAGATGAATGTTGTGAGTTTCTTTTATGGAATTAACATCCCCACCGCTTCTACCTGTATTTATTAGTTCTATGCGAAATTTATCGCAGACATTGCACGTATCTTTGCTTAGTATTTTAGGTTTAATGTTAAAGTTGTCGTAAAAAAATCGTTTAAAAAAACTGTAACTCACGGCGTTTGTGGTCATTTTGGCTTTATATTTATCATAAACTACAGACAAAGTCACTCCAGGCTTAAAAAAACTTTTCCGATGTTTGTGACCTGCTATAATGAGACGTATATAGTGGGAGTGAATTAATGAACTCTTTTATTTTCTCTTTACGCACATCAGGTACCCTATTTTCTCCTCCCTTTTTTGAATTTCTTTGGTCTAGCAACGGTTTCCGCGAATTTATTTTGTCCATGGCTGTTGAGATTCTCGTTGAGCATTTATTCAGAGTTTTGCAGAACTTGTCTCGGCAAACATCATAAGTTTCCATTTTATATTTTCGCAAATTTTTTTTTGTGGGTTTTTCGCTTCTCACCACCTTGACAAAAACGCCCAGAAAAGTTGTCAGCGAATTTTATTAACCAAGAATCCAAAAGTTTTCATAAAAATTTTTGCGTGTTTGCAAAGGAACAGTCGTTTTGCACAGATTTTTGCATTTGCAGGTAAAATCTATGAAGTCTCTTGGTTGTTTACATCTTAATCTGTGGTCAAAATATTCTTTATTACTGTTCCGTGCCTGTTTTCGTTCTGATCTATTTTGAGGACATTTTCTTTTTCTACCACGAGGTGGTCTCCCCAAATTAGAAGACTGCTCTTCATTTTCTTCCATTGTTTCATGAGGTTCATTGGCTTGCTCCACCATTACCTAACAGATAATTGGAATAAAATCCCGTTCGTCTTCACTGAAATATGTAGCGTTAGAATCTTTGTGTGATGGAACGTAATCTGGACCGTCTGTTGCGTAAAAATCACCATCGGGAAAAATATGCATTTTAGCTAATTGTAATAAAATCCTTCATATAGATAACAAAACAAAAAGTTATACCTATTTTTATTAGTGGCAAAAACAGCCTGGATGATGTTGAAAAAAGCCAACTGCGATTATCAACAAATAAATAATTTGCAGTAAACAGCCATCATAGAGTGGCTGCCTTTTACGTAACTCGAACACTGATACCTCCTAACATTTTGAAATTTGTAAAAAACGGCCATATAGTTAGGCTGACTTCTGCAAAATAGGTATTTTAATTTTTGTCAAAATTGGCTGCATTTTACATGAAGATGACTGTTTTTTACAATAAACATTTGTAGACATGGCTGCATTTGACGGCTCATATCTCCGTGATAAATACAGATATCGACATGGCTGTTTTTGCAAAAAATCGGGCATGTCGAAATTAGTATGGCTGTGTTTATAACTCATTTTTGGAAAAAGTGCCACATGGCTGCTTTCTGCATAACACGGTCCAAATGTCATAGTATATCTTTTACTAAAAACAAAAATAAACTTAATTTTACTTACACGTTGAACAGCCAACAATTAATTGTGGTTGAATCCGTTCGCGACCTTGGTGTGACTATTGATTCATGTTTGCACTTTGACTTGCATATTGAAAATATAATAAATAACGCCTTTCAGATGTATGGTTTTGTCATGAGATCCTCGAAAGACTTCGTGCGGCCCTCTACTTTTTTGCTATTATTTAAAACGTTGATAAGATCTCAATTAGAATACGCGATTCCTATTTGGAATCCGTTCTATATCAAATATAAAATTAAATTAGAATTAGTACTGAAAAAGTTTTTACGTACTATGAACTATAAATGTTACCATTCGAGGATTCCGTACACACAATTACTACAGAAATATAATGTTTTAAGTATAGAGTCTCGGCGTTTACTTTTGGTGGCCATGATGCTGCATGGTCTGTGTAACAATAGATTTGACTGTATTGAAATCACAAATAAGTTACGCTATACAGTACCTAGAACTGTTATCAGACGGGCGGCCCGCGTGCCCCGGCTGTTCCACGTGGATTCATGCAGGACCAACGCCGGGGCACGGGTGCCTCTTCGTCAACTTGTTGAAACCTATAACACACACT
Source organism: Standfussiana lucernea (assembly GCA_964057025.1). Lineage (NCBI taxonomy): Eukaryota > Metazoa > Arthropoda > Insecta > Lepidoptera > Noctuidae > Standfussiana > Standfussiana lucernea. Next base: position 4,698,148 of record OZ059802.1, on the reverse strand, counting down.
TCATGGACATAGATATCTTCTCTCTTTCTAGTAACAAATTTAAAACAATGGCTATAAATATTCTTTCACCACAATCTTAATCTAAAATTTATTAATTAATTCCAACCTTGTAAGACAAAATTATCATTCCGTTCTTTAGTTGTTCATTTATTAACTCGTGGACAATGGTGTGGGTTATATGTTTACCTATTTATGTAACTACTCATAATTTTAAACTCGAAACATGTAACTGTTTTTTTGTCCCTAATAAATAAAATAAAATATTCAAAACCCTCCTCACGGCATTTGCCTTATTCCTTCCTCCGCATCACACAAAGTGTTGGGTGCATATAACTAGGATAACACAATTGAAAAACTGAAGTTTTGATCCAATTTAATTTATTATTTAAACATGAGTTACAACAAATGGCATCTTAAAACATATAAATAGTAAAGCTGCTCGTTATATCAAATAAGTAATTTATTATAACACTTCAATATCCCTGATTTATGTGTAAATAGTTTGAATTCATTTGAATAAAGCATTTTTCAAGTTATTCAACAAAGTTTAGTTGTGACAAAAATACATTTTAATTAATAAAAAAGTTCATACGAAAAAAAAAAATTACGATTGTCATTGATTAAGTTATAAATTCTTTTAAATCAAACTATTTACACGTGTATAAGAGAATCAATATAATTTTGATGTCAATTGAAAAAGAAAATATAATTTTGATCCCAAAATTCGATTAATTGAAGTTGGCTCAGGCTTTGCTGTTGCCGAACGCTAATTATCCGACAACTCTATGTGTAGTACGTTATACACAAAAAGGCAATCAAACTGTAATTCTTATTCCTAAACTATTATTGACTATTGTAAACTATTTATTTCACTAGTTAAGTACATAATTATTTGAATTTCCTGAATTAACTAACTGTTACTATAGATAAATTCACGGATATTTTAACGGGAATAATAATGTCTATCTGTGGTACAAATGGTAGACTGGTTGTGTCTTAACTATAAGGCGAAGATTCAATGAGATACAGGTGCAAGTGCAAGCAAAAAACATATTTTAAAAATTTTTGAGTTGTAAATACTTTTAAGTGTATCTGGTTCTAGTGTTTACTGATCTAAGATATTGCCTAAAAGTGCACTCTATTTTGAATCTTAATAACAGAGAAGTGTAATAGTAGGTTACTACACCATTGTAGAATACATAACGTAAATTCATTTCGATGTCAATATAATAAAGTTATTAGATCTTGATATTATGTGAAAATGATTTTGATGAACATTTGTACTAGAATCTGGGACCAAATGACCTCAATGCTGCTACGATTAATAAGATTAATTAGTACAAGCCATAATAAAGGCAACAAATACTATAAAAATGTTTTCTTAATAATACAAAAATCACTGAGAAGTTAAGTTACTAAGAAAAGAATAATAACTAACAGTAATTTACAAATAAATTAGAAACAAAAACAACTTTGTTCTCCGTGATCACAATTTCAAGGCTTAGTATGAGAGGCGTGTGTGCGACGCGCGTCAGATAAACAAGCAGAGACACTTCATAGAGGACTAACAGAGTCCGTAGAGTAAGCAATATATTATTATCTTGATTTTAACATAAAACAACCAACCACCTTAAACGCTACTATATTTACAACGTATTTTAACCAAAGTAAAAAAATTAGAGAGATTTTAGTGCGTGACGTAAGGCATGAGTGTGCGTCCTGCCTTGCTGCTGCGTGCACGTATATAAATGACCAGACGATTGAAACATAATCTACTTCCTCTAACTCTTAATCTAGCGGAAGATGATTAAAAAAAGAATAATAATAATTAATCACTAATATTAAATTAACAACCTCCCAAACAACACTTCCGTAACTAACCTCTATTAAAACTCTTCAACGTTCAACATCAGTTCGCACCAGTGGTCGTTAACTAATAATTTCATTAACCTACACTTTATATCGTACAGTTACATGTATAAATAACTACAACAATACTCCTCTCGCTTCTCTTATGTAAAAATATAACTATTCGCAGTACTCTAAATCTAAGTTGGGGGAATCGGGTTGCAATAATAATTCAATTATGCTGCACTACAACATCGCGGCGGAGCACGAAACTTAAATAAAAAAGAACCTTCACAATCATAAGTAGCATTATAACATGAACGAGAGATTACATCCGAGGGTTCCCTCGCGGGCCCGCGTAGGTCCGAGTGCGCTGGCGACAGGGCGGAGGCGTCAGTGGGCGCGTGCGCAGGCGCAGGGCGCGCGTCAGGAGAGCGCGCGGCGCGGGCGGCGCGGCGCCAGCAGGTAGGTGGCGTCGAGCGCGGCGCCGCGCGCGCCCAGCCGCGCCAGCAGGCGCCGCGCGATGCCGTTCACGCGCTCCTTCTGCGCCGACCGCACGCGTGTCGCGCAGCTCGCGCCTGATCCGCTGCCCACGCTCTGGAACAAAACAATCGATGACCACATTCGAATGTCTCCAAATAAAAATATAATTCAATTTCGAAACTAGACAGACCTGATGAGTATCCATATCTAAACAAGAGTAAAAACGGATTTTCTTATTTGACAACATTATCTAAAGTCATTATGACCCCAAAAAAATTCTTGTCGTATCGATGTAACTTCCATGTAACACGGTTTGAGTTTTTGTTTTTGGTTTTATCTATATCGATAGTCGATACCCATCAAGACTGGAATTTCGCCAGCTAATTTTGTTTGACCTTTTTATCCCCATCAGGCGACTGCTTCATCATCGGACAATCTGATCGGAGATAGTCCGACTCCATCCACATTATAACGATAGGAAATAAGTTAAACACATGTACACACATCAAAAGTATCTAGGGATCAACATATATTTTTGCAATAACTTTTCTCCTGATTGATATTAATTAAAATTTTCTTTAAGGATTCATCAAATAAAGTGTTTTCGTTTGTCACAGTAACGATAAACCAAGTCACCTTTGCATTAATAAAGAAATTTGCCATTTTCCTAATAAAGGGATTTTTGACATTTGAACCACTAACATTAAAGTTCGAAAAAAAGACTGAAATAACAGTTTTCTTTAAAATTTTATTGGGTAACTTAAACAATTCATAATCCGTGTTTCTACCGCGAACACTAACAACACAAGAACATCGGTTTGGCATACTCAAAATGAGTTCATCCAAATCACGCTGTGGAATGGCCGCCCATGTTCGTTGCAACAACAAAAAAAGGTCTTCTTGCGACTGGATACCCTCCATATTCGGCAGAGCTCTTCTCTGTAGCATATCCCATGCATGCTCAATCGGGTTCAAGTCTGGCGACTGAGCAGGCCAGGGCAGGACATTGATGTTAGCTGCGGCGAGAGTCTGTCTTACAACTCTTGCGGTGTGCGGTCGTGCATTATCATGCATTAACTGAAATAAGGGACCGATTTGCACTTGTAGAGGAACGATGACGTCTGATACAATCGTCTCAGCATAAATTTGAGCGTTGAGGTTGCCTCTGATCCAAATCAACTCAGTTCTTCCGCCGATCCAAATACCCGCCCATACCATGATGGTTCCACCACTATAAGGATGGACTTCCTGGCAGGATTTTAATCGCTGTTGGCGTCCAGGGCTTCTCCAGTGTCGTATACGTCTTGTATCCGGTCTCATACCAAAACGAGACTCATCAGAAAAGCACACGAAACGCCATTGTTCTTCTGCCCAATTTCTGTGTTCAAGAGCCCATTGATATCGAATCCTACGATTGTGCATTGCTATAGGTGGTACCCGTAGCGGTCTTCGGGAATGAAGGTTCACTTCATGCAAGCGGTTTCTGACTGTTTGGTCGCTAATTAAGTTCCCTGAAGAGTGATGAAGCCTCACGGCTAACATCATGGCGGTTATTGTTGGAGCTCTTCGAGTTAAGATTTGAATGTATCGGTCTTGTCTCCGTGTGGTGCAGCGATACCGTCCTCCATGGCGCTCAGCCACGGTACCAGTGCTTCGGTAACGTGTCCAAAGTCGACTGATAACACTCTGACTTGTATTCAGAGCTAAAGCCACAGTACGTTGCCGGGAACCAGCTTCTATCATTCCCACGGCTCTGAGCATTTCTTCCCTGCTTAAATGACGTCGCCGCTCCATAATAACGTTGGTTTTAATCAGTAGTAGGGAAACAGTAGCACTAATAATGTCTTCAATGCGTTGTATGTTTTTATAGGGAAAATATTGACAGCTTATTTTCATCTTTTACTCGAATTTGATTGAGAGTTCCTGATTCAAATTATGAAATGCACCAAAAAGGATCCATATAAATTTATAAAATCATAAATTTATTACAAAGCCACATCTCAATCTCAAGAAATCCGCATAAAAATGCTTGATCCCTAGACACTTTTGATGTGTGTATATATGCATGTAATTTCAACAACAACAAGATTTACTAATACAAAACAAATCGGGGAAAGAAAAGTAAACACTTAGCTCACCTTGGTAGCAGCATCCGTAAGACTAACGGAAGGCACTTTCTTCTTCGCTTCCTTCGTTGCAATTTTATTGTTCTTATCAGTAGTAGCAGCAGCGTTCTTAGCTGCTTTTCCTTTCAGATACTCAGGAGACACTTCGTGTGGCTGCAAAGATGTTGAAAATATAAGACTCATCATCAATTAATAATAAAGACTTCTGAAAGCATCTCTTGGGCATGAGGAATAATTAGATTGGGAAATTATACCTTTTTTTTTGTTAATTTCAGGAATTCATGTATGTGCAAGGTCAATATAAATTCGCTAGCGAAACTTGACAGAAATAATGGGTAACGATGTAGACTAAGCATAGTAAAACACGAAACAATTAGTTTAATGTTTTACGTTGTTTAGATATCGATCCCATCATGCCACATTTGTTGAGTTTCACTGGCTAATTTTATTTGACCCTGTACACTCGAAAGTGGCGTTAAGCATACATACCGCGTAGGTGCGCGTGATCTTGAGCCGGTGCGGGAAGTGGTCGAAGGCGTAGGGGCGCGTGCAGATGGGGTACTTGGGCCGCGACACCTTGGTGAAGAGGCGCGCGCCGCGGTCCACGCGCAGCTCGCAGATGTACACGTGCGCCTCTGCCGCGCCCACCGGACGACCCTAAAGGAAACACACGACACATTTAAATTCGGAATCTCAGAAAGTTTCGGCAATAAAAATTTAGTTTTTAGTCATAGGTGACAAAGTTTAAATTCTATGTATATAAATGTTGATATTATTACCTTGCAGTAAGTGTTGAGATCCATGACCCAACACTGCGACATGACGAGTTCAATAGGTACCGCCTCGTACAACGGTACCCGCATGACCTCATTGTGGAAGAACCTGGAAACGAAATATAAGTATAAAATATGGGCTAGTGGCTGATCGATCAACGTCTGCGCTTGCTGCACTCAGTCTGTGGAAGGGTGAGTATTAATTTTGTTCTGACACTCTATTAATGTCTCCGAAAGCATGTTAGGCCGTTGATCCCGCTAGATTTTTGGCAGTCAATACGAGTCAGAAACCCGAAAGTTTCACAACCTTTCATACGAAAAGACTTTATATTACCCTGCGTAACTGGGTTGTGGTCAAATATGTAATCACTCCATGTAAAAAAACTTGTATTCAGCAGCATCTAATTTGGAAATGATGTTTATTTCTAAGATCGATATTTTCTTAAATACTTTTACGTGTATTTTTAAACTTTTAAACTAGAAGTCTATTTCCTATTGGACCGATCTCTGAGAACAAATGCCGATACAAACTCAGAGGCCTCTTGTTAATATCATACATTGTATTATTTATACTGGAAGCCGGCCCCAACATAGTTACAAAAAAGTTATGTAGTTAATGATGACACTCACTTCCTCGTGGGCTCGTGGAAGGTCTCGTGCGGGCGCAGGTAGTGGTGGCCGTACACGTAGCGCTCGTGCGTGTCCTTGTGCTTCCACAGACGCTCCACGCGGAAGATGTCCAGCTCCGACACGGAGATCTCACCGATGGTCTGGTAAGTGTGCTTACGGACTTCGACCTCCTGGGAAAGTAGTGTATTTATATGTACATGATTGTAATTTTTTGAGTTCGGGTCCACATAATAATAAAGGTTCGACAAAGATAATTACTGAGCCTACATCGTCTGACTTTCACTGAGCTGTCTTTTTAAATAACCAAAAAAGAATGATATTCTTTGTTCGGCTGTATTTTTTTTAAATGTATTTTTATCGATTTTATGAACTGTTACAACAGTTTAGCTTACCAAAAAAGATTAATAAACTCCAGTAACTAACTGACAAAAAAAAATCGTGAGGAATCCACTGAAGAAATAATAACTAACCTTATTCTGTGCCGTATCGTCAGTCTTATCTTTCCCCTTAGCGATATTCTTTACTTTCTTTCTATCCACGCGTTTGGTCTTAGGCGATTCCGGCTTATCTGCTTTGTCGCCGTGTTTCTGACTAACGTCGGGGTTCTTCTCGTCGATGGGTATGTCGCGGAGGACGTACACGGTGTCGCCTTGTCGCACTTGCAGGTCACCTCGCATTAGAGACAGGTAGAATTGGTGACCTTCTTCTGTGTACTCGTCTAGAGGTATTTCACGATCCACCTGAGAGGAATAGAAGGATAATTTTATTTTTTATCCATCGATAGTTTTACTAAGTTTACATAGTGCGAAAAAAAAACCCTTACAACATAAGGGTTTTTTTATATTTGCATTACAAAACCTTAAAAACCGTGGTTTTTTAATTTAATCGACAATGGATACGATTTGGGTATCATCTGTCTGATGGGTCCATTTAAACACATGAAGGCTGTGTGTAATGTTGATATATTGAAGAGTGCCTTTGATTGAAGGTATTTTTGTGTATGTAACGGTTTGTTTGTTTGTTTGTATAGTGGTGTGGTGTGGTGAGTGTGTGTACCTTGTTGTTGTGGCAGTGGTGGCAGTAGTGCGGCACGCTGGTGTCGGTGACGCGCATGCAGCGCGCGTGCTGCCACACGCCGCACGCGGCGCCGCCGCACTGCACCATGAGCCCCTCCTCCACGTGCAGCCCGCAGATACACATGATCACCTCCTCTGTAAACAACACGTTCATAACTAACCAAACAAAAACTCGTGACTCGAAGGAGAAGAAGCAGGATACTAACAGGTTACTAGTGGAGCTGACTGTCCAGCTTAGGACGGAAATGTAAGTTAAAATCACTTGTGGAGTGGTTTAATTTCAGGTGATTCCTTCAATGCACTTTTCTATACATACGCATCCCCAGAAATCTCGATACATAAATGCTTCTCATACGATAACGGAGACGGGCCTTAAAAAGTACTCACCAGTCTTAGTTTTCTGCAGGAACCCAGGTGGCAAGGGCTCTTCTGGTCCAAGTATTTTAGCCAGCATATCCGCATAATCCGACTTGGTAGAGTTGTATACCTGGTAGAACAAAAAATAACAATTATATAACAATTGCAGTACCCCTTTCGAGAGTTAATATGACACATCGAGTTTTAGAAAAACATCGGCTTTGAAGAAAGGTTCTCTGCCACTAAAACCAGTATAAACTGCATGTAGCAACATTGAAAACTACGAAAACTTTCTCTACTGTTATGGAAATAGTAGTTTCTATGGACGAACGGTTTACCAATTTTTTAGCCTATTCTGTCCCACAGCTGGGTAAAGGCTTCCCCCATACTTTTCCAATCTTTGGGTTTTTCATACTTAATAATAAAAATTGCCATTCTTACCTTCTTGACCTGAGCGGCAGCAGCACCCACAGTGGAGAGGCGGCCATTTTCTCTAAGTATGGCATTCAGTAACGAGTTGACGTCCGCATCGAACCTCGCCAGCGAGTCGTACTGTCCCGCGAGCACGGCGCTCTCCACGGCCGCCAGCTCGGCCGGCCCGGCCTCCTGCGCCTTGCCGCGCTCGGCTTTAGCTCGCTGTAGCTGCGAGGATAGCGGCCGGTCTTTTTCGTCTGCGAATAACGTAAACATTGTATATTTTTTTATTTAGCCTATATAAATAAATATAGTTTCTTAATTATACATCGAAACAATTCTAATTACCAATCCCATAATCCAACTCGATTGATGTCAACCAGATCGGATCAAAACACTTAAATCGATGGATGAACTTTATCCAGCTTTTTTAGACTGAATTGATCTGAACGAACAATCTCAGTGATTGACTGTTATCCAGTTACATCTTAGGCATTCTAATTCTTACTGTCTATGGCTCTAATTTCCTGTGCGAGTCCCAATTTTTTTTCTTTCCTTTATCAACTTACCCTTGAGTTCTTTCAGCGTCCGACAGATAGCTTTCAAGACATTGTTGAGTCGTTGCGCGCGAGGCTGTGTCGGATCATCCTTTGGTTTGGGCGCCCTGGTGACGTCACGCAGTGCTCGCAGTCTAGCGAGTGCACCGGCCTCGTCTACACTACTGGCTGGAGCTAGCGGGTCCACCGAGCACGAGGCGGCGGGCGCGGGCGCGGAGGGTGCGGGCGCGGGGGCGGCGGCGGGGGCGGGGCAGGGGGCGGGGGCGGGGGCGGCGGCGGCGGCGGGGGGCGGAGAGCCCGGCATCGCCAGGTTCATTCGCTCACGTGTGCGCCGCACCTGTGGGAGATAGATCGGCAATAAACAATTGCACTAAGGTTAAAAGTTGCGCAACATTGTTGCAGGAACCATGAGTCAAAAACATGTTGAAACAAACCTGTTCAACCTCTGTTTTGCATAAATTCGAGACTTTCAGTCTCAAACTGAAGAACATAACAATTTTAAATATGAAATGCCTCAATACGGCCAGTATGAATTAACTTACATTATCCAAATTCCTCAAAAGGAAACAGTGCCGCTCTTTTACGATATTCTTCTCCTTAGCAGTTAGAGGTTTCATCTGAGGCTCCTGCCACAATTTGTTTAGATGTTGCTGATACTTGAGTATCGTCATAGTCTTGATATCGCACGAACTAACTGCTTGCTGTTCGGACTTCTTGTTACATTTCACTGCTTTGCGCGGTCGGCCGACCCGTGGTTGGTGCCCGTTTGAACCTTGAGACTGGTTCGATGCGTTTGACGGTGTGCGTGATTGAGTTTTCACTGGTTGTTTAGTTATTCTTTGAGATTTGCCTCCGATTACCCCGCGGCAGTCTTCCGAGTCGCATTTGCAGGGCTGTGAAATTGTTAGGAATTATATGAATTCTGCGTTCAATAAACAAAAACATGGATAAAAACAGTAAACAGATAGAAACATACCTGGCCCACAGCAGGATTGAACAGTGAAAAGTTGTAATCATAAGTTAGTTCTTCGCCGGGATCGATGTCTCGAAGGGCAAAAAGAGCCATTCTGAAGGTGCCTGAAATGCAAATTACTTGTTATCATTTTTGGCTTCATCAACCTGTTATTTTCTAACAAAAGTTCCATGAAGAAAATGGCTTAAATGTTACAATGAAGCTCAACATAGTTATATTATAATCATGAGTTTGTTAGCTAAAAAGTACTATTTATATCTTATAATATTAATAATTTACGTCACGACATTGATGCACCACGATTTTCTCATGCTCTAGGTGTAAGGAATCAGTTATAGTACCGTCGAAAAACCATAAAAAATAATGTATAAGCAATCCAAAATTTTTAATGCTCTTATTTGTGACAGTAAACCTTTCACTTTAATTTTTTTCTAGGGAAGTAAGTTATTCACCGTTAGAAGTCCACTTCTGCATCTCACAGTTGGGTCTGCAGGAGTGGTTGACAAATCGGCCATCGCCGCCCATGCGGTGTCCGTCAATGACGAGCCCGCCGTCTAGGTGCAGGCAGTAGTGGTGCGTGTCGCGGGCGTAGCGGGTGGCCATGCGCTCCTGCAAACACACAATCTTATAAGACTCTTGATAAAATTCATTACACTTGAATGTGTTAACAACATCCAGTTTCGGAAAGCCAGATTGCCAATTCTTTAATCGTGACATATTGGGTTTCTTTTTGTTGGTTGAATTAAAAATAACAGTCAATCTGACAGCAGTTTGATTGAATATGTTCTGGTTTTCAGAACCTGGGAGTGAGTCAAATAATCAGAATTAAGAAGCAAAGAACTGAAATGGATTACCACCGAGTGGTAGTAAAAGGCTCTAAAACAATCATGGCAATATAATAGGACAACTGAATGTTCTTCTTACCTTAAACTCCTTGTCAGAAACGACCTCTCCAACATACTCCAGTATGAAGTCTCCCGAAGTGATCCTGTGTTTAGTTCGCACGCCCCAGCCCTTGTTCTCCGTCATGAATTTCTCCAAGCCCGACGCCCATTCGTGCCTCTGTATGCGTTGGTTTTTACACCTATCGCTGGGAATAACAAACAATAATTTTATACCGTTCGCGAAAGTGTTATAGAAAGCACAGATATGTCCGTAAATGAACATATTTCATGCCTCTTGTCCCCGACCCCTTCAGGGAAAACATTATTTTCTCAGTTTTTAAGTCCTGTGTTTAAAGGCAATTCTTTTGCCACTAAAAAGGCACTAATCATAGCTTTAGGCTGCTACTGAGTGCCTTCTAAAGGAAAACCACTTTTTGCTCGACACCAAAGACATCCAAATATTTACGGGCGATAGACCGGACAAGACGAAGAAAATCGTAATCTATTACTTGTAGCTACTTAGTAACAAGTCGCTCTGTCTAGTGTCATACTCCCACTTGTCAGGTAGCATTCAAGTGTCAAAATCGATATTCTAGATTAAATTATTCTAAATTTTTGTATGTCAGTATTCCCAATGTCCGCTCTATAAGTTTTTTAATCTCTTTGCTCGAGATAAAGACTGCTGAGTCTTACCCAACTCAGCAGTCGATATAAAGTACAAAGCCGATATAAAGTTCTTCACTTGTACTTAAATTAGTTTTTATGCATTTACCTGCAAGGACATAGCTGTGGCGAACATTCCGCGTACACTAATCTGTTAATACAGTCCTCGTTGCATCCCGACGACGGAGCGCAGTTGCATGCCACGCTCTCACATTCCTCCGCCGATGGTTTCACATCGTAATAAACGTCTGAAATTACAAATATTTGAAATTAGACTAGAAATCTTGTTTGAGACAATTCTCTTAGTGGAATACACGGTAAATAATCTATACTAATATAATCAATGCGAAAGTTTGGATGGATGGATGTTTGTTACTCAGTCACGCCAGAACGGCTGAATGGATCTAGATGAAATTTGGCACAGAGATGGACAGTTTGGAATAGCACATAGGCTACTTTTTACCTCGGTAAGACGATCCCGTCAATTATCGAACACCAAGCGGGCGAAGCCGCTGGCATAAGCTAGTTTGCCATAAATGGACCCAAAATTATAAACCGATTATTTCTCGAGAAAATAAAAATAAAACTAGAATACATTAGTTAGAAAACCTTCTGTTACTTGTAGCTCCTTACTTAACCTACTAATATCATAGACATTTTTAGTATTGACTTACTTGTGCGTATTTTTTTATAGTTCCAGGATGGTACTGGCTGATTATAATGCTGCTGCCACCAAATATCATAAGGCAGCGAGAAATGTTGCAATCTTCGCCGGACCCAACGCTCGCAATATGGTGGCGGAGCTAACAACCCTGGCGGGAACTCAGTTTGGGTCACCAGATTCTTTCCTTTCCCTTCCGGCCGGGGACTGAAATGTCAAAGAAAAATAAGTACAGGAAAGTTATAGTAGAGAATAATGGGTAATGGTATCAAAGGAAAGTTTGTACTTACTCTTCTTTATAGTAATCGGAAAACAATCCAGCGGCCAAGAATTTCTTTCGTAGTCGCGGATTCCTTTTCGATATAACAGGTTTGTCTCTGTTGTCCACACTGCTAGCCGGGCTGTCGTCGCGGGATGAGGCTACTCGTTTCTTACAGATAATATTCTTAGACAAAACGTCAATACTCTTTTCGAAATCTATTTCTTTTTCATTGAGCGGCAAAGGATCATTTTCGAGCGTGTCTAGGGAGGGCTCCCGAGACGCCGAATCGATTTTACGACTCACGATAGTGTCTACGGAACTCTCACGAGAACTTGACTGTACTTCTCTTTTCTTATTTACCTGACAAGACCTTGACTTTCTTCTATTAGCTATAGGTACAGGTTTAGTTACTTTCTCAGCAACTTTCTCAGTAACTTTCTCAGTTTCCACTCCTGTTTTCTTAGCTTCAGTTTTCTTTGTCTTGATCGGTTTCGGCTCGTCAGTTGTGTTATCTGAGCTCCTTGTTTGTCTTCTTTCACTTGGACATAAAACTGCAAGACTGGATTTTGGCCTCAAACTGATTTTGCAGTTTCTTTCGACCACTTTCCTCTTAGAAAATATTTCTTCAATTTCATGAGACGGTGACATTGCTCTCGTCTTGCGTTTCAATCTTTCTAAGTTATCCAGACGACTGATTGGTCTGTCAGGTTTCAAATTCAAAAGGCTCAAAGGTATGCTGTCTTCGGGATCATTACTAAGAGAACTAGCCAGAGAAGGAATACTATCCGTCTCACTGAGGACTTCCCATTTATTGATGTGATTTTTAATCTCTTTCTCAGTCTTACTCTTCAGCTGGAGGGCTGGAGCTCTCAGAATAGATGAATTCATTGTTTTTTTCTCGGTAACTACAGTCTCGGCATTGTTGCTTACTTTGTTATTATTATCACTTGGGATGTCTTTGCCCTGTAATTTCTCAAGAGCAACCACTGTCAATCTGCCTTGCTTAGGACATTCGTCCTTATTTAGCACAACTTTTAGTTCAGGCTTCTTGCTTGTAGTACGTTCCAAGAAACTACTCGTTGCTTCGCCATCTTTTGGCACTCGTTCGAATGCAGAAGAATTATTATCAGTATCAGAGGTGAAATGACTATCCGAGGTAATGTTGCTACTTTCAACTTTCTTCTTCTTCCTTTTAATGCTTGGGAAACCAGTTCTATTGATTGCTTTACGCCTCCTAGGTTTCTTCTTTGATGATTCAACTGTTTTGCTGTCACTAGAGTCGTTAGCTTCTGACTTTTTAGTGCTCAAAATAATCTTCTTAGTCGTATCTGTGATAACAAGGCGTTCTGCTTGAACTTTTGGAACTAAAACTCTGGCAGGCAAAACTAGCTTGCTTTCTCTTAGGATGTTATTCGTTTTCTTCTTTTTCTTGCTATCATTGACATCTTCAGTCTCGGTAGTCAAATTCCTCTTAGTTTGTCGTAAATTATGACCACCATTTTCCTGAAGTTTATCCGATATCACTGCGGCGATTGATTCACCCCTTTTTGGCCTAATAATAGGATCTGGTGTTTCTGAAATCAACGCCAACGGTATGTCGGATTCTGTATCAATAGGCGCTAATAAGGAATTCGTAGCTTTTACATCATTATTTTTTGCTTTTGATTTAGTTTTATTGGCTTCAGCTAAAATATTGCTTACACATATTGATGATTTTGGAATCTGATCTTCCAAGTCAATAGACGACTCAAATATACCCGTTGGTTTATCGATATTGACGACAGGCGATTGTTCAACATGAGGTTCTGGCGCCCTCGACTTTTTCGTGTCTATAACTTTGCCCTTCGACACTGGAGATTTAATAACTGTAGCTCTTGTGTTAATTTGTGATGCTTCTTTATTTTTATTCTTTTCATCAGTCATTTTCGTTGAAGGGTCTGTACTGTTTTTCTCTTTTTCTAAAATTCGAGATTCTATAGATTTACGTATATTATTATTTAACAAAGTATCTAGAACTTTAGTAGCTGCACTTGGATTTATTTTAGAAACTAAATTACTAGTTAAACCTTCTAATCTATTTTTCTTTCGTGTCATTATTTCAGACTTTTGTGCTGGTGGGATGGAGCTTTTATATAAAGAGCGAGCAGACATACTCTTCAAAGGATCAATGGTAGCGTTGTTTGCTGAAGACGTGTTACTATTAGTTGTTACAGCATCAGACTTTTCAGTCTCTTTAGAATCTTCCTTGGAGTTATTTTGATTGACATCCTTGGTTTCCTTTGTATCTGATGATGTAACAGGTTTATCTTCTGATAGCTTTTTAGATAAAGACTGCACAACTTGATCGAGGCTGGAGTGTGATATAACCTTTTCTGCTTCAAGTCTATGTCGCTTCTTCGGTGTGACGATTGGTGCGGAATGACGTGTAGGTGAAGATTTATTTTCAGATCTCGGTGAAGAAACTTTATTCATTTCTTGTTTACTGGACTCAGGTTTAGTTTCAGGATCTTTAGATTTAGGTAGGCATTTCTCTAAATCATTAACCATTTTATGTACCGCCTTCAATTTCTCAGATGTTTCATAAATCTTCTTTGAAAGTTCCGATTGTTCGGCAGTAGGTTTCTTGATGGAAAGTTCATCATCAGTTGCGTTCAGACAATTAGAAGAATGATTCTTTGTTGGTGTATGATTATTATCATCCTCTTTCAATGAAACATTATCTCCAACTGCACTACCACTTACTTTTGCATTTTTGAAAACAGTGTCAGTATTTTGATTTTTGTTGTCTTGTGTGCTGGTGATCTGAGCAGCTTTTGAATTGTCACTATTCTTTTTACCTTTTTCGGTTTGATTTTTAAGTTTAGGGGAATCTTCAGGTGAATTGCTTTGGACATCTCCCGTACAATCAGTTTCAGTGCATAAGAACTTTTCCGGACTGGTGCCGTTTTTCAAGTTCTCATCAAATTCTGATGTTACTAAGCTTAGGCTTAATGAATTTCCTGTAGAAGAGTTAATGTGATAATGTCGCTTTTTGAGGGGTAATTTATGCTCATTAGTATCCTTACCACCTTTGTTCTGAGATTCTGCTAATTGTTTTTTGTGCCTCCGTTTAGAAGTAGGTGTAGCGATTTCTTGATTATCTGTTGTTTTGCGTTTCTTCGATCCCCTTTTGACTACTTTAGTAGGCGCTGACTCTGCGGATGTCTTCTCCGTTGTTTTAAGCGGGTTTTGTGCGACATTCGTTAACTTCGGCATTAGTTTTGGCGCTATTTGACATAATTTTATAAAATTAGAAATCAAACTGTCCATATCCTGTGTAAACTTTTGGTCTACAAGTTCGATTGCTTTTGTGTAAGTTTCTCGACACTTGGAAACGGATCTAGATCGATGTCGCCGTTTACTCCTGTGTCGATGATGTTTGTTTTCAGTTTTAACAGTTACTCTTGAAAGTCTTTCCGTGGGTTTGAAATTTATCTTGGGTGGAGCTAAAACTACTGTTCTCCTGTGTTTTTTGATGTGGAAAGATGGCTTTATGTGCGGTTTCTTAAAGTTCAAGAAAACATTTCTTGTTAAGGACTTGTTTGGAACATAACTGTTTTTAGCCTTTTCAAAAATACTAGGAAGTGATTTAGGTGATACCTCTTTTTTCGATCCACTTGAAAAGGAAGCATTTCCGTTTTTTAACTGTTTGCGATTTTTCGGTGATAGTGTTCTCGGGAAATATGTGAAACTGTTATCACTGTCCTTCTTTGATCCCGAAGTTTTAGCAGCTATACAAATCGGTGAAGATCCAAATTTGTGAGTAAATGCAGGTTTTAGTGCTGGCATTGAATTTCCTATATGGCTAGCTTTACTTGGTGTTTTGAGCAGAGTATTATTATTGTTGTTATTACTCACTTTGAATATATTGCAAGTTGTGACGGGGCGTTGTAAACCACTAAACACTGGGCCTGGGGCAAACGGGTCTGATGAAGTCAGCCTTAACACGTGCTTTTGGGTCATTTTTGAAAATCCAAAGTCGTACTTTGATGTCAAAGGATATTTCGTGCAAACACTTATATACTTTGGACTGGCACTAGGTTTCCTCAAGTAACTTTCACATTCAGAATCACTAGAACTGTGGCCTAAAGTTAAGCTGCTGAATGTTTTATTTGTTAACACCAGTATCTCTTGATCTGATACAAAATGTTTTTGATTTTTATAGTATGACCTATCTCTTACTGACCTAGTCTTCTTTAGTTTTCTCATCCGCCTTCGCATGCTCCTAACACTGTTGTCTGTTTTATATCCCGATTTATCACTTTTGTAACCCGACTTATGGTCACTTTTATAGCCCGAACGGTAGTAATCGCTTTTATATCCAGATCTACAGCCGTAATCACTCTTGTAGCCCGACTCTATGAGGCGACTACAGCTTTTGTATGGCTTGAATTCGTAGTCACTTTTATAACCCGATAAGATGTCCTTATACTTAGGATTCAGATCGATCTGTTTCCAAGTAGGATCTAACGGATCATCTGCAGCTGCTTCATTCTCACTTTGATTATCCCTCCAAGCGTTACCAAATGTTTTATTATTCTTTTTCGGCAAACTAGCGAGTTTACTATTTAGTTCTTTACGTTTGGCATACACACCTGACAACACCGACCTGTTGTTTGGTGCCGAGTCTTCGTCAGTATCACCAGAGTCATACTGATTCTTGTCTTTTAAAGTTTTGGGAGTATTCTTAGTAGATTTCGCTTTACTTTGCGGTTTACGGCCCACTTTCTTCCTAGGCGGATATAATACCCTGTCCGTAGCGTATAACATTCTATCTAATGCAGCTATATCCAGTTTATGATCATTTTTCTTGTTCTTTTCAAATTTATTTTGTTCTTGTTTCAGTGGGACTGGTGATGGTGCTTCGGTTTTAATTTGTTTGATTTCATTCTCTATTCTTTTTTTCTGGTAATCACAATCACTGGAATCTGACCTGTTCTGGGCACGGCTTCGACTTTTTGATTTCGATCGCATTGCTCTTCTAGTGGTGTTCTCTTTTTGTATAGATTTCCTACCTAGTCTACTGTGACCTTCATCTACGTCGTGCCGCCGCAATGGAGAATGTGTGGGTGAGTTGTGATTCGATAAAATACCAGAATCCGGAGAAACATTGGGAGGGTCATTGTTGTTGTGAAAATTAATAACGTTAACTACCGATTTTGCTGTTTTATGAGATTCCATACCTTTGTTGTCAAATTCATCTGCTTTTCGAACTTTTCGAGGCCTGCCTCTCTTTTTTCTAGATTCTACGATAACATTTTTCACGTCTTCTTGAGATTCAACTGAATTCGTACTGATTGTATCTAACTTTTGAGAATCAATGTGATTTAAATGATTTAAATCCGTACCGACTACGGTAATAGGAGAACTTTTTAACAAATCACTGGCACTTCCTAGCTCGGAGCCTCCTTGAGTGATGTCCAATGTCATGAAGTCATTATTATCGACACAGTCGTCCAGACTAGGTGGGTTGGTTATCGATATATCCACAGAATCCGTCACAGAAGTGATTTCTTCAAGATCTTTATAATTTTGCGAAAGCTCTTCTGTTTGTTGCGGACTCAAATGCTGACTTGATGATAAGAAGTTTGGCGCTATGGGTGCTATTTCAGGCAAAGTATTTATTTGTCCGAGTACACAATCACTAATGGTCCCGACACCGTCTATCGCAGAAGGATGTAATCCACACGATAACGAAGTTGTCGCAGCCGTACTAATAGATGTCAAAGGCGCCGTACTGCTCAGCAGTTGTGTTTGATGTACGAACTGCTGTAGCAGGCTGGAAGCGTAGTGCGTGGTGTTCTGATGCCCGGTATCTGAGTTAGAACACTCATTTTCCGATCCTGAAGAATCAGCTGTTGCCCTCTGTATTGCAGCTGTCACCAGCTGAGGCGTAAGTTCCATTTCACTACTGGATCCATCACCTGAAATATTTACGTCTTGATAACATTGAACCTTTAATTAAAACAAACATTGCTCACTGTCTTAAATGAACATAGTGAAGAACGCTCACCATTATCAGCAATGGACTTGTCGTCGTTATCCGGCGCGGCGTTGTGGACAGTAAAGGTCGAGAAATTGGGCTGTTGCGCCGGCGCGCTCGATGTTTGTTCTGGAAATAGTTCCGCAAGGTCTGCATCGTCGATGAGCTGCAAAATATATTTCAGTATACTGCTCCAAATAGACAAAGTAAACACAGACTAACGTTGCTACCTATCTATGCACTGTTAACAACGAGCTCGGGTCATGTCTGACGACCTAGTTGTTACTGGAAATATCTTTTAAAATTCATTTGAAACAGCTTTCGGGGCATGTTCAAAAAGATAAATAATGTAGTTTACGTTGATTTAACCGAGTTTGTAAGGCATTTACGAAAAACGAGTCAAAATTTCGTGAGGAAAGTTTTGAAAATGAATGTGGTTGGCTAAAAGAGTTGGGGACCACCAAAGAAACGATGGATGGACTATGTGACAGATAAAGAGTGTGGCAGCAAACATTCACCGCCGACCCCAAATAAACCAAGATAAGGGCAGGAGAATACAATGATGATGATATAGGTAACATACAAGATTGACTAATACGTGTACTTCACCTGTAGTGGACAGTCGGCCGCAAGAGCAGCGTTGGAGTCATCAGGCGAGGCGTTCGCGGAGCCACCAGCGGCGTCAGCGGTGTCCGAATCCGATGACGATGACGATGAAGACGATGAGGACGACGACGACGATGAGCTTGACGATGACGAACTAGTTCCACACGCCGCGCTCTCTGCCGCACCCGATGTGAACTACGACAAAGGAAAACTATGCTTTATTCGTGTGTTTGTTGAATAACGTAAAAGCTGTGAACAAATCATATCAATCTTTAATTTGCAACTACATACCTAATGATTTATGCAACCAAATAGCCTAATCACGAAATTATTTCAATTATGTATTACGCACTTAGTTGTACTTGTTTCGGTTGAATCGAACGTAATTGTGGTAGTTTGATATTGCAAACTATTTCAACGGGACGGCGAGAGGTGCGATTAGCTCCCAAGATTGATTTGGCGCAACCAGTACCGACAGCTGGGTGACGCAACACTGCGAACTGCGAGTAAGTTCCTCGCTGACCGCAATACACACCTTAACACTCGTAAGTACCCATTCAGATCTCATACACAGCTGCATAAAATTTAACGATCACCAATCGAGCCTTATAAACACATACATTTGTAAAGTTAACTTTAATTTGACATGTTCTGTAATATAAACGTGACTTTGGCCATAATGCACTTAATTAGTCTGAAGTTGAGCCATAGGTATGCAGCAACGATTATGTGGACCGTGCATGCATTTGTCCTTCTATTCCCAGATTGCCTTTTCAAGAATGAATGTACAACTCACGATTCTCGATAGTACAATGAAAGCAAGGGATTTACAACACACTCGTATTATTTAACTTTAACTAACACGGCTCGATCGGTGTAACTGGTTCGCGCTCGCACGGTTTACTATAAACTAATAATAGGGAATGGCCCTATCTCTATCAAACAACATTTACTCGGTTCGCAGAAATTCAATAAGCATTTGAATCCGTTAGAGTCTAATGAACCGGTGGCAATTTCATAATTTAGGTACAAAGAGGAAAATTTTCATAAAATGCTATTGAAACTTTTAAGAAGCCTTAGCAATTTTTCTTTGTCACTAAAATAAACATTTCAGTTCAGCAGACGAAGAGCTACAAATATAAACTTAGAAGTAAGTAGGTAAGTACCTACTTCATTTATTATTTAAAATGAAAAAAAGTAAGTTGATTTGCTAGTGTTTTTTTTTTCGCTGAAACAAATTGTGATGGCGTTTACTGAGCATTATTTTGTACATTTAAACGCCGCGAAAAAAATATTGTAATTTTCAGGTAGTTATTATGTTGTTGATATACCTTGAGTATGACGACGTGTGTGTTGTTTTCACCATTAAGTTAATTCTCGGAGGGTGCTAATCAATAAGGCGGAAGGGCGACCAACCCTCGGCACTGGAAGGGGTTGAGCAAGTGTCGCGTGGCCGCCGAGTCTTATCACGGCTAGCATATCAAATACAGCGGAAACTACCGACTACCGACCCTAAGTCCCACAGCCCATGTGGACAACGCAGGTAAGAATTACCCCTAAGTAGGTACGTATACCAACTTAAAACAAAAATACTCTAATTTGCAACTACTCATTGCGTGGCTATCGAAAAAAAACTACCGTTAACACAGAACAGCTACTATTCAATTCAATTCAATTTCAATTCAATTCAATTTATTCAAAGTTAATTTTTTACAATACAACACAACTATGTGAGTCATGTCTTAAAATTACGCACAATATTATTTCATTATAAAACGCAGATTATAATAATTGATCAGATTAACTCGCACTATCGCGCTAAGATCTCTCTGAGATTGGAATCGTACAAGTATTCAAATACGTTTAAAAGCTTCGTAATGCTACCTATAAGTACATGTATTGGAAAGATATCGATCTGTTGACTTGCACGGAACTAAATCTTACAATAGCTGTACATAGACAAATATGAAAGCGCGGAACATTTGAATCGACAATGGGATAACAGTACCTATCTGAGACGGCGCCGACACGAATATCACATTAACGACCTCGTGATCTACGGAGATTTATATCTGACAGCCAACGCTAAACAAACGGAAAATGTGGTACCGCGTCGATAATGTTTTGTATATTTACAATAATTGATGAGAGATTAAAATTGTGTATCACGTTAAATTACATCGCCATCTTTAACTCGCATACTATTCGTGAATAGAGTCCCAATTAATCGTACCTAAGTAAAAAAACACTGTGACGAGCAAACTAGTAAACAACTTTTTATATAGAAGTTACTTACGGTCAACTCTATGAACGGATAAGTCTTAAATGCGTAACGGCTTTTTTTATAAGAAGGCAGAACTACCTACTATTCTTCTAAAACAGAGCAAAATTCTTGAGACGCTGAAGGTTAGTTCTGATATATCTACTTTTCAATAACCAAATTGTTACGTTTGGGTTGTTGTGCCTAAGGTTAGTGAATGAAGACTTGTACAGTCTCTTTCGATCCCAAGACATTGTCGCAGGGCTAACCGACAAACGAAAACGTCCATTTTGTACATACGCTTCGTCTAAGCATGAAAGCGTGACAATCAAACAGACAGGATACAATTTGGGAAATAGTGAACTAAGCATTGCTTATTATCTCACACACCACACAACCTCACTTTCACACACATACCCATACTCACTCACACACCCACTCATGAAACACATACCACACGTACACGCGCGATCTGGTCTTTTTCTACATAACACTCATTAAGTTCCAGAACTGTTTGTATAATTTTTAAGCTACCCTTTTATTTTTTACTTTTATTTTATTTTTTTGTTTACATTGTCTACATTTCAATTGCATAAAAATGACAAGTGGAAGTGCGGAATCTCCTAATACAAGCAATTCCTTGCTTAAAAGGTGATCTCCAATTACATGTATCTAAATGCCTATTGTAATTGAAATAAACGTTTTTATTATTTTTTATTATATTTATTCGAGGTCGGATACCCAAAAAATATAAGAAGAACTTTATGCAACTTTATGTCATATCCATTTTCGCCTTATGATCGGCAAACATTTGCTAGATTTGGTCATCGACCCCGCGATAATGTCGAGAACAATACACGTGGAGCGCTTCAAATGGCTGAAAAACATCGAGACATACTCAACTTAAATCAACTATAATTTATATTATACGTAAGTAACATAAAAAAGCACCTCTTTGTCGGGCGTTCAGTGATGGAACGTGTTACTACAATCGTAACAAGGAACTATAAAACGGGCTTACTTATATAAATTATCTAAAGTAATTGAAGATCTGAAAACAATAAAAGTACAATAAAGTAATTGAGTGTCGTAAGTAAGCTGCGAGACAAGGCTATCAATTGCAATGCTTTCGATTCAATATATCGCGATGATAAATAAAGAGTAACGAGACAGAACGAGGAAATGTTGCGGAACGTTGGCCGAGGAGGCCGTGAACTTGACTGTGACAGACTGTCGAGCGTCGCGCCTTCAAGACTCGCTCTCAGATATTGTCGCGTGGCGAGAGTAAGCTACAATTCACGAAAAAATACATGTTCTCAAGGTATCAATGGTATGATGGGATGTGAATCTACACTAGGAAGATTTTTTCTAACGTTATCGAGGTCTACTAATGAAAAAATTAATAATAAAATAACACACTCACACATATTGGAAAACAAGGAACATTGCCACAAATTCCTCCAATATGCAAAGCTGTGGCTGATGTCACTGGCGAAATTAGTTAAAATTTGTTTTTGACTCTGATGGTGATGAATTAGTCATACCATATTCATATTTTATGCTTATTCAAATAGAAGGTATAAAGTTTTTCAAATATAAAAAAATGCTTTTTAGCAAAATCGTTTTTTTTTTTACAAGCGATATAATTATAGCTACAAATAACACTAATGATTGAACTCGTTCTTCTTAAATACATATCTGGTTTTCCTCTCATGAATCATACCATTTGTGTACGAGTTTGAACTATCTATTCTCACTATTAGACAAATATTTCGTCATAAGACGAACAAAAACATTAAAACAAAATTATTACCCTGATGACAAACTTCTGTTGAGGTATTGCGCGATTGTGAGGTTGATTTAAATTCCATTTCATTATATTAGTGCATATTTATGCAATTGGCGACAGAGACCAGCGAGCTTGTCTAATGTTTAAGAGTTAGGG
Source organism: Standfussiana lucernea (assembly GCA_964057025.1). Classification (NCBI taxonomy): domain Eukaryota; kingdom Metazoa; phylum Arthropoda; class Insecta; order Lepidoptera; family Noctuidae; genus Standfussiana; species Standfussiana lucernea. The sequence goes on along the minus strand of OZ059802.1, from coordinate 4,675,608 downwards.
CCACTCTTATTTGCAGTTTGTCAGCGATGGTTTCATAACGTCCAACATTTCTCGCGGAGCCGGCGCGGCGGACCGGCCGGCGCGCCTCACGACGTCGCCGCGGACCAAAAAGACCAATCAAAGTCCCATTCGACAATTCATTTTCTCCCTTACATGCCACCGCAAAAAGATCTTAATCCTTCGCAGTAATCGCTCGTTACAGCATTCTGCAAAGATTGATAGTGCGGTACGAGGCCGAACGCTCACGTAATTGGTAACGATTATTAAGAGAATTTATATTCGATAAGTTGACAGGTCGTGGCTCGAGTTAAATTCAATTTAAGCTGCGGTTGGATTTTACACGTGACATGTTTACGTACTCGTTTCGATTAAAACGTATTACATAGATGGCTGGATGTATGTATGGAGAGATAAATACTGACTACCGGAAATCTCTGCAATCGTTATCTACATTGGAATAATTTATGACTAAGTATTTGCATTAGGTATGTTTTGATTTATATGGTGTTTTAATAATATCTAAAAAAATTACCAGTATTTATTATTTACTCAACATAATAAATACTTAATGGTCTTTTCTTTCCGAAGTTGTCTTTTGTAAATGCAATTATTTAATATAGTATTATTCATCCAAATAGTCTCTGGTTGCTAAACTATAAGAGCGATATACTTTAAGAGTCAAATAAAGATATTTCATGACTATGCCCGAGGTGCGTATAATCACCTAAGTATTTACAAATACGGCTAGTGGACCGCATTTGAGCATGTATTGCCAGCGACCATAGCGCTAATAGGCGTTTCGCGCCCATTTATTTTCAGTTTTAGTTTTTATCGTCACACTTGCTAGCACCTACACTATATCGATAATCTAGGGCTGCACTACAATGCGTAGGTTTTCATAGATATTTTACTTCTTATTCAATTCTTAAGTTACATCAATATTGCGAGTACCACTGCCAAACTACGTCAAGAAGCCATCATAATGATTGATAGATAAACATAACTAGTTTACGCAACAAGTGGACATTAAACAAGTTGAATTGAAATAGACTCCGCAACTCGCCTTACATGTAGTTAAAATATTAATTGGCAGCCCTGAACGGAGACGACTATCCGGTGGCGGTTGATTGTACTCATCAAGGATTTCTGCACTCAAGGACGGTGGCGGCTAGACGATCGTGGCTGTCGAACGCCTCTTATTATTTCTCTTCAGACACATCTTGTTTTTGTCTTGACTCATTTATATTCATGATACGTATCGACGGTTATCTCTATAAATTAAAATATTTCCATTCGCCTCTGATGGAAATCTATCGAGCAAAATACTTGAGTATTCGTTAGACTGCTATAGATAGATCATGTTAATCTTGGGCGTCGTTAGCAAAGCAGCAGACGCGTTCAAAGTTTTGTATTTTCTAGTCGTTGCTATTTTTTGTACAATTACCGGAGTCAAATGGGAAAGGGAATCTATGATACATTTACGTCATTATAAGACCCTAACCCCAATCTGGCTGTGAATGCGATGGATGCCATTCATTGAATTTCATTTCCCAACCAACCACCTAGAACTACTCTCAATCCAACACACTATCTTCATAATCATTGAATCTCCACGTCCTTCACATAATAACGTATGACGTAGCACAACTACAGTCCATATTTCAATTGCTGTAAAATCACTGTAATTAGCGGCTGCTACTTCGATGCCATTAGCCACCTATTTGAGTTCAAATGATATCGAGTACAAACAAACGAGCGCTTGAGGAGATATATCTCATTGCTCAGGGCAATTTATTTAAAGTAGTTTTTGTAAATCAACAAAAACGATTGACTATGTTCTGTTCACGGGTTCAGTCACCTCGATATTTTCGAATGTGCGAACCTCATTGTCTGCTTCTATTTTTTGTGGCATATGGCTAGTTCATGGCACTAGCAGATGCTAAATATGCGCCCGTGGATTCGTAATAATAATGACCGCAGACTTTGCTGTTTTATATTAGGTTTAGTTCAGGTTTTGCAAGTTATGAACATATCAAAGTGAACAATGCAGTTAGTTACATTTGACAAAGCAGTCGTCAAGTCAAGGGTATATGCAAATACACATCACGTCAACAAAGCGCATTGCTCGGCAGACCCAAAAAAAAAAACAAGAATAAAATAAGAACAAAAGGACTACCAAACAAATCTTAAGTAAGGTTTGTATGTCCATGGGTACGACCAGATAAAAGCATTTTTTGTATGTTTGTTTATTATGTAGATCGGCAAACTGTATCGACACAACAGAGTATAATTAAAATATTACCTTATCTTTATGGATCCAATTTATTAAGGACACGAACATGTGTGAAGTTTTAATTAAAGGATCAGAGTTTTTGAGTGTAAAATGAAAACTGAAATTTTATAATATAATACTGGTGGAGTAGGACAAAAAAGATGGGTATGCATCAGCTGCTCGTCATCCGTGCACGTAGGAGTTAACTCAGTTATTGAGTTAGATTTGTGATCGTAGAATATGTGAACTGTTCATTATAACGCCGCACTTACTTCAGTATTCACTGCATATTATTTTTTTTTACTTTATCTTGAACTTTTAAGAAGCCTACTAATTAAAGATTTTAATCTATCGAAAACATTGAGAAATTTTACTGACGTATTTATAATCATTATATAATCTATTCCATATTGTAATCTATTGAGGTATTTATTATTGACGAGTCCAAGTGAATATTGATTTACAATTATTAACAGTCACGTGACTTTACTTTTAAAATTTACTATAACATATTCTACTCTACAGACGGAAGACGTGTACGTTAACAAACAAGATGACGTACCGAGGCGGATAATGGATATGTCCTGGTAAACCCGCGTAAGTAAATAAGAGTAATTTGCAGTGCACTTGCATACGCCATATAATTCAACAAGGAACCCACGCGATATGTATAAAAATAAATACGACCACAATTACGACCACTTAAATATGTACCGGATATCTTCAAGAATGATGAGTTAACAAAATAATTGATTCGACCCAACAACCTTCTTTAGCAGAAGCAGTGAACGGTGGCTCTTTATTCACCCCAAATATTCCAAGTGCAAATTTATTATGTCGGCGTAATCGGGTAGTATTATTATTATATTATTTTTAGTTAAATTGTTTTATTAAAAATTGTAGCATGTTTTTTTATTTTTTATTTCTTCGGGTAGTAATTTATAATATTTTGAAGAAACGTATGTCACATTTATATATCTACTGACAGTTTTAGAGCTCATTGAAATGACAGACACGTTTACAACTTTCATCAGTTAGCACGGCGTCTACTTATAGGTGTCCATCGGCTGCTTACATTAAACGCGAATTTCGTGTTATTTAAACCCAGAGCCACGTAACGTAGGAGTTTTATGACAACATTAGCACCATCAGAACTTCCTAGCCGGCCGTCTAACTAAATTAATGACGCTACACAAACATGAAACTATATCTACAAATAAAACATCTAAGCCGCTTACACGCTAAACCTGTTTTCTATCTAGAAATAAATTAAATCATAGCACCTTCTTAGTATGTAATACGTCATATTACATGACTAAAAGTCAAAATAAGGTGTTATGTGATGGATGTTAGTAAAATGGGCGCTTAGCTTTATGTGAGAGAAATCAGAATTTCGCGCTTCTTGTATATTGAAACCAATGAATCAGTTTGGCTTCCTATTTCACCGATAAATCGTTAATCGATTCAAGTGTAATCCATTATCTATAGAACTTATCTATTACATGGTATCTTGTCAGATATCCTTAGTAAGGGCAGTGAACGAGATTGTTATACTTTTAAGTGTAACAAAAAAGCCTAATTGATGTCAATGTTACAGTGGCTTCTAATTTTATTAAAATGGCATCATATCGTTATAATTAGCTGTTCTCAACATTATCGACCGAGAAAAAAGTATTACTATAATATTACCGACCACATGTGCCGGTTAGCGTGAAGGTCATTTACACGACTCACTGGAACTCAGACGGGACGCAACGAATAATGACATCATTATTTTTCAGAGATCACTTGATTAAGTAGGTAATTATCGGTAAGTATAACGATGCTGTACACAGTGTACCAAGTGAAGAAACCGCAAGACTAATGTAATACGAAGTGTGCGCTACAGTTTATGACATAAAATCATGCAGGTACAGGTATAAGGCCACAGTTTACACTAGCACTTTGTGGGTACTAGGCATCTAATGCTTTTTAAAGCACACAAACTTTTTATTAGGTGGAAGAATTCACTGAACGTCTTATATCATTAAGTGTCAAAGCAAATGAACAATCGGGTCGGAAACTATTTGATTTCTTATGAGAAGACATGCATTTCCAGGAGTGGCTAAAAAGCACGCAAGTTGAAAATGAGTTAAAAACACATCAATAAAAATAACCCCCGGTGGTCCTTAATACCAGTCGGACCATTAAATCGAGCAAAGACTATATAACTACTTGACTGCGCATACAGTGCCCCGATGCTCGAAAACTATTAGTGTTTTGTCGCCTATGCATAGGCTACGGTACTAGTAACCATTTTAGTTGTGACCAAGTATTAGACCTGTGTGCACGCTAAATTATTCACCATCACCGACCGGGACCAATCTGTGCAGGATAATTTTGATGTCCTCAGGCACCGCGTCCCAGTGTGGTCGGGCGCTGGCAATTTCTCACTTTGTAGTTTTTGAGGGCAGTGGTTTTGATGTAATAAAGTTTTTGTCATCTGTGTGTTTGCCATACATGTTTTCATTTTAGATTTCCGAAGATTCCGGAACTAAAAGAAAAGTGGATAGATAAGGTTATTAGGGAAAATTGGTTTCCGACAAAATGCAGCGCTGTTTGTTCAAGGCACTTCACCCCCGATTGTTTCGAATATTTAAAACAACGCCGCCGTTTATTTAGTTCACCGTTACCAACGATTTTTTTGCCTATTTTGGTACGTTTTGTTTTTATTGTTATAATGCTGGAACAGTCAAATCGTGAATATAAGAAACATTAATTATTTACAAGCTTCACCAAATACACACATCAAAAGTATCTAGGGATCAACATATATTTTTGCAATAACTTTTCTCCTGATTGATATTAATTAAAATTTTCTTTAAGGATTCATCAAATAAAGTGTTTTCGTTTGTCACAGTAACGATAAACCAAGTCACCTTTGCATTAATAAAGAAATTTGCCATTTTCCTAATAAAGGGATTTTTGACATTTGAACCACTAACATTAAAGTTCGAAAAAAAGACTGAAATAACAGTTTTCTTTAAAATTTTATTGGGTAACTTAAACAATTAATAATCCGTGTTTCTACCGCGAACACTAACAACACAAGAACATCGGTTTGGCATACTCAAAATGAGTTCATCCAAATCACGCTGTGGAATGGCCGCCCATGTTCGTTGCAACAACAAAAAAAGGTCTTCTTGCGACTGGATACCCTCCATATTCGGCAGAGCTCTTCTCTGTAGCATATCCCATGCATGCTCAATCGGGTTCAAGTCTGGCGACTGAGCAGGCCAGGGCAGGACATTGATGTTAGCTGCGGCGAGAGTCTGTCTTACAACTCTTGCGGTGTGCGGTCGTGCATTATCATGCATTAACTGAAATAAGGGACCGATTTGCACTTGTAGAGGAACGATGACGTCTGATACAATCGTCTCAGCATAAATTTGAGCGTTGAGGTTGCCTCTGATCCAAATCAACTCAGTTCTTCCGCCGATCCAAATACCCGCCCATACCATGATGGTTCCACCACTATAAGGATGGACTTCCTGGCAGGATTTTAATCGCTGTTGGCGTTCAGGGGTTCTCCAGTGTCGTATACGTCTTGTATCCGGTCTCATACCAAAACGAGACTCATCAGAAAAGCACACGAAACGCCATTGTTCTTCTGCCCAATTTCTGTGTTCAAGAGCCCATTGATATCGAATCCTACGATTGTGCATTGCTATAGGTGGTACCCGTAGCGGTCTTCGGGAATGAAGGTTCACTTCCTGCAAGCGGTTTCTGACTGTTTGGTCGCTAATTAAGTTCCCTGAAGAGTGATGAAGCCTCACGGCTAACATCATGGCGGTTATTGTTGGAGCTCTTCGAGTTAAGATTCGAATGTATCGGTCTTGTCTCCGTGTGGTGCAGCGATACCGTCCTCCATGGCGCTCAGCCACGGTACCAGTGCTTCGGTAACGTGTCCAAAGTCGACTGATAACACTCTGACTTGTATTCAGAGCTAAAGCCACAGTACGTTGCCGGGAACCAGCTTCTATCATTCCCACGGCTCTGAGCATTTCTTCCCTGCTTAAATGACGTCGCCGCTCCATAATAACGTTGGTTTTAATCAGTAGTAGGGAAACAGTAGCACTAATAATGTCTTCAATGCGTTGTATGTTTTTATAGGGAAAATATTGACAGCTTATTTTCATCTTTTACTCGAATTTGATTGAGAGTTCCTGATTCAAATTATGAAATGCACCAAAAAGGATCCATATAAATTTATAAAATCATAAATTTATTACAAAGCCACATCTCAATCTCAAGAAATCCGCATAAAAATGCTTGATCCCTAGACACTTTTGATGTGTGTAGTATGACTGACCGTAATACTAATGTACCTGGGCCTTCGCATCACAATATTGCCCTCGTAAGTTTTTTTTTTCGATGACTTATCATCGACTTATCAGTGAGTTAAATTGTATATAACTGCGATTATTGATACCCATCATGTTTAATTAAAGAGTTCATTATCACACATAACTTTAATTCGAAAAACATTCACCAAATTAATTCACTTTAAAAATCATAAATTACAGGAAACATGTTTTTTGTAATCGATTGTTTTTGATTAAATATAATTATTTTATACAATTTTAATCGAGTATTTTTCATAATGTTAAAATCCATTTTATCGATATCGACTGTTTTCCCCTAATCAAATAGATCAGCCCTAACGATATACATACCTATGCAAGTTGACCTTGAACTGACCAATTGCAGGCGCGCGTTCTTTTCGTCCCCCGGTCCGCGGTAGTGAGTTGTCTACTTAGAAGAAATCGGCCTATAAGCTCTCTAGTGGTTAAATAAAATCGAGGTAATCATGTAATGCAACTGTTATGACTTGGAAACGTATGCTAAACATCTGAAATCTCACTGACCTAACGACCGGAATAATGAGATTAATTTAATGGGGGCTGGCGAACGGGTGCGGTCAGAAGCTAACAAATAAATCACGTTGCAGGCGGGAAAGCCCGCGCCAGAGGTGGCGTTAGCAGCCAATACAGATTCCTATCAATCGGTACTCTTCTGAGCAACAACAACATAATAAATACTAATATCACATTCATAAATATATTATTTCCACATGGTTTATTAGGCCATTATTTAATGCTATCGTAAAACAAGTGCAGAAAAACGTTACATCCAGGCGTGGGTTGTGTTGTGAGCTCAAGGCTTGTTAGTGAATTAAGTAATTGAACCAATCAAAGGATTATTATGGATTCTATTACAGTACAGGCGAAGGAAACCGTCAAGCTAATTTTATGTGGAGCTATACCTACTGTTCATCTTTGCATTTTATGTGTATTATCGTTGATGAAACAATGTACATTTTAGTCAGTCATTCAGTCACAGCAGACATTCGTGACACGTGATGTCACTCATTCGCTTGGTCACGTTGTTTGTGCACACAAATGCTGGGAGCCTGCGATGCGCCCAAATAAAAACATGATAGTGTTTGTGGGTTTATCGGATACACTCCAAAATTAATGTATTTAAACGACTAAAAGGAAGACAGCCAAACAGGAAAATTTAATTCTGAATACTCATTCATAAACTGATTCGTAGGTGTGTTTGTAAATTTAATGTTGGATTTATGAATTCGTTATTATTTGAATATTTTTTGGTATTTTTAGCTATTTGACTACAAGGATAACGATAACTGTTTTTTTTTTCTGAAGGTCTACATAAAATAATACTGTTAAGTTTATAATATCAGCCAAATATGTTCACTGAAATGCGCCTAGGGCCCAATACCTATTGCTGAAACGTTTGTTCAAATCTAACACATTCATTGATTGAAGTATGTACCTATAGCTAGGATTCTAACGATGACAAGAAAAATCTGTTGCATTAGGGTGTTACCACAATAACTAAGCTTCAATGAATGCTACCATTTTTCCTATTCCGATCATATCTAAGATAATTTTAAACAACTGTCCAAGAAAGTGACAAAGTTTTGTAAGCTATAAAAAACATTGCTTTTCATTTCATTTTTTTTTATAGACGACGCGACATGATGACTTGTGCGACATTTGAATTTATGATGGTGTACACTTTCAGCGTTGCTGTTTTCACTCAAAGATATCAAAAAAACTATCTATGCAATAATAAGACTTTTAAAGTCAAAGTATGTAAGTATTTTTTGGTGAATCAATAGGTCTTACATTTAGGTTATGGTTTGGTTTGAGTTATGGTATGGTTTTTTGGTGGTATGTGGTTATGGTTTATTAATTCAATCATAATTCATAACAGAAAAATCGACGAACGTAACAAGACGAAACCGCCGCGCCCGTGCCGCCCGTTAGTGCTTCAAAACGTACCATGTCCAATGCAATTCTTCGGTGGGTTACCACAACGTTACTAATGATGTATAGATAAAGCCCAATAAACAGTCAACTGTATTGTTATGACCCACGTGGGTTTTCTTTGCTTTTGTTTTACTTTTTGTACGATGATCCGAGGGTTGGCCCGTTCCAGTCGGGCGCACAACACGTAGAACGCGGTGTGAGCCGCGCCGGCGCCGATCCGTCCGTGACTCGGAATTAGGCGCACTGTTACCATACCTGCAATAACAATCTACCGCCACGGATCCCGGCCGCACTTAATTAACGCATACACATTTAGGGTGCGAAACGAACGGAAAACCTCATGTAATAATACCCCAACATTTAATAACACTCGTGCATTAGCCGAAGGCGTGTTTGTTATGCTTCAGTGTGCGATTTAGAGTCAAGAAGGCTGTTTTAATAAACTTTCGTTATTATTTGACGCGTGTCGGACTATAAACCGAGACTCAGACGATGTTAATTCTCATTTATGTAAAACACTACATTCCTACTTAACATCAGACTACCTACTCTATAACGGAACAGTGATAAGCTCCGCGAGGAAATCGTAATTACATTTAAGTTTATTGCACTGCGGATTTGCCAAGCAAGTTTCTAATCCATGCGCCGATTTTATATTACCTTAATAGAAATTGAAGATTGGTACCTGAATCTTGAACTAATAACAGTACTTATTTAAAAGAATTAAAAAATCACCAAATACAAAATTTCTTTGTCTCTGGTTTGCAAAATGGCCACCAGAGTTTCAAAAAATTATACCTAACACGACTTCACTTGTTACCCAAAGGCACAGTGGCAGCGTACTTGTCGATGACATGATAGCAACCCGCGACTTCCTTATCCGTTACGCGATACAATCTGCTTAAGAACGACGTCTCATTTGAATAACTACCGACCTGCATTTATTAACTAAAAAAATAACTGACATCCTTGAAAAAAAAAAAAGAGCCCTCACGAATAGAACGCTCATTATAAACGCAGTGAGAATTTAATTAAATGGATTATAAATATGAATTTAAAATAGGCAATGTGAAGTCGACAACGTAACTTTTATTCCATTCTTGATTAGAAAGTTCATAAAAGGGAATCAAGTCATGGAAACTTTGAGTCGTTAAAACAGTCGAGCCGGTGTGTATCGGTGGAGATACCGCCATTAATATCTGTGTAGCATTTACGTTGGAATTCTCTAGAAACTCTCCCGGGTTCCCGCGAGGTTCAGATCGTGACTGCGCGTCGCGTCGGCGCAATTTGCTTACCCATACAGTGCCAGTGTGCGCCGCTCTAATCATGTGTAAAATATTGCCGTGCCTCGTCACTACAACACGGAATCAGGACGGCACGTCAAAAGTCACAGAAGTGCAAGATTAATCGACTGCGATAGCTGCATCACGATTAAGGTCGTCGACACTCGTTGCTTAAGATATGTTTAAACAAAATGCTTGTAATCGCTCAATATATATGGGATTACGCTTTCTTAACCTTAATTCTGATTTTAAAGTTACAATTTATGAAGAGTATTAATATTTCCTTAGAAGTGCCAATTAAGGTGGTGTGAGTGTAGGTACTAAAGGCAGTATTATATGATACATTTGCATACCCTTTCGAGGATTTTTTTGCCGAAGGAACTCACCAATAATGTTATTGCAATAGTGAATAGATATATGTAGTTTATTCATATCATAAATAGAAGCTTGCCTGAAGACCAATACATAAAAATCTTTTGAACAGTAGAAATTGCCTATAAATAAATGAAAAATGTAATAATCTGGTAAAATAAAATAACCGGCAAGTCGACGTTCAAACAATTCCCATATAAGCGTAGAAAATCGGCAAGATCAAGTTGAGCGCGTGACCTTAAGTCGAGTAACGAGACGGGTGCTAGTATGAGAGGCGCGAGCGAGGGCTGAGGGCCCATTAGAACAATAGTAGCGCGCAAGAAGCGTGCGATCATAAAGTTACACCTACAATCAGCGCGAAGCCGTAAGAATACCGGACCTGCCTCAACTTAGCGCCGCGAGTCTTCGGCGGCTTTCACTGAGCTCTAGTTCAACTTGACATTACACGAACATTTCATTACCAGCTTTTGTAGGTAATTTTGTTCACACGACCTTCTGGACTGCATGCTTATAGATTAGGCCCCTCGAATATAACGTTATAAAGAAACAAAATCCAAGAACGTTACTGAACAATACGTCAATTTTCTTGAAGTATTTTAGTTTTAAGTAATTTGTCCAATGCCAAGTATCTTTGTGTAATAAATAAACATGCAACATATTATTACGTATTCAGATAATTACGACAAACACAACATAAAACTCTGGTAAAATATGTGTCAGACTAGAATTTGAATTCCCATCCTAGTGCGATACTAATTTTTTAGATTGAAAATAGCACAAATTCCTCATGAATACTTGGCAAGGATCCCAAATTCCTCGAGAATTTAACACATGTACACAAACGAGAATTAAGAAGGTTACACTAATATAAGATTAATGCTTTACAGTATTATGTATGGTGCAGTAAACACCAAAAAGCTCAATAAAGCAAAAAGACACGAAAATCGAAACTATGTTTTTTTTTATAATACTCTGTCAAATAACACTTTAATGAAACTCTGTTATCCAATTCCTTGAGCTTTATCTACATGAAGGCCTTTACCCTCTACCAATAAATATCAATGTGCAAACTTAATTTTTAAAAAAATGGGATAGGAGCAATATTCAATGTTAGCATTAACTTTTCTTGGGAAATGTAAGTTGACTTCGAGAATCAGTGGAAAGGTCAAAACTGCAAAGATTTGTTAGGAATAAGAAATATTTTCAGCATTTTATAGTCCTAAGATGAGATTTATGACTTGTACCTTTAACCTTTTCGTTTACGACTCCTACTGGCTTACAAATTAATAGAGCCATAAAGGTTCTTCGCAACGCCCTGTTTGTGGTGTGTAAAAAGGGTGTGGAGCAATGCTGCTAAGGCATTCCCACGCATACAGGCCGACACACGCGGATACGCCGGTTCCGATCACCGCCCGCACTAATTGAGTAGACGATGCGCGACTACCAAGGACGCTTAACCGACCTGTGTCAGTAACAAGATCATCTGGATTATCATATTAAGCCTTTAATACTGTATGGATAACGTGAGTAAAGCAGATTCTCTTCAAATTCGAACTCGTAACACTGGAAGCCGACCCAAATACAGAAAAAGGCTGAGATGATGATGTTTAATAGTTTCATTATTTGCCAAAACCTTTATTATTTGGCTTTTATGGATTTAAGAACGGATTTTATCGACGAATCGTTCTTTGTTTTTAAAATTGCATTAATTATTATCAACCTTTAGAATACAGTGCAACAACCTTAAAGCAACAAATGATTCGACCGTGAACGATAAGTGTAGTAGTATATTGACATATTTATAAATTTGAACAAACGACGCTCATCTCAATAGATGAATGACAAGGGGGGTTGCAAGCGTAACAGATGGTAGTTCAACGGTAACATATTACCAGTTTCTTTTGTAAAAATATACCTCATTACAGAAGGAAAATACAATGGCAAAAAAGGAATGAAGCTTATCTAGATGATGATGTCAGTTTCAAATTGGCTTCGAAAGCGCCTGAAACTGTGAAATTAAAGCCATATTGTTCCCCTGATCATAAGTAACGAGACAGCAGCAATCGACAAAACGCTGCGTGCGTGGGTGACGATTATCCGATGTTATCGGTTCCATTGCTCGTCACCGACTAACGTCAATGTGCTGCTTAACCAAAATAACACAAATGCATGCATATGCAATATTTTTTCATGTTAGGAAAATCTGTTCCAACCACGATCGACTTAGGTAAAGCTTTCGAAACGAAACATCTGATCCAGATCTGTAATAATTCGCGTTTGAACGAGCACGAAGCATATAATAATATTGGCATGGCATTAAGTGGAGATGAATCTGAATACTCAACCGCAATAAAAGCCAAAGATAAACGCGAATCTCTTTAACAATACTTCCCTATTAGCTTGGAATATCTTAAAGCCAACAAAAACCGCAAAATAATGTATAAAATAAGACCTTGTCGTGGAAGTAAACAGTGGTCAATTACGGTGGTAGCGCCCGGCTCTATGGCGCGTTCAGAAACAATCGAAGCGGTGCGATGGGCGAGATACCAGCCGGTAATAACTCTAATGGCGAGATAAGACCGCCACTGCCGCGGATACATGCCGTACCGACCACACAAACGTATTCCAACGTTGTGCGTACGCAACATTCAGATGTGGCATCTTATTTACTACTTCCAAAAATCAAATGGTTTAGAGAGAGTTTCACCAACTTCATCATTTCTTTTGATACTTCCCATAATATCACAACTTTTTGTCTATTAGAGTAAAATGTACATTTATTCCTTAGCTCAATTAAGCGCTTTTCATTTATTAAGTACACTTTTATCACAAAGATTCATCTACGATGAGTATTGGTAATCGAGTGTGATTTCCTACGTCCGTGTGGTATCGCGCCGAGTCGCGCTGGGACCAGCGGGACCAGTTTACGCCGACAACCATGTAAACGATTTATTCCCGAGTCTCGTTTTGCATTACCCGATCGGAAGCCAGGGCTGGATCACCGTCACAAAGCTACGTATTGCAGGTGCTTTTGTTGCATAAATTACATTGAAATGTATATTCAATTATTCTTAATACTAACTTCCCTTTGAATCTTTCAACAATGAATTGAGAATGAATAATAATCTCATATTTAAAAAAGAACGTGTGAACGTTGCTTTATATGATATCAAATCCATTGATCAAACCTTGCTTTCTTTATGGGATGGACTTCATGGTCGTCGATGTGAGGTTGGCTATAAGACAGCCCTGTTAAAGTATGCAGTTGTCGCGGGGGCTTTATTAAACGACGATGCCATGGTAAGACGGCCGTTGGACCGGCTTATCCCGATTCCCGGTGCACCCTTCTCACTGTTCTCAATACGCATTGCTTGTTTAATACTTGTTTATTTATCTAATCGCATGAAAACAAGTTTCGTGCAATGACAGCTATTAATATTCCGCGTATGTGTTGGTATATTTTTTACTATTTTCTAATAGAAATCAAGTTGGATAAACCTGTGGCTATCTCCATTTGCGTTCAGTAAATAGTTATTTATAAGGCCTGCTCTATTCGCGGCTGAAGAGGACACTCTTTGATACATGCATTACATAATTTCAATTAACTTCAAAGATAAAAACGCTTTTCGAAGATAATAAGAGAAAGTCATCTTATGATGAAATACAAAATCATTAACATCGGTGATAATGGTCAGAAGAAACGCAGTGAAGAATGCCCTTATACATATTTAATTGGCACGTAAGGACGAGCCTGATTGAACGCGTTTATTATTAATACAACAAGCCCCTATGAGGGTCGGCGAATTATTTACAAAGAGGTCGATTGAATAAGAGTTTGCGGCGATGGTGCATATGTATAATCGATGTGACCGAGACTTCGAGCCCAACACGTGATTCGTCACGTGATATCTTTGTTGGATGACAGCAGTCAAGGGTTTGCCCTCGACAAATAAATATTTCATCCATCGTAAGATTTGTATTCCACTTTGCTTAACACATTACACGATGCCCACTAATAATGAAGTAGTTAATAACACTGACAATAAAGCCAATATCATCATTGTCCTTGAATTTACCATAACAATACATGGCAGTGTTGTCTACGTCAACAAGTCGTAATAAAAAGTTTAAACATAAACATAAAGAATATGTTTTTGTTCCCTTGAACATACACTAAGCCGATCAGTTAGTTATACAAAGCCACGGTTATTAACGTATTAAACGTCATAAATCGTAAGTCAATCCAACATTTCGGCAATCCTATCGGCCAAAGCTGCTCATTCCAATACAATCATTATCCATTGCGCGTGGCGGAAAGTGGCAACACAACGCGTTAGTGTAAATATAAGTACATGGAATAGACAGGAATCCAACCGGTTCAAATAGCAATTCCAGCAAATCAATGTCTTGTATAATGAGATTGAGTATAGCAAGCGTCTGTGGTCGTTAACTGAGGTATCTGCGCATCGATTAAGAACCAACCAAACTCACTTCACATGCCATCAGGCCCGAAGGCACCTTAGAAGCCGATTCCTGCCGGCTTCCCTTCGGGAACAGGGCATTCTACGCAGTGACTACACTCTACTGAAGTCAAATAATATATTATATACGCATCTGTGGGTATCACATCACAATACAGACATTTAATACTTCATAGGATTGAAATTAGTTGTAAGGTGCCGAGGAAAATTTTCGGGTTTTTCGTCATGGGAGTCATTCTAATGGTTTTCGGGGTCGCTGATGATGATTTTCAATGAATATGAAAATAGAAAAGGTTCGGCTTCTCCTTACACAAATTTCACGCTTCGCCACTGCATGCCATTGCGCACTTTTTGCGGATATCACCAAAAGCCGGTGGTTGCGCGGCGACAAAGGTGTCCAACCGGTTTACCTTACCGCCGCCTCCCGCCGTCGTCATAAGCGCGTCTGCAAATTCAACACTCGTCAAATACCGCAAAATGCAATACAACCGCTATGTCATTGCGGCATTGATGCAACCAGCCTTCGATGAAATGTCGCCTATAACCTGTCGCCCTAATCATATTTATAGCGCGTTGTGGTGTTGCCATAATTAATTATTGTATTATAAAACAAACGTTATTGTGCTTATTATCGGCAGCTATGACGTTAATTGATAATGTCTTAGTTTTGCTAAACAATCTTTGCTAATTATGGTCTTTATTGATCATTTATGAAACACGATAGCTTCGCCGGTTCGCCCGCAATACTTAACTAATGACGACATATTTTTGTTTTCCTTGTGTTACAAATACAAACAACGGCTTTTTTTCATTATCATATCAGGCAGGATAATTATCTCAATCGTACTTAATTGTATCAACAACATCAGATGAGCTTAATAGGTAGACAATTAATCAATATACGTTACTACAAGCATGCAATGGTAAGAATAAACTGCATTGAATCATCGCCTACATTAGATGAAACTGTATACGTTGCGTAATCGTTCATTAAGCAGATCGTTATAATAACGGCGGGATCGCTCTCAATGACAAACAACGAGTCCATCGAACAAAAGAATATTGAAGTAGATATGCATAATGAAGACTCGCTATGTAGTGCTTGGCGTATAACGCAACGAGTTACGTACACATCTATGGCATTGCAATCCAGGGGCCTGGTTTGCAAAACTAGTTAGAAATTAATGAAAATCCGTGTTATACTACATTATATTATGTTCTTGTATTTCGTGAAATTACTGACCACTCATAATATTACTGTCGGTTTTCCTGTCCACGGAAGTATCACCAGGTGCACACTGATCAAGGAAATGTTATGTAAATTTTTCGATGGGTACCGTAATCTCGTTATATCCATTAGATAGGTAAGATAAGATCAAGCAGGGCTTTAACGGCGAACGACATCAATCAGGATTGCCTTCACTCTGCTATTAAACAGTAACTGCTTATATTTCGATACTGGTTTCTACTCTAGCGGTCTCATAGCCATAGACTAATTATGTTATTTCAAACATTACAATAGGTAACTAAAATGGTAATATACTGTGGTGGCCTTGATTGTGATCACATTTTTAAATCAAAAGATAGCAGATAATATTTGAGAAAAAAAAATGGGTATCATCATGTATTAGATATTTGCATAAATTCTCCGTGAGAACTAAAACTGGTTATAATGTTAAACGAAACTATTTTTTGCCAAATTAGTATCACTCTGTTTTAATTAATTATGTAGATGTCAGTGACACGTAAATTAAACGAAAATCTAGTGTAAACGTTATCGTATATCGATTAAACAAGATTATTCGAATCGAATTGTTGTAAATCTTCACGGCTGCAATGAGAATCTGTTATCTTCGATAAAGAGCAGCTATTTATAGTGATGTGAGTGCGTTCCATAGTTAAGTACGCGAAGTGGTCACGCTCGGTCGATCACAATTTCACGGTCAAATAGACCGAGTTTGATTTGTCTATTACGTGGCACTTTATTGCTTCCATTTGGACAAACAAGTTCAACGTACAGAAGTTGAAATCAATGTTAACGTTACGAGCTATTTAACTGATAAGTAATTTATTATTAAGTTTGCAAAAACGATTTGAGTAGTTCTGATTTCTTTTTATTATGGTAATTTTGTATTAGCGATTTTAATAAATCCTTTGGCGCAAACTGAGCTGGTACGATATGAAATGTTTCACCCAACCTAGATCACGATGTTGACAGAATTTCAATATTAAATGTTATTTAGAAAAGAAACAATTCAATTGTTTTAAATATTTGCATGTCTGCATCAGTGCGTTTAGATAATGCTGGATTCATGCGCATTTCTGATAGATGTTTTACATATGCATCGTAAATAACAGTTAGCAAATGATGCAATACAAACTAAAATCAATTTTCAGGTTCAGCTAAAAGTCAAAAAATACACGGGGATTGCATATTTTTTTGAATTAATTAATTTATTTTTGCGCATGGAGCACTTACAGCAAATAAAAACAAACAAAAAAGGAAACTATAGTCACCAGAAAGCCAATTACAAATCATCACGTATAGACTTATAATAATACTTTATAGTGTGAGCAGGTATGAGTTAATGTTTAAATGGTATTAGAAAAGTGTTTAAAGTATTAAAGCTTTACAGGCGAAAATGATCCGAGTGAAATTCAAGACAGTTCCTATCGCTAATTATAAAGGTACACATTCATAAATTGTCTATCAGCCATGACGCTAACTAGGTCTTGTGCATGTATAATGCTAACATGTGAATTACAAGAGGCGTTAATAGGCGACGTGAGCCGTGAGTCACACGTGTGTTGTGTTATTATCGATGCGCTCGAGTGCTCATGTATGGGCGCACTATGAGTACTTGTGTAGCTAGAGCACCTGGCAGTCATGTTGGTCGTGGTACGAGCTGACGAGTTGGCTGACGTACTCCCAGACTTCTCCGGGCGCCGTCCAAGCCGATGTCGCATTCGCCGCGTGCCGCATCATGCCCGCATTACTCGCCACCTCCTAATGTTGCGCACTGAACTTCTAATCCGATCTCGTGAGCACTTCACTCGCACAAACACTGTCCGTAACGCACTAGTTAGTGGTACGCGGGAGGTTAGTTCTCGCCGCTCACGTCCACTAGCGTTGACGAGCTATTTATATTGTTTTATCCTCAATCACGCGCAACTAGGTCGCGATCTACATCACACACGCTGAAACAGATTTACGTCGGAACGAACCTTAGCACACCTTATTGTAAACAATTACCCATAATAAAATTCTTGCTTGCTCTTGGGATTAAAATCAATACCTAACGCAGTTTATTCAGCATTTTATATGAATAATTTCATTCAGAACTGTTTTATGATGTTTTAACTTTTTTGTGGACGATAAGTTATAATTGTTATAAGAATCAAACTGTTGAAGCAAAAAATCTAGTTACATTCCTTTAAATTTTTGCCTCTGGTATGAATAATTTTCTATTAATCTCAATGAAACATATAAAATAGAAATGTGAATTAGAATACATATTTTTATTTGCATTCAACTGTAGCTATTTTCAAATTATGACAGTTGTGTAGCTATTTCCAAAACGCCGGTTATTATAACCAACAATTTATGGTCCAAAAATTACAAATGCACCGATATGATTAGTGCAGTGATGCGCGCAATCACGGAACGAATCCATCGGCGACGCGCGAGCCAGTGATAACGCGTGACCTTGAGCTGCGCTAAACGTTTGATAAGAGAAATTCGGCGACCGCCCCGCGCCTCTCTCGGCCGCTTATCGCACGCTGTGTTTGTTTTGCATTAAATTAGTGTCGCGGTCCACATTATAATGCGGTGACATGATCACGATTTAATGAACTGTTGCTTAGTGATAACAATGTTCAACATGTTTGTCACGATAGAATGTTAAAATTTTGAACAACAGCATTTTTATATTTGTATTTTGCGTATAAATCAATTAAGTATCGTGTTATTGTGTTTTCATCTTGTTATTTTTGATCACTTTGTTTGATAATTTTAATCCCAAAAACACCAAAACTTTTACCGCACTAACCACAACGCTCAACACATTCACTAATACAAAATCTTGTAAACACTTCATTTAGTTTTAGTTATAATATTTATATTATAAACGCTGTTTCACACTAAAGCACATGATCACATCAGCCAATCAATCGAAGACGACAACGCGCGTGTGTACACATCTGACGGTTGTGTGCGGCGTGTACGCGTTCGAAGCACCGCATACGCAAGAGGTCGGAACGCGCGCGCGCGTCTCGCCGCGATCCAGCTAATGACCGGCGTGGCGCGTATTCGCGACCCCCACTCCGCCACCGTACGCGCTATCAAACCAGTTTACGTGAAAAATTTTAATTCCTCAGCACGGGTGACGACCGGTCGCGCTTTCCTCGCACGGCGCGGCCTCCCCCGGCCACGAGGAAAAAGCGCAGCGCCCCGGGGGCGAGCCGGAAGTGCACCGCGGCCGGCACGCGAACCAAGCGCACCCACCACCTTAATTAAATGCTGCACGCTGCACACCTACCCCTTCGTAGCGTCACTGCCCCTATGCCTATTATTGCACCACCTACCATTTCTATTACTATCACAAATTACTTTTATTTACATTTACAACGATAGAGTAAACTAGAGTTTACTTTCTTTTGTGGCCAGATAACAAGCACGAATGCTTAAGTTGTGCGAAATAATTTGTAGAAGCAAGCCCTTCTATTGAATATTTAAAACACTTTAGTCAGTAAAGCCGTGTTTAATAACGATCTCCACTAAGACTAGCGGTAATGATTAGCAGTAGAAATTAATTCCGTCACGAGTGAATAACCGCTCTTCAGGCGCAATGTTATGTTGTGAACATCGATCTAGATACTTTCACGCATCCACCACACATCACAATGATTCACTCTGCTAACTCATAAATCATTTCAAAAAACTATGCAATTTCTTATTTTCAGCCTTGTAAATGTTTTCACGTAAGTTTCTTGTCATCATTACATTATTAAAATTAATCAAAATTGATGTTTGATTCGTTCAAGAACGATTTTGATATTATTGTTCATGCAGATGAAAATAAAAGCCTTTCAAAGTGCGAACGCGCAGAATATATTTGGACATATGCCAAGAAAATTAAACCCATTTGATTAGAGCTGTTTTAGTAGCCTGAACTTTAACCAATCTTTTGTCAGGTTTTTAACATCAAATGCATGCAAAAGAATGCATGACCTACGAACGCGTTTCTTCTAGAACACTCGGATACCAATGATGAAATGAATAATTTATGTAATCATCTTATAGATTACAATTCCATACCTCAAGCTGTCAAAGTAAATTAACTGTAACTCAGTTACTGTGAGACAGATAACTTTATATGAGGCAGACGAATTTAATAATTTCCTATACACAACATGGCTATTAAAATACAAAGAATAAGATCACATGACACATCTGTGTCGACAAAATGAGATTAAAAGGGGGAATTATTGCTAAAGCCATTGGTACCTTCTCATACACAGTAAGTACTCATGTGGTAAACAAGTATAATAAAAGGTAAAGAAAAAAACTGGACCATATTAAGGCGCCACAAAGGGTTCCTTTTGATTTCAATAGTAATTCAGCCATACATTAAAAGCCCCCTAACTAAACTTCTTTAGAACCCTCCGACATACAAACAAGTTAAACAGTTACGAACAGCTTTTACGCAATTATTCGTCGGGAGCATTGTTACGAAGACTGTTTACAGATAAAAGCTTTAAATATAGAACAACAATGATTAATAAATTCATTGAGTCTGAATGTGGCTTGCATGATTCTAAATCATTTATTTAGAATCATACATATGTAAATGGTAAGTGGTTAGATTAGAGGGCACCAATCCGTATCGCTACTTATTACTTGAACAGAACTGAATAAGCCCTACAGACATTAAGGCAAACTAGTGCAAAGATTTATTTGTCACGTAGGCACTGGTGTACCTGTGACGTTATCTTGTTTAATAAGACCGAAATAAAAAAAAGGATGTCTACACTGGCAGACACAATCAGGTTACGCCCTGATGAAATGCTTACCCTGCAATCTGCATTGAGCGTTTTGGGCAATCCGTTTAAGCCGATCACTCTGAATATTATTCTAGTAGAATAAAGAGTCAATCTAAATAGGTTAGGTGTATTAAAACAGAATTACATTCCAAGCTTTGTTCTTTTTTTGTAGCAGAAACGTTGTCATGGCTAGGAAAAACACAACTTTTTATAATGCACAAAAACTACCGCCTATAAATATAACTGGTGTCGTACGTACTTTTTCAGACGTATGTATTTCTTACTTTTAATTTATTAACAATTTCCTAGAAATAGAGGTACTATAGCCGTGAAGTTAAACATTTTAACATAAAGCGAGATAAGATTTTTAGTCATTTAGTTCAGAATTGATTAAGATTTACTTTTTGCCATGAAGTAGATAAAGTTTAGGCCTAGGAGGGTTAGTTACTTGCATAGGCAACTGACTATGGACAGGAAGTACCGAATTGACCTAATGCGATAACACACATAATGAGGGGACGAATCCCTTCTAGGGTTTGCCACAGCCAATACAGCAAAAACCAATATAATGATACATTGAGAGATCGATTACTCAATTAGTCGATCTAAGCCAAAGGCGAAGACAGAAAAACGGTGACGGATAAATAAAAAATAATAATTACAGCATGAACATAGCTGACACGTTTATTTTGTCTAAAATCAGAAATAGAAATAATAGTTGACTTAGGTAAAGCTTTAGATAAGGTTAATGATTGAGTGCACCCAAGTATGACTGCATTATGGTGGCAATCGTGGTAATTTCCTGAACTGGATTATCTTCTAAACTAAACTTAGAATAAAAATATGCTATATGATAAATGCTTAACTAAGCGAGTTCTACACGTATAATATTCTAAAAACAGCGAGAACAGGGCTAGCCCAAGGCTCGATTTTGGGACCTATTCTCGTCGCGAACAAACTGAATCATTCAGATTATTTCAGGTATCATTTAAATGACTAACTACAAAGCACATTTAAAGCCAAAGCGAAAGTAAGCAAATCAAATCATCAAAAGCATTGTGATATTAAAATGCGTCCAATCCGAAAAATATCCAACTACCGAAAACTGTATTTCTGAATCAAAAAGGGAAAGCATTAAGTTGTCTGAATGAATCTCAAGGGTGAGCCCATTAAAATAATTGCTTTTTTCGTTAGACGAAAGTGTGATATAGATTTTTACATTTGGGAATTGAACAGTGCGCGTATTGAAAATTGTGTGAATTGGACTTTTGGAAGTTAAACACTAGAAAGATTGACCGCAAGATGCACAATGTCCAAGCTTAAACGATACTGTGTGCATCTTGTGAAAAATATTTCTGGGGTTTTTTAAGTAATGATAAAATAAATAAAAAAGTATTTTAAAAAAATATTGTTGATATATTAATATAGATGAGATCCAGGGTTTTCTTATTTCGGTGCCTTCCAGCTTGCTGTGTCAGAATTCGTGGATCAGTCTTCAGGCGAATCAATTTGTATTCTTTTTTTAACATAAACCAGCAGTGAGAAAGGGCTTCTTCCATTTAGGGTAGGGTTTTCATGGCTTTGAATACAATGGTTGAAAAAGTCTTATCTCAAAAACAACGTGCTCTCATTATCACGCAACCTGGCCTATGGTCTACCGGATTCCGTAGTTTTTCCAACTGTTGGGATCTCAATGTTAGAGATGAAATCTGCCATCTGCAATGGCCCAGCAACTGTGAATGAATTTATTTTTCCGTTCGGAAAGTTTAATGGCCTTTTGGATGGCGAAGGCGCCAGTGCAAACGAGACCGTATGTATCGTCCTCATAAGAATGACTTTTGGTCAATCTTGGACACTTCCACATGGCGGCGATAATAATGCACAGTCATTCCTGGAACTGTCATCCCTTTTTTTTTCCGGATGGGAAATCATCAAATGACTTCTCCCGCTCTGGGCTGAGCGGGAGGGAGTGTCAGACTTTTACTGACTAAAACCCACCCATGTTCCTTCATCGCCCTTTGTGTTCCGGGGCCGCGGTATCTCTTTCGAACAACCCGCAACACCCGGCAGGCATCGGCCCTTGCGGGCCCCTTCCCTATGCTGACATCTCTTTGAGGCGCGCGTGGAACACGAACGCGCCGTCGACACGGCCTGTCGTCCTAAGACGGAGGGACGGCGAGCTAGCCCTTAGCTCACCGTCGTCTACGGTGGCCGGGGGCCACCACGTGGCCCCCGACGCCCGGTGCGACTCCCGCGGCGGCTGGGACGTGAGGAGGAACGCTCTCTCTCACGTTCCGCCTCCTCCTTTGCTAGCATGACTGCTTCACAAAAGGAGGTGACGGCTTCCCATTCCGTCTCGCTCCGGACCATGGCTCGAACCAGGGCCGGACGCGAGAGGTCGCCGCTATGAGGACACGGCGTTGCTCCGCCCAAGCGGGGCAGACCTCCACCGTATGAACTGTCATCCCTGTGGTTGCTTTTAACTTGGGACTATAGGAACTACTTGTTACTTCTTCTTCATTCCCACAATGCTCTCAGCATGATCGCGACCATATACAACGTCTTCAAGTTACGCGGTTCTCTGCAGCGTGGACCGCTCGCTACATCTGCCTCCAACATGCTTTTATAAAACATTTAGCTGACCCAAATGTCACCTTCTCCTGCACTCGTTCATGGTTCGTATGAATAGCAAGCGGCGATGGTCTTTCTGGGCATCGCGTTGCCCTCTACCGCGTAAACGTGGCCCTGACGTCAGAGCAATGGCGGTATAATCATACACCCCAAGCATAGGCTATAGATCAGAAGAGCGGCCTTGGGAATTAAATTACCCCTAAAAAACCTAGTGCCAAAGACAACCTGGGAAACCACTGCACTATATTCACAACAAAACCACATTCAAAATGACACCCTTGTCTAGAGGTAATAAAGTAGTCGGAATCTATCTACTTCATTTACTTATTCAAAACAAGCATTCAGAAGAGAGAGCAGTGCCTATTGGAAACAGGTGGGCTGAGCTTCCTGGTTGGTATTTGTTTATTTTGGATGCAAAAATTACCAAATAACTATACTATATTGCCCAATAGAGTGAAATCACTTGGTAATTTTCTGGGATTATTTTGTTGGTGCTAACAAAATAAGTTTAACCAATTCTTCAGAACTTCAGTTTACTTATGGTGAGTTGAACTACCTCTCACTTAAAGCAACTCCTTACCTACTAAGCCACTACAAATTATTTAGCTATAAAATAAGTCCTTGTAAAAACTAAATAGACTTACCTTTAAATACTCTCAAGCCAAATAAAAAAAAAAGAATTTCACTGATGTTTCCAACAAATTGTCTCTTCACTACTACTACTGGACTACATACTTTTAGCTGATTTTTTATCATATTTATACACATTATTGGTCTAATGGTAAAACTATGGTAAGCTTACCTTTGTTCTGGGCCGTCCTCTTCCTCTCTTCGAAGGTTCATGAGAAGATTCATCAATTTTAGTCTTTTTCACATTGATGTTGTTCTTTGAAGCACATTGTTTATCCTTGTTATTAATTTTTGCCCCATTATCCTTGGAGTCACATGGTTTTCTACCTTCTTCACTATCAAACTTGTTGGTATTCTTTACCTTAGTGGCTGTTTTACCTGAACATTTTGACGGTAAAGATTTTGAGACTGCTTTAAGTGGCAAATCATCATCACTTGAGGAATCCGATGAGCATTTGCTACATGATTCTGAGCTTGATGTGGTGTCTGAGAGTTGAGATTTCTTCTTCACAGGGGTTCTTTCTTTACTTTGACTTTTATTATTAGTCAATTTCTTTTTCACTGATGGTTTACTGGTCCTTTTTGGTGATACTTTTCGGGGTGGTATAGCAGCAATCTTTAATTTTAATCCAGTATCACATGAAGTGACTGAGAAATGTGCCTTTCGGGAAGCACTCTGCTTCGCATCAGAACACTCCCACTCACTTCTTGATGAATCACTGGAGCTACTGTTCTGTAATACCAAATAAAAAAGAAAAGAAAATTATGATTGTATGAGCATAAAAAACAAACTATGTGTTGCCAAACAATAAACTAACAGATAACAGTACTATGATTGATGATGATAATAGAATGATATTACAAAATACTTTTCACTTCCAACTAGCAATGGCAATAGCCTCAAAAAGGCTCCGCCTGTACAACACACATTACTTTTTCTAATAAAATGGTTTTTATTAAGTGACCAAGGAAACATGAAATATCAACACAGTCAAATACTTACCTAACTACTAGAATAGCCAATATTTTTAGAGTTTGGATTTTAAAAGACAATACATACCTCAGAATCACTATTAGAGTCTGAATCACCACTTGAATCATGAGTTTTTGGCAACTCTGTGCCCATTTCTGGAACATAAATATAAAAAATACAGTAAGCACCATCAATACCAGTTATAGTATAACTCAGTGTACAATGTTAGAATTATTCTCTAAGTGTAATCATGAACTTGAAAACCAACAAAAACATAGCAAAACAGAGACATGCAAAGTACTTGTTATGAGTGATAGCACAAAGTAAGGAAATGATAATTTGATCATGACAAACACTATCTATAGCAATTTTAGTAAATCATGAAAGAATTTACTGGTCTAAACTGTTATTGAATTAAATAACAACTAGTAATGACGCTATAATGCTGGCTCCAAATGGTTGGGGTACTTACTTCAAGGTTGGTCAAGATGTTTCCAAATACAACAGTGTGATTGTCTTCATTTCAGTCGCAAAATGCCCATAGTATTATAATAATCTGGAATAAGACACTGAAATCAATGAAAGTTGAAGTTTTATAGCGTTATTTTGAGAAATATCTTATTTCCACTCCACATAATTTGTTGAAATGACAGATCTGACGACACTCGTAAGACCAGTTTATTCACGATGAAACTTGGTGATGTTGTACAGCGCAGTCTAGAAATATCGCTAAAAAACTATGATGTTACATAAAAACATGCTTATTAACGTGAGATAAATCATATTATGCGAGCATAACGGTCTTTTAGGACATTGGCGCCAAATAAGTGCATACGTTTACATTCCTAAGTGGAAATATATTGCCCAATATTGATAGGTTGCACTATATTATTATGATTTTAGAGCCATAATAAACTTCATGTCATACTAACCACATCCGAAAACTTCGTAACACAAATACTACACGGCAAAACGATGAAATTACTTCACACTAGCATAACACTTGGCCTCCATGTTTACAAATCATTCGTATAAAAATGTACATACCTACGTAACTCAAGAGAAAGTCAGTGAATTTTGCATCTTATTCTTTTGCTCGTATGAAAGTTACGTATGAAAGAATGAGACTTATTACCATTATATCTATATGAAATGCGGCGCAAAATGGCGTCGTTTAATATCAAAAAACGCTTTCAATTAACTTGTTGGTGAGCTACTAATTAGCAACACAAACCTTTTTACTAATTTAAATGGCTAGGGAGGCTTTCTACCACCATCATATTTTTAGGAATTACCAAAACCGATAAATAAAAGCTAATTTGAATGGTATGAAAACAAATATTGACAGTCACGCCATCTTTTGTCAAATAACAATAACTTAAACTTTCCTGATATTCTAATAAAACTTACCGATTTCAGAAAAATACGCGATTTGACCATTGTAATGGTGGAACACACGATGACACGATTTAACTTGAGACGTCAGCCAGTAAATTGTCTAAGCCTCCAACTCGCTGGTGATTTCCAAATCTGACGCCCACACTCAAATGACATCCGATTAATTTCAAATTGTAATTAAATGTGAAATTACAGAATAGGATCAATTATCTAAAGGGGACACAGATTTTCTTTCTTTGAGAAGAAGACGTGGGCCTCCCCCTGCACCCACAGAGAAGACGCATGTTGTCTGTTTTTACTCTAGGCCTTCCTTAACAATGGTAAACATACACAGTATTCAATACCACTGCTGTCTTTGAGAACACTGCTCAGTTAATAATATTGGCAATCGCAAGCTTCCTGCATATTCAGCTTTACACATAATTTTCACATTTGGAACACCAGCCTCCTCTTTATGAGAAGAAGTGTCGGCCGGACTGCTCACTATTTTCCTCACAGAGTAATATGAAAATGTTCTTTCACCATTTTGAGAGCAGTGGTGATGACATATATTACACAGAGAAATATACCTATCTGAGTCCGAACCTGGTTTCCACTTGACTACTAGTGCTCTCAATGCACTTGTAAAAATGGAACAAATGGAAATAGTAAGTGATGAAACTGTTTTTGTGGATGCACAATGAAAAGTACCTATTCATTACATTCATGTCTCTGCTTTACAAACCAGGGCTGTCCAAAAGCACGTTGGGTTGACGATACCGTCTAAATCGCGATATGCAGATGGATGAGGGACCCTCAGTATCGAGAAGTATGGCATAAGAAAGGGGAGCCTGTTAGAGCAAAGAGGTATTGTTCTAATCTCATGACTGGCATGCATGATGACATAAATGTTGTTTTTTTTTTCGTGTATTTTATATCTACATGTTCCATTTACCTACTTCAGTGCTTTGCTATTTAAGTTCAACACAACCCTGGTATTGTCTAACTTCAATAGACCCCTATAAACCTACACAGGTTGATTCCGGGCTGTTTATTGATGATGACATTGGTTTTGGCACCATTTGGCACACAATCTTTTGTCTTTGACTGACATTGACAAATGGTAACACAACCACAGAGTACTTTGACTTTTATATATAGGTAAACACTGGTAAACACAACTCAATCTAACGACTGAAGGACATGTATCCATGGTCAAGAATAAATTATTAAAAAAAAAACAACTCAATCTATATTACTATATTCTATGACACAACTCAACGACACTGACAGTGACAACTTCACAGTTTCACACAACAGTGGCAAGCCAAAGGCAAACTCAAAATTATAAAAAAAATCTAAAATTATTTGATCAAAGCTCAATATGAATAAATAATATAGTATCGTAATAATAAGTTAAAATCGATATTTTAAAACCTTAACAAACCAAAAGTGGAGTACAAACTGAACCAGTGTATCAGAATGGAAGGACCTCTTTTAATTTTTTGACAAGAGTTTCAGTGTTTTAAGTTTTGTCTACACTTCGACAAAATATAAATAAACAGTTGAAGTTGTAGGTATTATCATCTGTGAAAAATTATTTAATTAATTATGAAATATACTTACTGCTGAATTTATAGAATTCCTTCTTTTATTTCAGGTTAATAATGGAAGAACTGGACGTCTGGGATGACCTTTCCAACATACCAGCTGATCCTCCAGTTATGCGCAAACTTTGTGCAACCTGCAAGTGAGTAATTCAGTCTGGAGATTATTATTTAGGATCTCTAGATCCAACAAAAGATTTAGGTAAAGTTCCAGCACTGGGTGATTCCAGGCTGAAATTATAATTCCTCTAAATAGAATTTCAGAGCTCTAACTAGTTTCTTGCCAAGAGAGGCTCCATCAAAAGTATGGACTAGTGTGAGGTTAAACTCATTAGTCACTGGAGAAGTAACAACATCTGGGTAACATGCTTAAAGCTAACAAGAAAAATAACAACAATTAAAACCATATTTTTCCAGGAGACCTGCAGTGGTTTGTTGGTGTTCTGCATTGCCATCAGAGAAGTTGACTCCTCGCAGCACTGTCATACTGCTACAGCACCCAGCAGAAGAAAAGAGGTGCCTACGAACCGCTCCAATGTTACAATTAGGTTTAGCTGTTGATAAGTGCCTTATATTCAAAGGGAAAAAGTTTCCGCAACCCAAGCATAAAGACTTAGAAAATTTACTTAAGCAACCAAACACACTACTACTTTACCCAAGTAAAACTGCCATAGATATAAGATACATGGAGAATGATACTGATTGTTACAATCTTGTACTGATTGATGGAACATGGCCTCAGGCTAAAGCAATATATGCCTCCTGCCCTATTCTTCATAATATTAAGCAAGTTAAGTTAATGACAAGCAATACTAGTAGCTATATTATAAGGACACAGCCAACGGAAGGTTGTTTAAGCACACTTGAGACAGCTGCTGAAGCCTTGTCGCAATTAGAAAAGGATACAAAGTACACTGAACTGTTGTTGCAACCTTTACATGCTTTATGCAAGTATCAGTTAGAGAATGGGGCAGTGACTCACCAGTCGAAAGAATTTCTTCTTAAAACAAGAACATACCCCAAATTGATTGGTAAAAGGCTATCAAAACTATTAAGATCTACACAAGAAGAAATAGTTGAACAAATGTGATAAGAAATACAATCAATGAAACTACTAGATCTGCTTGTTTCATTATTGATCTCATCATCCACATTTTTATCTTCTATAGAATTGCATACTATATTCTAGCAGTTTTGTTATGGTTTTTTTCCCAGATCTTTACTAGTATACTCTGGAATTATAATTATTTACTTTAATTTGTAAGATCATAAAATAGCACGTCCTCCTTTTAAGTTTCTAAATAGCAAGTTTGTCTACTTACGGCAACATTTTACATCATAAAGCATACTTTAAACATTTAGTAAGGTAGGCTTTGCCTCTGTGTGTAGTATTGCTAGTGCATTAAAAACTGGAATGAAGATCAAAATGATTGTCAAATAGGTAGAACAAAATATAATAATGCCCACAATATTATATGTATCTTACATATAATATTGTGGGCATTATTAATCAATAAAGCTGCCTTTGCTGGATTAAAACTTACAATATAAATGTGAAAGTTAGTGAGGATGGAAATATGGATGTTTGTAACTCTTTCAAGCAAAAACTACTGAACAGATTTTAATGAAATTTTGCATTATAGTAGCAATAACATTTAGGCTATAATTTGCAAACATTTTGTGTAAAAAAAGAACAATTTATGCGCGCGGAAGCTAGAAATTTTGTTTATGAAGTGTACCGGCAGCAGACGGCTAAGATTTAAAAGCCACGTAACTAGGTTTTTTATTGTGTAAGTTTATTAACTCGCAACATTATGTTTCTGTCAGTTTGATGTGTTCGTATGTCTTTCCTTTTCTTTCGGTTCTGTCAAACAAATCGGAAACATGGCTGAGGTTTGTAAATTATTTTATGAAAATTATCGACAATTATATCAGTAATCATTGAAAAAATCGAAGAATTAGTGACGGTGCTATCTATTAGTGATATTAAAGGATTGTGCCCAAGTGCTATTTTCCCGGAGTGAGATACAATGTTTACGTTTTACAGGTCGATGAAACTCTCAAGAAAAAGCGTACCTTCAGGAAGTTTACCTTCCGAGGTGTCGATCTCGACCAGCTTCTTGATATGCCCAAGTAAGTATCTAGCAATTTTTTCTTCATCTTAGATGTAATTTTGTGCATGTAAGCTGCGAGGCAAACTGTCAAATTCTCCCTGTTTCCTGTGATTACTCGTAGTTTTTTGTGCAATGTACAATGCTGAGATTTCTTAAACGAATCTTATTCTGAATTTAATGGTTCACTAAACTAGATGGGGTCATTATTTGGTCCGGTGTCTGCAACATATTAACATAACCTCAAAATGTGTTTTCCAGTGAGCAACTCATGGAGCTGATGCACGCCCGCGCTCGCAGGCGGTTCGCCCGTGGCCTGAAGCGCAAGCCAATGGCGCTGGTGAAGAAACTGCGCCGCGCAAAGAAGGAAGCCCCGCCAAATGAGAAGCCCGAGATTGTAAAGACGCATTTGAGGAACATGATCATTGTCCCCGAGATGGTTGGATCCATCGTTGGTATCTACAACGGAAAGACTTTTAACCAGGTAGGTTTCTTTATCTGATTTACAGTTATTTAGTTTGAGCTTATTGTTTTTTTCTAAAATTGTCTTTCCAGAACTGTAGCGCAAAACAATAATATTGTAGTAAACACAGGCATCTAAATCTACTTAAATCTTGATCAACAGTAATAAGATAAATCCCTAATTAAAAATGGTACTGAAGTACTGCTATTATGGAAGGCTGTATTAGCACTTTGTTTTATGTTATAATAACATATGTATAGTCAGCAGTCCTGCTTTTAAATACCACATGGACAATAACTAGGGATGAGTACATCTGTGAAGAAAATCAAGAGCAATTTTTGCTACAGGGGCATATTTTATTAGAATGATTTTTTGTGTGATGAGGATCTTTTGGCTAAATAATAACAGCCACTCGGGTCAATTGTAAGGTTAAGCCACGCTTGTCTGGATTGGTCTGTAGATTGGTGACCACCCATTACATACCGAGTTTCCTCTGTGCCTCTGAAAGCATGTTAAGCTGTCGGTCCCGGCTGTCAATTGTAGATCTTTGACAGTCTTTACAGGTAGTCACAGGCCTGAAAGTCTGACCAGGGGTACCATATTACCCAGTACTAACTAGGTTGTGAAGGTCAGATAGGCAGTCGCTCCATGTAATATACTGGTATTCAGCTGCATCTGGTTAGACTGGGAGCCGACCCCAACATAGTTGGTAAAAGGCTAGGCAGATGATGATTTTTAGTGTGATGGTTATGAATCTTAACATTTGGGAAAATAGCCATAATCTTCACATTACTTTTTATATTATCAACTTGTAAATTGTATCTTCATCCATGTCTTCACATTGCAATAACTTGCAGACACCACTGAAGATGCTTAACTCGTTAGCTTAATCTTAGCTTAACCCTGGGTCCTACTCAATTTAAATAACCATCAACTAGCAAAGAAGATAAATTGTTATAAAAGTTTTTATATTTGTTCTTTCCAGGTTGAAATCAAGCCTGAGATGATCGGCCACTACCTCGGCGAGTTCTCAGTAACATACAAGCCTGTAAAGCACGGTAGGCCCGGTATTGGTGCCACCCACAGCTCCAGGTTCATCCCACTCAAGTAGTGTGCTGACCAACACCTAGGCTTAAGTCTAAAACAAAAACGTACACAGGAGTGCAATAAATGTAACTTGTGTAGCAATTACTGTCTTTTATTAGCTTCAAATCTAATTAGTAACCTTTTTGATGAGAAAGTAAATAAATACAAGCACAAATCAGGAACATGCTGCAGCAAGTTCTTTGCTGTCAATTCTGTTAAAATATGTGTGCGTGCTCAGACATGCTGAGGAAATGTCTCTTGCAGCCTATTACCAATATTGCTTGAGCATTTCGTTGCCATCTGTGCTGACCTTGTATTTTATTTCAAAATAAAGTTTACGACCACTGCTGTTGACACGGGAGGATTCTGCTAGCCGTCCCGTAAATGAAGGCAGGTAGTTGGATAAGTCTGGCAAGCAAATAGTTTGACTTACCTGATGATTATGTACTTTTTCAACCAGGAGAAGTGGAAAGCTATGAGACACTAGGTACAAGTTGATGATTATGAATTGGACAATTCATGTCCTGGTAGTAAGGTCGAATTCGTTGTTTGGCCGCAACTCGCCTGATGAGAAGCGATGATGCGACTAGGGTGTAGCACGCTTGGCTAGAAGAAACTGCTTCAGTCGAAATTTGCAGAGATCCAGATTAGAGAAACAGACTCGCAATGAATTTCACCGCTTGGCGATTTCGCAAATCGATAGTCGAAGCATATCGCTTTGTTTGGGTCCGTGGGACTTAACTATATAACGCTAGCGCTTCGAGTTCACCGTATCTCTACTCAACCGATGATAGAGATAATACTTTATGTAATTCCAAAGCGACGAGTTACGAAATGTAACATAATCTGGCTACTTTGCGGCGATGTTCAAGGCTTTGGAGGTTAGTCTTGACGAGGTAGTCATTGTCAATGAGCCTCTTAGCAGCTCTCTCAAAAACCTCTAAAGCTTGCAGCTAGGTTGTACTTGGCTGATCCATCCCAAAGGTGCGAACATTACTCTATGCTCGATCGAACTTGTGAAATACTTTTGCGTCTTTGCGAGAACACCCAGCTTTCTAGAGGCTAAATTGAGCCTTGGACTCAATATATAGGACACAAAATTGAGGGTCGAGATCAAAGTAACGCCAAGAAGCTCGAGATGGTCTTTCGGGACGGATAGATTTTGGAAAGCAGAAGCTAGGTCAAAAGCCTCTTGTTGTAGTTCAAGTATTACCTACCTCTGACGTACGTCTACTGCACTCCCAGTTACAGAGGGGTGATTTAAAATTCATTCAATTTGAATAAGCCAACAGCAATAATTAAATTAGATAAGTACCTATTTTAGACCTCTAAAATGTAGGGCAAATCTGAATTTTGATTATAACTATAGCATACCTAGCATAAATCTGTCTACTTATACCAGGGATGGCGAACGTCGAACCAATGGCACGCGACAATATTTTGGGCACCCCGCCAATTTTAACTAAAAGTACTTTAATCTACTTACGGCCTGAGAGTCATTATTTTCAGATATGATTAACATTTTAGGACTCGCTTAGAAACCAGATGACTCCAGAATGTATTCTACTAAAAGTAACCTACAACCCTAATTTATGTTATTTGTCATCTAATCTGCAATAAAGAAGTCACACTAATGTTACTTTAATTTGAGTTACACGCATAATTGAAACATGCATTACTATATAGTGCAAATTGTATCTTTTGGTAAAGTAAATAAAGAGTTTTAAGTCATTAATTTCCCAATAATCACTTAAGTGAAAATTATTTGACGGCACATCTATGGCCTTATTAAACATTTTAGAAAAAATGGCACGTTGAGCCATAATGGTTCGCCACCCCTGACCTATACGTTGTTGACTGCTGCTGACAGGCCAGGCATCTATGAGGAGTGGGTTGTAATGCTGTGGGCGCAGTGCGAGTTGGTAGAAATGAGTGATCTAACGTGTCTTTAAATTTTTGGTGTTAGGACGTGCCAGGAGAGGTCGAACATAATGAGGTTTGTAACTTTACTCCGCGATTATCAATAAGGGGGTGTGTGTGCGTGTGATTCCATCACATAAGTAACCAGGCTAATTAGGTATTACTAATGGCGTCAGCGTGGTCACTTGCGCACATATTTCACCGCGGAAAGCATGCATTTCTACATGCTATTTGTTTTTTAGGGTTTCGCCCTTTCTGTCTCTGTAGACAGACAGGGCGAATCTATAAGGGTTCCGTTTTAGCCATTTGGCTAAACACGAGCACCTTACTTAAAATATTTTATTTCAACCCTCAGGTTACACATGTACCTATGGAGAGCCACCTCTATTTTTTATTTTTTTTCATAATTTCACACTACTTTTGTGTAGCGGTTCATAGAAGACACACTTTCCAAACAAGTAGGGTGCCAATAGTCCGACATATGGATGGACAAACAGACAGCTGTCTGTCCGTCCATATGTCACAGTCATTTTACTCCGACACTGTTGGCGCTACACAAGCAAGAGGAAATAGTGACTGAAAATCCTCATTCAAGTTTGAGAGAGATAGCCGCTGAACTTTCTGTGTCTCACGAGCCAATCAGTACCATTTTAAATAATCACTTGAGTATGAAACTTGTTGCCGCTCGGCTAGTCCCAAAAGACCTGAATTTTCTCCAAAAACTCAATCGCATAAGAGTCGCTGAGGACATGCTAGAACGAGTCAATTCCGACAACATTCATGAACCGTATTGTTACTGGTGACTAGACGTGGGTTGACGAGTTTGGTATCAACAAGCTTCGGAGTGGCGCCTTTCAAATGAACCGAAACCGAAAAAACCACGCCAAAGTCGATCAAAAGTCACAGTCATGTTGACCGTTTTATTTGAATATCTCGGTGTTGTACACTCGGAATTCTTGCCGGAAGGTAAAACGACGGTCAACGAAAGAATAGTATTCGAACGATATGCGACGTTTAAGAGAGTAAATTCTACGAAAAAGGCTAGATTTGTGGAAAGGAAATTCTTGGATTTTGCACCACGATAATGCGCCTTCGCACAAGGCCATCATAGTGAACGAATTTTTTACCAAAAACTTAACAAATACCATCGAGCAACCACCTTATTCACCAAATATGGCTCCAGCCGACTTTTTTCCTTTTCATAAACTCAAATAACCACTTCGTGGCACCCGTTTTCATTCGGTAAAAGACAAAGGAGATTTCGCGGCGAGAACTGAACTCAATTCCGGAAGGTTTTGATGATTGGATTATTCGTTGGCGTAAGTGTATCGTTTCTGAAGGAGCATACTTTGAAGACGATAAAATAACTTTGGATGGATAACTAACATTTTGTGTATTATTGATCGTTTCTGAATTTCCGATTGAGAATAAAGATGTTTCAGGGGGAAGGGTCAACCTAACATTTTACATTACCTATTACGAACTTTTTACAAATTCTTCTCGACGGTAACTACAAAAAAAAAACAAAAAAAAAAAACAAAATAATTTATTTTCATTTACAAGTCGATTGATACTACGAGTATTAGTGATTGGAGCCTCCTTTTAAGCATAGAATGCCTGTGTTAGGAGACTCCGCTCTTCCATAACAATAAAAAAAAATGTCATAAATATTTACATGACAAATAAATTATAAATAGAAAATAATCAAATATCAAATTAAAATTAAATTCAAAATCCAAAATAAAATCAAATTAAGTGACGTAAAATCAAATATAAACAAATTAAAATAAAATTGAAATTAAACGACACTCAAATTATGTAATTAATTTTTTTTTTTTTTAAAGACTGAAAATCAAATTACATTAAAATGAAAATTACAATTAAATCACAATTAAATTATATATAATCAATTGCAAAGAGAATTACAGTAATAATACAAAAATAAATTGTTTCAAAGCATTGGTATGTGGGTGAGCTGGTGTGGGTGTGTGTGTGTATGTTTGGGTGTGTGTAAATATGTGTGCGTTTGTGTTATACAGCGTGTTGTAAGAGTGCTTCTGTTTCCTCATAGGTGAGATTTTTAATCCATTTTACTATGGCTGATTTGCAATCATAATACTGTTTATCGTATACATATACCTCTTTATTTATTTTGTTGTACAATTGAGCTGCACGCTTTTCGAATTGCTTGGAAGCAAGCCTGGTTTTGTTTTGAGGGATTTGTGCAACAATATCTTTCCTTCGTTTATTTTGCTTGGATGCATCATATGGTGTGGTCTTGTGTTTTTTTAAAACCGGTTGGGTAATATATAATTTCCTTACTGAGAGAAGACCACTAATCTGATAGAGGGTGGCAGTAGCGAATCTAAGTTTTTTGAAGTACATCGTTTTTATTAGGGCGCGTTGCGCACGCTCTACCTCCAGTAGCTTAGTTTTTGCCGATCCCCCCCAAATAGGGATGCAGTACACTAGAACCGACTGCACCAGAGCGACATAAATGTCATTCAGAAGACTTCTGTGTGTCTGGCTACTATCTACCTTTGTTGGTACAACATGTCTCAATGTACAGAATATCCAACTCAGTTTTCTTACCCTGCCAGTAACGTGTTCAAGATGTGGGTACCAAGATAGTCTTTGATCCACCACTACACCTAAATATTTGGTCTGACTTACTTTTTCAATTGTTGGGCAATCACAATAACGATTATTTGTGTCATTACATACATGAATTTTTATTTTAAAAAGTTCGCTGGGCTGTGTTCGATTACTAATACTGAAGCATATAAAATTAGTCTTGGTAGTATTCAGTGTGAGTAGATTAGTATTTAACCATTCGGCAATTATAGCCATTCCCTGCACAGCACTACACTTAACGTCTTGCCAGGAGTCTCCAGAGAAAACAACAGCTGTATCATTGGCGTAAGAGAAAATCTTTGCATTTTTTATGTTTAAACTAGAGAGGTCATTAATGTAGATTAAAAAAAGTGTGGGGCCTAATACGCTGCCTTGCGGTACGCCGTATGACACATTTGCGTCATCACTTGTGTAATTTCCAATTCTCACCCTCTGTTTTCTATTTGAAAGATAGTTTTGTAAGAGATTGAGTGGTGTTCCTCTAATTCCAATATTTTCCAATTTGTTTACGAGAGTTGGGACAGAGACGGTGTCAAAAGCTTTTTTTAGGTCCAAGAACACAGTAACACATTTATTTCCACTGTCAATTTTATCAGTTACCAGCGAGGTTAGAGCGGTCACTGCATCTTCAGTGGATATACCATGTCTGAATCCAAATTGAGTGGAAGAGAGTAAGTCATATTTGTTTAAATATTTTAGTAATCTGTTGTTTATTAGTTTTTCTAATATTTTGGATATTGCTGGTAAAACTGATATAGGTCTATAGTTGTTGACATCGTCTCTGTTCCCACCCTTGTGCACCGGTGTAATAATAGACTGTTTCAGTGGTTTCGGAAAGATACCTTTACTAAAACAAAGATTAGCGAGATGGGTAATAATTGGAACAACTTCCTTGTTTATGTACTTTAAAAATCTTGTCGATATATTGTCCCAACCTGGGGCACTATCAGTGTTAAGGCTCGTCAAGATACTATCAACTTCGCTCCGGTCAGTATCGTAACATGCAAGAGAATTGGCTTGGGAATAGTGTTTTTTAGTTCGAATTGAAGCGTCAGTGTGTAAGTTTGATTGTATTTTCTGCGCTAGATGTTTTCCGATATTCACAAAGTAATCATTCATAAAATTAACTGACTCGATAGGGGATGGTTTAAGGTTCAATAATTCTATATTTTCGCTTTTTGTTTTGTTAGAGTAAGTTATATGTTTTATATTTTTCCAGAGTAATTTGTTGTTGGTGGCTGATTTAGCTAGTAGTTCGCTCTGATATTTTCGTTTTAATTTTTTAATGAGATTATTGCAGTAATTCCGGTATCGGCTGAAAGTAATTTTTAAAATTGCGTTGTGCGGATCATTTTTGAGGTTCTTTTGCATTTTGTTTCGATTATTTATACATCGTAGGATACCCGGGGTAATCCACGGCTTCATTATACGTTTCTTATTTGGGATTTTTACTGTAGAAGTATTGGCTGTTATTGAGTCAGAAAGTATTTTTATCAAAAGGTCAGTTAGCTCCGTCGGGTCATTGCAGTAAAGTAGATCAGCTATCTTACTTTTTTGTAGATACTACTTATCTTGGAAGATAGAGTGTTGGACAACTGTACCTGGATTAGCCTCAACGTTACGGTCCCAGCAGGACTATTTCCAGGGGGGGTGCATGTTCAGCTCTATGTGAAGAACTTCAAAAGCTCTCAACCTCGGATAAGTTAGGTTTTGTTCTGTCCATTCCATTCAGTCAAGGAGTAGGTAATTTTGTCGTCTTATACAGAAAAGCCTTGAATCCATCATTCAGAAACAAAGACTTCAGAAACTAGAAATAGGACTTAAGACAAAGTGAAGCAAGCTCGAAAATTTTAGCACCCACCTCAAATTTGATCGGATTTTTATGTCTATTGTTAAAGAAATATTTAGGAATAATTGTGCCAATTTATCAAGAACAGCTAGGGTAGATTAGATTTTCTTTTGACCATTCACATTTCACACACAGAAATTAAGCTCGATAAAAAAAAGATAGGTAGCATATTTTGGTTTCTTTACAAATTTTAAACCCAGGGCGGTGCTAGTACAACCCGTTGCAACCCTCCCCCTAGCTACTAATTATGTACCTACTACCTACATCCTCTAAATAACGGCACGTGTGTAACACATTGCAACTGGTGTGTGCATGAGTGACATTAGTGGTCATTGAACTTCTCTGCAAAGAGAGGTGAACCCCCTGCGGCTGCGAGTACGCGTGCTGGTTGCCGCTGTGTCTATGTAGGTTGCATAAAACAGGCGTTAAATATCGATAAGCGCCTATTACATTGTTAAATATTAGATGACTATCTACACGATTATGATTCACGAACAATAAGTGGTCGCATGTCAATGTATAACCACGTGAAGTCGCAAAACCAAATGTTATAAAGTGACCAACATGAAATGCCTACTTATTAAATATTTTGTAATTCTTCGTACCAATTAAAAGTCTGCCTGTGACGTGAACGGCTGTGTAACCACATCGTTGGGGTTAATAGAAGTGCATTACCCATCAGCTTCGCACATCGTGGTTGGGTGGACTTCTTGAAACCAGCTGAAACCGGAACGGGCTGCCGCGGGCCGACCAAGCCCGGCCGCGCCGCGCCACCACATATCGCTACAACCGTTTGTTTGACGACTGACCCTTTTTGTCTCGACTCAACAGTCAACACCCTAAATGGACTTACGAATCATTTAAACACATAAGACTAGCTACGTTTGGAAATATTCGCCTCGACCTATAATACCCACCTAAGTGCTCCAAAACTATGTAGAAGCAACCTGTATATTTAAAAAGATTATGAGTTTTGTGCCAATAAAATAAACCACGTTAGGGTAAGTATTAAGATTAACGATTACCTACTGATGATTACTTAGTTGAAAGATAATTACTTCTTAAGCAACAAATGATTTATCTTTCTTAGGATTTTCTATCTAAAATGATAGAAAATATAGAGTTTTACCGGTACTAGAGAAAATATACCTACCCACTTATTTTATTGCTGTAGGTAAGCCGCAATTGTTGCAAAGACTGATAACCATAAGTGATCGACTTATTATTCAAGGTTTGGCCACCCGTCTTACCTTACCGAAGGTATCGAAAAATAGCAAGTTCTCGTCCCAAGTCATATGACAGTACCGTTATTAATGATTAATTTCCAGTTGATGGCAGTTCAGCTAGAACACTGACTTCATCGCTGAAGCACGCTAGTGAAATGATCTTGCAATTAATTTGTATGTCGTATATCTTAATTATTCATGTCTCTGCTCATCATTGTACCTCTGTAAACAACATAAAACAGGTTCAGGAGGTTCTTTCAATCATTACTTCCAGACTCACCACTTGTCGTCTCTAAAGGAGGTTAGATGTAATTTTCCTTTGCGCGCCATTTAACTACGCCTCATTTTTCACAGCTAAATTAGTAACGGATTTTTATTAAACAGCTTCGTAGTAGAAAGGTATTGAATAAAAATCCTTTACTAACGTTGACTGTTTATTACTCATTGCATTAGTAATCAGAATAATGTAATGGAATGTGTGCATGTCATTTAAGCAGTTTTAACTAGATTTATCTACCACAGGTATACTATACATGACACACTACTGTAGTACCTACCTATCCTGTACATAGTTGTAGGTAAGTTAGAAACCCCCCCACCCATCCTAGTAAATACTCAGGAACAAGGTCTCACCGCAATTCTATGGTTCCATACATTTTTTGCAAATCCGATGGTAAAAATGTATTACCTGAACATACTTTAATCGACCTTCGTAGCTGACCGTACGTTACGGACCCACCCAACTGACAGACGGGTAGCGTCTGCAAGCAGTTGACGGATGATTTGATGATGAGGTATCTAACTCGATGCAAAAGTTTTCCAATAAAAAACCTGAATTCAGGGAAATAGCTTCAGATGCAAGATTCGACAGCGCTTGAATTCAATGGATTTACTTTACTACCTTTGGCATCCGCTGTACGTAAACTACTGCTGCGTTTGGTCATTATGTAGTGTCATCTATTTTTCTTTTACATCTACATTTACTAAGGTTTGACTGTTATCTTGTCAAGTTCTTATAGCAATAAAAAGCAATTTAGCACTGATATTTTGACATTTATTTTATACTGACAGAAAAAAGTATCCGAATATCACATTTCAGCACTATACCTACCTATCTACTTAGCTATAGCTAAGAGGTTGTTCTGTTCTGATCTTCTTATTATGGCATACTCAATGATAACGATTATAAAGCTGAAGTATTCATTGACTTTCGTCTTATCTCGTCTTCGTTTGTCTGAGGTAGGAGCAGTGACGATAAGAATTTTCAGTTAGGTGTTCGTCTCCTCGTCTACTTTCGTGTTGAGTGCCTAGTTAGTGGTCTAGTGAGAGCATGGATTTCCTGGGTTCGATTCCCACGTCGGGCCAATTTCTCAGTAGTAGCCATGGAGTTTGGATTTGCGCCCGGTTGATGGCAACAGGCTCGCCCCTCTTTAGTAGGGACTTAAACAAAACTGACGAAATGTGGGAGTACTATTAGGTACACCTCTGCAAAACCCTTCGGAGATTATTACAGGCTTATTGATGTTATATGTTATGTGTTCGGCACCGTTACCCGTCTTGTGATTTTCGTAATGTCTCATTTTTTATATTGGGTATACATCACTAGTATGTAGGGAACTAACTATGTGTTAGTTTGAGTCAATTTCCGAACCTACAGCACGGCAACAGGCAGAGTTCAACATCGAACTCACGACCTTTCGCTTTTAATCCGACGCTCTGTCAGCTGAGTTATTGCTTCGTTGCGTTTGCACACTTTGATACGAGCTAAGTCTGCTAACGTTTTACTTTAAATAATTTGGTTTAAATTACTATTATCATGAATTTTTGGCTGTCCTTTAATGAGATTTTATAATAATTTAATGTCATTGGAGGCGAGGTCTTAAAAAAATTGAGCCATTCATAACTCTACAGATTTATAACTTTACGAACTGTTTCTTTATGTTTTGTCAAATTAGCGATGGCTCGAGCATGGACGTTTTTTATGGACTTCAAACAGCTGTTAAAGAGTTAAAGCGTCCAAGTTATGCGGGAAACATACAGCAGTATGTCATTGAACTATTTTATTTTTAAAATGGTCATCAGGTTCATATTTTTCTGAATAGCAAAACAAATGAGTTGTATGGTTTTCACCACATATCTTTTGTTTTAAGTATTTGAAAAGACCTAACCCTCCTTCTGGCGCAGTCGAATTATCATAACCGCTTTTATTATCTTCTGATAGACCCTTCTCGTGGACAGTTCGCGATTATCATTGGGGAAACATGTATAACCCTTTATCTTTATATCTGGGATCGCTACATTATGCTTCAGAACAATTTGAACAGATTGCAGATGCTGGTCGTATTCACGGGGAAAGATACTTATGTGCGCCCGTAATAATATACTACCCAAGATACGTACTTTATTGCTACTCAATGTTTATTGGCTTTTATGACCATGTGGTATGTGGATTACCGAAAATTTGTTGAGCAGAAGATTTACGACCGGGTTATAGCCCGAGGAGCCGCGCGTTATGTCCGTGAAGACATTGGTATGAGCATATTTTATAGTCGATTCACTTCGCTGTTCTAATGTAAATAATATTTGGTATTGACTAAAAATAAACACATACATAAACATAGCAAATGGAATGGAAGTTCGGCTCCACAAACGGTCGCTGGAACTGGCAGAAATCTCGTCCCAACTAGAACGAATTATAATTGTTGTAATTAAAAACTGCCGTTTGTAAGGGCGCTTGGTGTTGGTCTGTTTATAAAGAGTCGGGGCGCAGGCTTCGCGGGCTCTGGTCGACCGGTACCGCGCCACAGGCCGCACGCGCCGCGCGATTTTCCGCCTCGCGAAACACGACTCGATCTGTCGCGTTTTTTAAACATTGATTATAAAAACAATACTTAAATAAACATTTATACTTTTTATCGTATATTGATTCATTTGCATAATTGTACTAGTTAGTGACTCTAAACTTGGTGTATTTAAGTGAATAAAAGTGTGATAAAAAATTTATTATCTCGTAGTTTTACAGGACGTTTTCTCCACTGCAAATATTTTAAGGTAAGGAAAATATTGAATAAATGTGCCAAGGTGTTTTAGCAGTCACTGCTCACCTGTATCAAATATAGCGGTATTGAGGAAACAGCTGTTTCGTTTTGTTCTCGTAAAACAAAAAAAAAACTATTGTCATATCGCTACTTACTGTTTTGTGATAATTTAGCAACTGAAGTAATAAAAAGCGAATTTACTTAGCTATACGTATGTGCCACCGAACAATTAGAAAAGTGTTTAATTAAAATCAAAATTAAATAATTCAACTTGATATCCAGGTAACACCCGACAGCCGAAATAAAACATTTTCCTGTTAAGGTAATTATCAGCAAATAATAACATTTATATAAGTTGGTACATTTGCCCACACATTATTTGAAATAATTATGAATTTTATTTTAGTAATTAAAGAATTTTGCCTTGGTTCTTCAAGTCTGTACATATAAAAGAAAACAGTGTGACATTTCCGGAAGCATTCTTTAATCTCGTGTCACCGCTCTTCACCGCTGACGCTGTCATAAGGCTCTCGTAGTCACGTCAGTAGTTTTAACTGTAAAATCCTGAAAACATGATAAGGG
Source organism: Standfussiana lucernea (assembly GCA_964057025.1). Classification (NCBI taxonomy): domain Eukaryota; kingdom Metazoa; phylum Arthropoda; class Insecta; order Lepidoptera; family Noctuidae; genus Standfussiana; species Standfussiana lucernea. The sequence goes on along the minus strand of OZ059802.1, from coordinate 4,632,693 downwards.
ACCTTCTGTCTGGAGTTATTTAGTTTATGTTTTTATCTCACACCTCCTATGGGTATTCGGTCTATAGTATTTAGCGATTGCATACATAGATATAAATTCCTCTATATTTTTTCATCTCAAATGTCAACCTATGAGGCTGGCCCGTACAATCCAGCCTTGAGTGTAAGGCCTCCAGCCAGGGGCAGAATGCCTCTGTCTCTCAAATCGCATTCAAATGAGTACATATTTAGCTCGATCCTCGGCCACTCTCATCCAACTACTACCTACTACCAACAATCCGGCAAACAAAAACTAAAGAGTAGGTACCTAACGTATTTCGTGATAATTAACTCATTGTCATCATCATTAAGTATGTACCTAAATACCTACAAACACCTTCTAACTCCAAAATTGTTAGCCGTTACAAAGAAAACTGTCACATTAAGTTAATTGCATGGGACGCTAAACGGTAATATGACGGACGATAATAATCGCAGTGTTAATTGCGTAGATTAATTAGATAAATAATTAGTGGCTATAAACAAGGTGTCGTTGATAACGGTTGAGGATGTATGACTGAGTTCTCCTAAGTGTGTAAACCAGGTTATTTATATGTATAAGTTAGTTAGGTAGGAAGTCACGTGCCAGTGTATCTAGAAATTACTCTAAATTCAGTAATTAATTGGGTTATCACTACACTAGTCCATAGTTCTCATATGAGTTGACCAAGATGGACCTTTGAATTTGTTTCGGCTGTTTCTTCTCAGAGTAATCAGGTACCATAGAGTATAGTGGTTATATAGTCTTTGTCAGGTACGAACGCAGCGAAACACCGGCTTCAACTAGTTTAAAAATAAGATTCGACGTGTAAAAGTGTTTGTAAAAACCTATTTGCAAAATAAACATCATTTATCATTATATCAAGCTAGAGTGACAAATAATTGAGTAACTATTTCCTGTCAACATAAAGATGCCTGAGTGAGATCGCCTTGTTAGACAGAATAAATGAATACAGTTAAAACCACCAAATACCTTTATCAACGTAGTCAGTTAGTCTCTGGATTGACTGTTCCCAAACACAGACATCCTTTATCTGTGTTCCAAAATTACTCTAATAACATTTTCGTTTTTCTTAAATCATATTAATATTATACCTCTGAAATTTCAACTTATGTTTGGCAGGTTTAAAATGTAGGAATTCATTTAAAGAAAAATAATTCATTTTTTTTACCCAACTTTTCTGCATTATTTGTCTTCCTATCATAAAATTAAATAATTAATTTACTTTCATTTGGGTTATATATGAGATAGTACATACACATAGGGCTAACAAAAGTTCTTGAAACATTAGGAAGTCTGAAAAAAGAGGATAAGTAGTTATAGTTAAATAACCTTAAGTCTCTACAATTTTCTTTGTTTGTTAGTATTGATAAGAAGATAAAGCCATGTTGTAATTATTTCTGCTAAATGATAGAAGACACTCGACTGCTTACGAGGTAGGTACTTACTTATTATCACATCAGTCAGTATTAAGGAAAACCTCTCGAAATAATTCCATCTCCAAATATTAGATTATACCGTGGGTAATTTTATAAAGTAGTTTAACGAAACTTCACTTTTCGAGCTGAAAACTTATACTTAGACGCTGAAAACTTGTCGTTAAGTACCGAAACGAAACACAAGGTTAGGTACTGAAATTTTATCATTACCTACATGCTGAAATAGTTATTTGTTATACAAGAGTGCAAAGTTGCTTTTTAACCGCGTGTTCAATTTTGATGACCGAGCAAGCGAAGGATTCTAAAATTGAATCACGAGCGCAGCGAGTGATTCAAAATTAGAATCCTGAGCGTTAGCGAGGGAATCAAAAGAGCACGAGGTGAAAAATCTTTGCACTCGAGTGCAACACGTAACTTTTCATTCCACCTCAGCGAGGAAATGACTAAATGCAAAAAAAAAACGTTTACAATCACAAGATAGGTACACTTTTATTTCAGTTTAGGTATTAATTACTACATTATGACAGGTAAGTATTACAGAATAATCTTTAAATTATAACAAAATAATACTAAGGTATAATTAAGAAAATTTTAAAGTAACGTTGCTACAGTTATTTAAATTGAGTGTAATATTTTTGTTTGGTACTGTAATATTGGTGTTAGTCACTTGTGTACTGTTTTTCGGTAAACTATCTGTCATACTTAATAGTTGTACCGATTCATCGGATTCCCTTGGCGTGAATGTTGGAGAGAGAGGGAGATGGTTAGGTGTTTCATAACGGCTTATTTTTGATGTAGAAGGGCCAGTCCAAGGATCCGATTGAGGCTCTTTCAGTGTAATGGCTCCTACGATGCCTTCACATATTTTAGACTTATTTTGGATGGAATCCTCTATGTATCCCTCTACAACTGCATTGGACTTCCAGCCTCCGTGGCGCTTAAGGGACAGGAGATCAGCTCCGGAATCAGCCAAAAGTGTGGCTGAAGTTCGTCGGAAACAATGACCCGTGTACAACAGGGGTTCTGGAAGTTCAAGAAATGTTGCTATTTCTCGTGGGATACTGCCAATTTTATTAGTACCCATAGGCTGTCTAACACACTTTCCATTGCGATACTGTAGAAAAAATCGATTGATTGGAGTGTTAGGCGGGCGTAAGGCTTGATATTTCTCAACAATCGTTACGTATTCCTTGCGAATGACGAAGTTGCGGTCTCTTTTTGTCTTTGTATTAGGTAAATTAATTAATAGTAAGTCATCTGAATGTTTCTCAATGTTTTTGACATTAAGTTGTGTTAGTTCATTAGTTCGACATGCTCCGTTTATTCCAATAATAAGAACAACCTGTAACGTAAAG
>OZ059802.1:4215717-4629660 GCA_964057025.1 Standfussiana lucernea | reverse complement strand
GACTCGGAACCTTCTTGGTGTTCTTTTTTCAATTTGCTTTGTACGCGGTTCTTTACGCGGCATTTTTTCACGTCATTGTTAAACCTTATATTAAAAACAAGAAACTTGAAAACAAATGAAAAAACTAAAATGAGTGATTCTAGCGACGAGTTAGTTTGCTTGACGCCAACAGAATTGACTGAAACTGTTAATAATGCGCAAATGAGCTTTCTCCCTCAACAATCACGCGAGAAGTATTTAAAACAGTACGATATGTTCAACACGTGGCGACTAGCAAAAGGAGCCAAAACTTTCTCAGAAAACGTTTTGCTGGCATATTTTATAGAATTATCCGAGAACAAGAAAGCAAGCACTCTATGGAGTACGTATTCGATGCTAAAAGCAACAATAAAGATGAAAAAAGACAAACATATCGATACCTATCCTAAATTAGTGGCATTTTTAAAAAGAGCCTCATCTGGTCATCAACCAAAAAAATCGAAGGTTTTCACAGTATCTGATATTGAAAAGTTTCTTAACGAAGCACCCGATTCCGTATATTTGGCGGCAAAAGTAAGTCAGTTGCACATTCAGTATCTACTTAAGTATATTAATCTCAATTAAATAGTATACTTAGTAGATGTTGATAGGCATAATTATGCGTTCATATCAATTTTATTCATTTATCTACTACAATACTCTTTACGTTACAGGTTGTTCTTATTATTGGAATAAACGGAGCATGTCGAACTAATGAACTAACACAACTTAATGTCAAAAACATTGAGAAACATTCAGATGACTTACTATTAATTAATTTACCTAATACAAAGACAAAAAGAGACCGCAACTTCGTCATTCGCAAGGAATACGTAACGATTGTTGAGAAATATCAAGCCTTACGCCCGCCTAACACTCCAATCAATCGATTTTTTCTACAGTATCGCAATGGAAAGTGTGTTAGACAGCCTATGGGTATATAATAAAATTGGCAGTATCCCACGAGAAATAGCAACATTTCTTGAACTTCCAGAACCCCTGTTGTACACGGGTCATTGTTTCCGACGAACTTCAGCCACACTTTTGGCTGATTCCGGAGCTGATCTCCTGTCCCTTAAGCGCCACGGAGGCTGGAAGTCCAATGCAGTTGTAGAGGGATACATAGAGGATTCCATCCAAAATAAGTCTAAAATATGTGAAGGCATCGTAGGAGCCATTACACTGAAAGAGCCTCAATCGGATCCTTGGACTGGCCCTTCTACATCAAAAATAAGCCGTTATGAAACACCTAACCATCTCCCTCTCTCTCCAACATTCACGCCAAGGGAATCCGATGAATCGGTACAACTATTAAGTATGACAGATAGTTTACCGAAAAACAGTACACAAGTGACTAACACCAATATTACAGTACCAAACAAAAATATTACACTCAATTTAAATAACTGTAGCAACGTTACTTTAAAATTTTCTTAATTATACCTTAGTATTATTTTGTTATAATTTAAAGATTATTCTGTAATACTTACCTGTCATAATGTAGTAATTAATACCTAAACTGAAATAAAAGTGTACCTATCTTGTGATTATAAACGTTTTTTTTTTGCATTTAGTCATTTCCTCGCTGAGGTGGAATGAAAAGTTACGTGTTGCACTCGAGTGCAAAGATTTTTCACCTCGTGCTCTTTTGATTCCCTCGCTAACGCTCAGGATTCTAATTTTGAATCACTCGCTGCGCTCGTGATTCAATTTTAGAATCCTTCGCTTGCTCGGTCATCAAAATTGAACACGCGGTTAAAAAGCAACTTTGCACTCTTGTATAACAAATAACTATTTCCAACGCGGTGTGGGGTTGTTCCTCACTAGATAAATACGTTAAGAGTATCTCTAAGTTCGTTTCATGCATCTAGGTAAGTATATGAAAATCTTCTGCAATAATACATTTTTCACAGCGCTGACGAGAGGCAAACAAACTTGACAACCATCGGGTTTCTTCGGATCAGCTCAACAATACGACAAAGAGAGATACGCGTGACAAGTTACAAGTCGAATTGAAGTCATAGATAAATAGCGCCTGATTCAAAAAAATATATTCCTAAAATATTCGCGAATGCTAATGCGAATGCGAATATTTTATACGGACAACAACGTAGAGCATATTTAGCATCATAATTATCAGATTATTTGAGTAGTGTACTATTATGTATTCTGTGGTAGGGCAGGATGTCAATGTAGGTAGGTATTTTCCAGTTTTGCACATTTTGCCGACTTAAGCCATAAGGTAAATAACCTACAATAGGTATCCGCTAATGTTTCTATTGGTTGATTTGGTCTACGTCACTATTTTCTCCTGAAAATAGTCGTACGTTGTCGACCGCTATGAGAATTCCGTTGATTCATTAAATCACTACCCTGCTGACGTAAGTAGATATAACTAGGTATTGTTTTTAAAAAAGTAGAGGTTGTCTACGACAGAAATGTCATACGTAGGATACGAGAGTGATGATGATTCATAATCATCAACTTCTTTAAAAACCGCGGAACGGTCTGTTTTGTATTTATGTAAATTTCTCGAGGACAAACGTCATTAGATACCTAGGGAATGCATAATTATCTATAGTACCAAGTAAATAATTGAAAATAAAAACTATTCGCCAGAGCTACGTGAAAGGACAACGATAATTCACTGCGAATTGTCTAGCTTTGGTCCGCATCTAAGGCGCTTAGAGGCCATGCAGCTACGACTACCTAATATATTCAGTCTGAAATGTCAGTGTATCATAACGTATGAATGTATAAATATGTCTGTTCAATCTCTGAGTTCGATGATTCTTATCAGACATTTGAAGCTCGTTTGATCTGTAAAATTGTAAAAAATCATGAATTTCTGTAGTTCTCTGCGAAAGTACGTAATAAATTATCCATATTTCACTTCTTCATTTAATCAAAGATGAAATACGTGAATATTGAGACTACCAGTTCATTTGAAAGACAGCTGGTATTAATCATGAAAATTATTCTATCTTTTGATACACGCAACAGGAATCTGAGCTTCTTCCGCCGTTCTGTAGACATGACAAATGTCGATGTACCTACCGGTATTGTGTTACCTCCTGAACATTTCAGGATAATATGCAATATCTACTTCAGTTGTGCTGTGTGCCAATGCCAAGTACAAATCGACATATTTGGAGATCTGAGTAATTAAATGTAGCAGGAAATTGTTCACAATTTCCATGTGGTTAAGGTGTTAAGTATCGTTTTTTCAGCGAACAATTGCTTTGTTACATTGTACATATAAGTGTGCTCTATTATACCTTCACCGTATGACCCGATGCGGTAGGTGAGCATTTGTTTCGTTATGTTGCGTTTCATACACAACAAAAATATTATATTATCCAGTCTATCCACCCTTGCAACTTATAGCAAAACCAATAGATGTAAGTATAAAAAAAAAAACAAAGAAAAGACTGAGTAACTTTAAGTGGTTCTTCCAATGTGATTCCAAATTCAAAATCCGATGTAATGCACACGAAAATCAAACTTTTAAACTACCATAAGTGACTTCGACAAATCCCAAAACATGAATTACACAATTCATACACCGGTAATTGGACAACACATGAATTCAGCAGCGACGAAAACGAAAGGCACCCCTCTGTCACTTTCATTCTGACCTACAATGCAACAGGCGTACCTACAGGTTCCCAATCGATACGTTGATACAAGAGCTATATAGCTATGATTGTCTTCATCAGACGTCCTATTACTTGATTACCCGAAGCATGGCCGCGCCCCGCCCGCCCGCGTCACTTCTATAGAATAATGACATAAAGTTGCACATGACCTTGGACCGTGTCTCCTTGTTTAAATATTAGATGTACTCGTATTAAGAGGGTGGCTTTTAGTAGTTTTCTTTTTACGAGTACCTACTTAGCATACAAGATAGAACGGTTACTCGAAACTCCTATGTATGTAGGTTCATATTATTGCCGTTTCTAGAGAACTTGAATTGTATAATTTCTGGCCTATCAAATATAAAAAAATCATAGTTTCTTATGGTGGACAATATTACTTCTAAGGTGACTTATGTAGGTAAAGTAACCTGAATACTTATTATGCACGATATTTCTGAAATTTCATCGATTTTAACAAGCCTTAAGTAGGTGTTTCCACAATATACATATTTTCCCACGAAACGAAACAACAATAATGTGGTTGCATCGTAATGGGCTGGACCTAGTTACTGTTGGACATCCGACTCCATCAAGCACGTTGTCACATCAACAGGTGACATGCCAAACTAGCTGGTGCTATTGTAGCGTCCTCTTGGTATCACCTTTTTAGTCCTTATGTCTAATGAGCAACCGAAAAAGTAATAAAGGAAGTGAACTCATGGGTTTGCTGGCCACAAATTATGCTGACAGGTGATATCTGAGCTAAGTTTTTATTTGAAAATCCTTACGATATCTGTAGGAAGGTTCAAAATGCACGCAGATATTTTATCTTGAGGAAAGTGCGGATGTTCACGATTCAAACAGTGAAGACGATCTAACATTTTAATTCCTTGCAAAAGTGAAACGAATATGATCCATATTTGCTCGACCTAACGTAGATGTAGGTTCTCAGATAGGTACGTTTTTTTACTGTGTTTATTCTGAGTTATAAAACGGTTGTCTCGTCAAAGAGCTACAGTTGCCGACTGAATGATAATCACGATACGTTATCAGTTATCACTGTCTTAATGTTTATGTGCGCGAATCTGAAATAACACATACAGCTACCATAAGTGGTCACACGGTGATCTTTTAATGGTTATATTCTGTTTACTCAGATAACTTTATTTGGTACATTCTTTATATTAAACATTGATCTTCAGGGTCTTCAGAAACTGTTGAGATTTTCTGATAAAAATAAGTAAGTAGGTAAATGAAGCGACTGATTATAGGAAGCTGGGACTACATAAAGGGAAATAGAGAAATAAAGGGGACTACATGGGTCAGAAAGTATGCCGCACATATGCACACATTTTACCAACATCACTCATCTAAATGTCTGTAATACCTCGCCATTTAAATGCATAGATTGGGGACCTATGAACTCGGGAACACCGACGCAGGCAGGAGATTCCACTCTTTGGCAGTGCGCATAATAAAAGATGTAGCAAAGCGCTTCGTGTGAATGTGTGGTACATCGACGAGTTATGGGTGATAACCTGCAGTACGTCTGGACTCGTGGATACATGACGACTGCCTCGTTGGTAGAGTTTCCGCAAGGCTGACTGCTGAGCATGAGGTCCTGGCTTCGATTCCGGGGTCGGGCAAAGAGTTATTGGGTTTTTCCATTAAGAATTACTCAGTAGCAGCCACGGAGTCTGGATTTGTGCCCGGTTGATGGCAATAGGGTCCGGGGTATTACATGGGACTTAAAACAAAACTGGTGCAATGTTGGTGTACTACTATTACGTACAACTCTGGTCCTCTGCCTAACCCTTCAGAGATTACTGGCGTGATGTTATAACTAACCTCATAGTTTGTGCCAGTCAAAGATGCGTTGATTTCTCAAAATAATGTAACCAATAACTCTTTATAAAATGGTCCTGTGTTCCTTCTGGACTTCCTTTATCTAGGCCAATATAATTATGATAAAAATCATCATGTCGTTATTTATAGCCATTAATGAACGAATCTAATACATAGCTTCGTTTCCGCAACGAGTCTATATTTATGTGGCTATAATTTATGTAAATAGTGTGATTTTAAAAATCGACAGTAAAAAACTGCGCGGTCGCGAGATACCCAACTATTGTATTGTCAAACGATCGCCCATTATACTTTAAAATATTATCTTGCTTTTAAACAACTGTATTCGGCTCTATTATATGCACTGAATATATGTACTTGTGAAGGAAGATACACGCTTGGAACTGTAATTTTTCAAATTACTTCCATGTAACAATGGCAGTTGCAACTAAGAATTCATAAATCTAATTAGATGCATTGTCGTTGGTAATCTTTTTAAACGTAAATTCATATATTTGCTATATCTAATTAAATTAGATACTTCTTAATTCATCATTGTATAACATTTTTCAAAGCAAATCTTATTTAATTATGTGGCATAGTTTAGTATAATTATAAATTCATAAAGTGGCATATTTTCACAGTACTTTTTGATCTCTTACTTTTAATGTCCATATTTTATTGAATCTTAATTTAAGTTGTGAAATAAAATATACCTTTTTTGCTAAAAGAAAGAAAGAAGAAAGGTACTGGACCCATAAGTTCAAATATTGTGTTTAGCCCAAAACTCAGCCACGCGAATTCCGCTCACTGATGCAGTAAGCAGATCATCAAGTGCGCAGGTGATAGGGCGGATGCGGACCCACTAAGTTAATTGAACTTAGTTTTTGATTGTAATGATTATTATATTATAAATAAAGAAAACACCTTCAGAAGTTTCGCGTAGCAAGTGCTACGCGTTAGAACTTCGTAGCACATCGCCAGCAAAAAAAAAAACCAATACATAGGCAGATTCAGACTTTTTATCATTAATCTATGGTTCACCCTCGTCTAAATAGTTTACTCATATACTATTAAAAATCAAGCACGATGGACGTGGTAATATAAACAGCAAATGTTCAAAGATGGCGGAAGTTGTCGTAACCTTTGGGTTGCCGCCAAAAATATCCCTGGGAACGTGACGTCACTACACGTGAACAGATTGTTTACGGTGTACCTACATTAGCTGGAGACATTACGACCCACCTAACAAGATTACTAATAATGTGTATAGGTAAATACCGCACCCTGTGTGCGTAAATGACCGTGGACGCAAGCAAAAGAAGTACGGAAGGGTCGTAGAGGGTGGCGGTGTGTAATATCTCCTTAATTTACCCCCCATCCATGGTAGAAAAAGGCGTGAGTTTTTGTATCTATTGATACATGATCTTGTGTCTTCGTGGCAGGCTTACAGAAGAACGGAAAGCTATAAAAGCTCTTTAGTTTTAGGTACTTTTTAAGCTTTATGAAATAAAAACAAACTGCATGAAAGATCGTGTGAGTTAATAACTATTTTAGAGTTTGCTTGAAGACTAAATAAAAACATCGGGTTATTACGGTCTGAAAAAGCTGTACATACAGTTCCTCATCATTCAGGCGATTGCTCACGTACCTATGTCATAAATTAAATAGGTAATGTTTATAAATGTTAATGTACGGATATAAACACAATAGACACTGCTACTTAATCTATACTAATATTATAAATGTGAAAGTTTGGATGGATGTTTGTTGCTCAATCACGCCAGAACGGCTGAACGGATCTGGATGAAATTTGGCACAGAAATAGATTATAGTTTGGAATAGCACATAGGCTACTTTTAATCCAGGTAGAACGACCCCTGGGTCAATTATCGAACTTCACGCGGGCGAAGCCGCTGGCATAAGCTAGTAGTCAAGGGCGGATCCAGCTTTGGCGCCTGGAGGGGGTCACATAGTCGTGGTCAAGTCAAGAACTCGTAATTTAATTTTGATAACAATAGATACAAGTAAAAAGTAGGTATTTTATTAATGTACGTAAGTACTGTACTTAAAAATATTTATTCTTTGTTGTACACTTGAACCATTGAAGATCTTAGCCACGATTTAATTCTGCGCAACGTAGAGAAAGACCTTTCTGTAGTGTAGCCATAATACATAAAAAAAAATCTTATATTAGGATGCATATCGATGTCACAATTTAAAATAAGATCAGAAATCGACTGCGGTATGTCCTGGCTCCGCTGCCACGCCTGCCACTTCACCATCCACAGTCGATATTCATTTACAAGGACAGAAACTGGAGTGTTATCTAGTAATAATGTATAGTCGGTAGCTAGTTGTTTCACAGTTTCAATGTCTTCATTACTATATTCGCTTTTTGGCATGAAAACGCTTAGCTGAAACAAATTAAGTACATCAGGAGACAGGTGGTCCTGGACATCACTTATTATTGAATCTAGAAGAGGGATGTATATAGCTCTGCGGAAATACTCTTCAGCAGATTGAGCAGGTTGGTTATTGGCCCTATGTATTTGTTTTGGTACTATTCTGGGGCATTTAATTTCTACATCTAGCTGCTCAGCTAGGTACTTCTTTAGCCTCTTCAAAAAGCTGTCGGTAGATTACGTCCACATTTTCTCTTTTATTTTGTAAAACACATAAAGTATCATTAATAGCGTCCGTAGCTTTTTTTTTAAATCAATTGAGTTCGATTGCAGTATTCTGCTTAAAGATACAGTAGTACCTGAAAAATAAAAAGTAAGTGACTGTGACTGCAGTGCATAAACTAAGAATTTATAACTCAATATAAACGGTATGTACTCGTCGCATAAAATATTAACAAAACAAACATTCTCTATTTTCATTTATTTGTTTCAGTCTTTGACTATTTACTTGGTTCATTATGTTAATTTCCGGTTTATGAAAACTCAATAAAAAGTTCTTCCCTGCTTCGACAGCTAATTCGTGGTATTTGTTTCGCTGGTGTGTTAGCAGAACACCATTTTCACCTAGCAAATTATCGAAAGCTTTTAATGGTTCTTTTACGAGTCAAAGGTGTTTTTGTCTGTATACCACCTCCAGGAGCTACGACAAACAAAGCACAGTACTTGCAGTAAAGACCCAGGTCTTTATGCGTCAAAACAAGCCAGTGAAACTTGTCAAGGTGAGACTTCTGAGCATATTTTTTTGTTTGTTTTCCTTTTTTATTAACAACACAATGCGGGAAAGTATAATTAGGGGGAGGCTGCCAATGCTTTTCAAGCAACATAGCTTTAGTTGAATCATCTATATTTTCCCCTATATAACAAGCAATATCTGAAGCAAACTTTGGTTGAGAAAGTGAAGTCTTTATCTGATCAGAGTCAGAAGTCGATGTACATATTATAGGCTGAATAACGTTAGTAACAGGAGAGCATGTTTTTCTTCATCTATGGTTAATGTAGGCAATGTAGCTGTAGAAGCAGAAGCATCGGCAATACAATTATTCTCATCTGTAGTTGTTGTAGGTGAATTTTTCGAGTGAGCAATCTCAAGCCTTGGTTTCTTTGGGAATTAATTAAATATTGAAGTTAAGTAGTTACATAAAATCTGTATGGTGACAAAATATATAAATAAAATCATTATGTTCAATTAGTGTTCCACTTAAGTCTTGGAACTAGCTCAGGGGGGGTCATGACCCCAATGACCCCCCCCCTGGATCCGCCGTTGCTAGTAGTGTTATATTTACGTATTGTTTACCAGAACACAAGATGAGGCATCACCATTATCTCCGTGTTTAACTTAGCAGTAAGCTGCGATCTCTAAGAATGCTGACGACAAGGACCACTGTTTGATATTGTCATCTGATTGAACAAACAATGATAATATGGACACTGTTATACGTAGCTCGTAGGTTTAAACTAACTACATACAAAGTGAGGTGTTAAAACTGATCCCATTTGGCTAATACATACAGAGGTAGGTACCTATTGTATTTTCTGGCTGCAAAGGTCATTAAATCACATTAGTTGACTTCGATATTTATTTTGGAATTATCGTATACCCGAATCGACTTATTGGTCTTTTGAGACATGAGTAGGTACTTGAGTAGGTAGTCCTTAGTATGTAAATATTTTGCCGATTGAAATACTTGATATAGGCAATAGAGAATGCTGGTATGAAATTATGTACCTATTTTTTTTTTCATCAACTTATTAAAAATAACTTTACGGATTTTTATTTTCAATGAATACTTAAATCATTCATGTTAAATAACAACGAAATGGAAAATATTTGAATAGATTAACATCGCAAAGTTGGCCGATTCCATTTTATTATGAAGGACTGGTTTAATGAGCGGTTTGTATGTTTTTTTTTTTGCTTTTATAAGACCTTGGAAATTTGGTACTGACCTGTTTTAACAAAATATATTTATGTATAAGAAAAAAATATAAATATTATGTATTGCAAGAATGATTCTGTTTCTCACAGTGATAATGAATATTTTGATTAATTGTGGAGGGTTTATTAGTTAGACCGGGTTTTAATTACAAGACACATGGCAACTATATTCATTAAATCCACATCATCTTAAACCGGTTGAATTACACTTGAACTTGGTAAGGTTTATGTACCTAATCTTCTACCAATGACATTGTTTTAGTCATATCAATAGTTCAAGGCTATGTTCTTAATTTTGCATGCTATTGTATTATGGTAGAAGGTGTCCTACACAAAAAATAAAGTTATCCCATTCTTAATATTTGCCAAAAGTTATGCAAATAAAAATATGTAGTTTACTTACAATCAAAACATAATTTGCACAAAATTCATCAATTCAGGGAGACTCATATGTGTCTCGGACAATGCCAGTGTCTTCATCAGAACATGAATACGAGTAGCCAGTAATCAAAAGCTCAAAACTTTTTCAAATTTTATGAATCTAAAACTGTATTTCACTATAATTTACCTCGCTATTGCAAAGTGAAGACAACCAGGGACAATTAGGTCTGTATACATGTACGTCGCTCAAATGTCAAGCAGTACTTAAAACTAGATTTGATTGGTTGAAACTAATTGTAAGCCATTTGATTGGTTGAAACTAATTTTAAGTATGCTTCTTGGGTCTTGAGTGTAGCAGACACTGAAACCAGCCCAATAGCCAGTGTCCCACATTCTACTAAAATTGCATTTATGGTAATTATAATCTGCATGATTACTCACTGGCTAAACAAGAAGCTCGTGCTAACGTCAAGCACAGGATAAGAGCAGAAAGACCACAAAGTATGCGCTACAATATGGCGATGAATCCAGTAGCTCAGTTATTTATTACCTATCAGTAGGGCTACTAAGACCTCTTAATGCAGGAATGTTTTAGTTCTATTTCCTGCATTAATATGTCACGGTATACCTGGACTATTAATGACGAAGAGACAAACCTCCATGGCTCATTTGAGTCGATCACTCTGTACGAGACTATTCGGAGAGATATTTTGGAAGTCAGATAGACAGTCGCTCCATGTAAAATACTGCATTTCAGCTGCAGCCAGCTAAAGTGGAGGTCGATCACACATAGTTGAGAAAAGTATAGACAGATGAAGCTAGTACGAGTCTGTAACTGTTACTTCAGGACCACCATTTCACAAAAGAAGACAAAGCTTTACGTTCAACCTACTGACTGTCTTAAATATTTGTACATAACGGTCCTTCGATAAGTTTTCTGGCGCGTGTCGAGATCAAGGCGGGTATGTGCTCGTCACGTGATGTTCGCGCGTCTGACTCGGCTCTCGGCCGCAGTGGCCGGCATGACTGCAGTCTGTGTTTCCCCCAGAACCGGCCGAAACAGGCCAAAACCGGCGGTAAAGCCTTCGACAGAACTTGTTAAGGTTTTAAGTGCACGTAACGGACTCTTTTGAATGAACTCAGAGGTTGCTGCGAATAATAAGTAATTTTTTATTTGATCATTGTCTGTATTTTGAGTGAAACTAAAAATCATTGCATATAGGAAAGTTTTTTTCCATTTGCACTCGTGCATTCACGGAGGAACGTGTGCGGAAGGTTTTTTGCTTTAGTTTTTGACCTAAGGGAGTTAAATATAAAAATGATGGCATCGCTGACTGGCTAGTACTCAACCTGTTAATTGATATATGTCCTATACCTACCTCTCTTAATTGGCGATAACCGATGAATTCTTTACCCACCTATAATAACTGTTTTAGCGTGTTTGCCAGGCAAACATCCTTTTTCTCCTCCTTATCTTTTTTTTTAAATTACAGATGAAAAAGTCTTTCAGTTCAGAATTATGTACTACGAGTAAATACGTTGTTACCGTTTGTGCGTCGTCGGTGTCCCTCCCACCCTGTTTATTTGGCTCAAAAAAAAATCCAAACAAATGAGCTTGTAATTTAGCCACAAGTTCAAGGCTAAGCGTCTTGCAATTTGATTACCCGGGCGGAGCATTTGATTCAAATTAGCTATAATTACAATAATGTCGAAAGTAGACCGTGTATCGATAACACTATCAATAAGGTAGCAAAACGATTGGAAATCGTAGATTAACTTTATCGATAACTAGGAAATCGCTGAATTCTGAAGTAGGACTATACAATGTGAAATGCAACTTCGTGAATTCATTGAAATGGTGTGGACGGTATGAATAAAATATGAAAAACTAGGTAATCCCGCGGCTTGCCCGAGTTGATTTCGGTATTCGTCCCACGGGATCGTACTACCGGGACAAGAAGTATCCTTTGCGTTAATCCAGGTTATAAACCCCCATGTGTGCCGAATTTCATACAAATCCGTTCAGTACTTTTTGTGTGAAAGAGTAACAAACATTCATCTATCCATCGATCCTCACAAACTTTCGCATTTAAACAGTAGCTTGATAAGATTTCAATTTCAAATCTCAAGAGCACCGTGTGGATAGATCACTTGAAAGAAGTACTTAAGATTACCACGAGGTGGTGATAAGCAGTTGGTAAACACGTTTAGAATGACTAAGTACGGGAGGTATTTAAAGTAAAGTATGGTAAGTAGTAAGTGTAAGTGTGGTAGTTAGTGTAGTAGTAGTAGTGGTGGTAGTAATGTAAAGTTATAACATTAAAAAATCGTTAAAAAAAAATTGAAAAAGTTGGAACTTTGACCACCGTCTCCGTAACTAGAAGAATCTCAGATACAAAAAAAATGATCGCAGTTACGGGTAGAACTTGTGAACTTAACTTAACTTACCCTTAACAATTGCCTTTCGGCATCGTTAAGGGTATTTTAACACCCATTATAAATAAAAGGCATAACATTAATTAGCCTGTATCGTTCCAACTGTAGGGACGCTAATAATAGTTCCTCTCGGTGCACGGTGAGCCCTAATCCCGCTGCGGCCGCCGGTTACTCCACAACGTTTTCTTAAGTCATTTTGAGAGCAGAGGTGATGGAAAAAACTCCACAGAGTAAAGTGTCTATGCAAGTTTGAACCCACGACGTATGCCTTTTGAGTCCACTGTCCTACCAGTGCTCTCGAAGGTCTTTCATTATGTTTCTATTCACTGAATGAAGAATTACAAGACATTCTTAATTTCCTTGGTAGCAAACATTTCGTGATCATTGGCCATAATAGATAAGAAATATTAATATGCCCTTGTGTTTGTGAAAAAATATTAAACCACACACAATACAGCATATACTAGGAGGAGCTCGTGGCTAAATAACAATTTTTCAAGGTTAAGCCGCGCTTGCCTGGATTGGTCCGTGGATGGGTGACCATCCATTACATACCGAGTTTCATCCGTGCCTCAGAAAACACGTTAAGCCGTTGGTCCCAGTTGGCATTTGTAGATCTTTTGCAGTCGTTACAGGTAGTCAGTGGCCCGAAACTCTGACAACCAGTCTTACCAAGGGGTACTGTGTAACCGGCACTAACTGGCTTGTGGAGGCCAGATAGCCAGTAGTTCCATGTAAAATACTGGTATTCAGCTGCATCCAGTTGGACTGGAAGCCGAGTCCAATAAAGTTGGGAAAAGCCTAGGCAGATGATGACACTAGCATATATGTAGGTATATGTATACGTACTGTAACTACTGAATTACTTAATTAATTAATTACTGTTCTGTGCTCATAATATTGGCTAAACATAACACTATAAATTCGACTCCGTCCTTATTTTCCAGATATTATAACTTAAGTAGATAATGTTGGATTAAAGTCTATAGATCTAGAATAGTACATAAGTGGGGAAAGTTTGTTATTGCAGCCGAGGCGAAATACACACACGAGCCGCAGGCGAGGGTGTTATGGAGCCGAGAACTGCAGTAACAAATGCCCACGTGTATCAAACGACGTTTTTCAATACACTTTTAGTTTTTAGTCCAAATTTGTTCAAAACCCAAATTGATTCAATGGAATAGAAAAAAAGAAATGCGTGTAGGCGCGAGCCACCTCACCACCTGGCTGTGGAATTTTTATTTCCGCACTATATTGCGGGAATATAAGAAGAAAACCACGAGGGTGAAATCCATAGCATGTTGAACCTAATCGTAGTGCGATAAGAGCCAGTTTTCGAGGAAGTGTATTGAAAAGGTAATACCTACATCGTTACATTATTTTCCCATACCAAAGAGCAATCTACATTATACACTGTCCCGAAAGAAGTTGTGTTCATATTATGTGCATTATTTATAGCTAAATTGAAACTGTTTTTCTTTGTCCAGCAGATATCGCGCAAAGAAAATTATGTGGTTGGGCGCAACATCGAAGAAGTATTTCGTCACAATAAAGCTACGTGAAGTAGTTTCGTACAAGTGTAGCTTCCGGTAGTCCACTGACCGCATACTATCATGGAAGAAAACAGGTGAGGGAAAGAACCTATTACTATAATTATAATACTATTTTATAAATCCCCTGTTGGTTGCGTGATCTCAAGTGCGAGTGCTGAGAGTGGGTTCCTGGGTTCTATCGCCTGCAGCTAAGTTCTCAGTAGTAGCCCTGAGTTTGGAAGTGGGCGGCATAATACTCCCGTATCTCGAAATATTGGGCCTCTGCGATGGTATTGGATTGCTGTCCCATCAGACATGAGATGAGAGGAAGAGTAGGTGTGTTTGAGCTCATACCTTTCATTTTCTCGTCTTCTCCACAATGACCGAATCAAACAGTCAAGGGGACTATTAGCAGGACTTTCCTCGATTCAGTCAACGAAGTCAAAGTCCATTTATTTTAATTAAGCCATTAAAAGGCACTTTTGAACGTCAAATTTTAAAATTAAATAAAAATAGAATTGATTCTACACCCTACTCCATTTTCTAAATTCTCATAACCAGGTTCAAAGTCTCCACCGTGGAGCCCGAGTCCAAGAAGAACGGCATTCACATGGGTGCCAACATCATCACAAGACCTCTACGGTCTTCAGTAGAGACGGTGGAACGAGGAGTAACAGTAGTAGCCCCTAACGCTCAACCTGACACCTGGCTCCACGATGCTGGTTGGAGAAGGAAAAGGTCACTAGCCCAGCTCACCAGGGAAGCCTTACCTAGGTTGGACAACTACAGAAATTCGAAAAGGGCACTGAAAAGGCCAAGTCTTGGGGAGCTGCATGGGGACCATCTTATAACGGAGGAGGTATGTTATATTACGCCTCATTTATCGTTTCTAGCATCTGGAGTTCTCCATCTATTTAGGAGGCTTTGTGTCAAGGAAATTCAGACTGAATATCAGTATTACAATACTAAAATGGCCCTGCACGAAGTGACTGATTGACAGCTCTGCTTTATACGACATATTCATACGCGACGGTGTACGAATTGCTTAGCAAACACAAAGCAGGGAAATACGATATTAGGATTCACATTCTTCTGATTGAATGATTTGAAAAACCATGGCAATGTGTATGTTTTTACGTGTTTGAATAAATTCTCGCCAAAAAATCCGATGTCCCACCATGCAAAACTCATCATCATTCATCTCATATAATCAAAATGTCATTAGGGGACATTCGCATTAGTATTTCGGTGTAGAGCAAGAATTATGATTGTGTTATTACAATAGAAATTACCCTATGTAAGGTTTTCGAGTAATTATGAAAATGAGCAACTAATTGGTTCTCGAGGTTCTCTATTCGGTTGTATGTTTTTTTTTTTGTGTTTGTTACCTCATATCTCCGTCATTTATGAACCGATTTGAAAAAATCTTCTTTTATCTGAATGGATCTACTTCCCGATTGGTCCCATAGAAATTTCATCAAAGTCGGTTCAGCAGTTTGGTTTTGAAATCAAAATAGCTGGAAAAAATGTCATCCAAGTAAAAGAAATTGTGAAATTGATGCTTGATAAGGATTTGTGTGTGATACGATAACTAATAAAAAGGGTAAAATAAAAACTTTTTTGCAAAAAAAAACCGACTTCCAAAAAAACACTAAAAAAAGTGGAAAATAACTTTACTTTCGGAAGTCGGTGGCAAAAAAGTCAATGAAACAAACAATAGTCACCGACTTCCGAAAGTAAAGTTATTTTCCACTTTTTTTAGTGTTTTTTTGGAAGTCGGTTTTTTTTTGCAAAAAAGTTTTTTGTTAATTATTGTTAAGATGATACCTCATGAAACTGCACTAAATACAGGGTTACTGGTGAGTGGTGACTCGACGTATTCCTTGCAGGACGTCATAGTAGGGTTAAAATGTAACGATGTAAGCCACCAAATGTTCTACCGAAATTCAGTAGTTTTTGAGTTAATTTGTTTTTTTTTTTAAACCCAGGTTAATTCATTTAAAGTCAATTTAAAAATTATTTACGCCGCGAATATACTGAAATTGAAGTTATTATCCTATTTGATACCGTAGCAGACCGTTTGGCTTCAAATGATTTAATCTGGGTTTTAAAAATCAAATTAACTCAAAAATTATTGAATTTCGCTAAAACATTTGGTGGCTTAATTTGTTCCATTTTAACCCTACTATGACGTCCTGCAAGGAATACGTCGAGTTACCAGTAACCCTGTATATGCCTAAGCACATACCAAGTGCAGTTTCACCAGGTGTTAAACCACAATTATTTTAAACCATAATTTTGTTTATAATAATTGCTAGTAACTAGCTAGCTGGCGCGACTAAAAGTAAGTCATCAGTATTTATAGTAGGTGTCGGAAATACGGTTATTAACAAAGAATCTAACGACTAAGTAATTATTAAACCAATGGCACGTGAAAGACATTAATTGATTATGATATTTAATAGATCAGTCTTTATGGCTACCACATCAAAGTTATTAGCATAACCCGTTTGGTAAGAGAGCAAGCTCAGAATTACCCACGGAGAAAAATATAAAACGATTATTATTTTAATCAATATTTTACGAATGCATTGTGAAAATTCCGTTAAACAAACAAAGCGTCATCGTTTCGCCCGTTCAAGATCAACGCATACAATAATCCTGAGTTATTTTCTCCTGATTAATCGTGCAAACATAACAACTAGGTTTATGTGCTTATTATCTACACAAACTGTCGATAATAAACAAACAATTTATGTTTCATATACAAAGAGTCATAGAATCGCAACATAACTATGTAAATATGACAAGACTTCCACTTTTTACTTTTTCTTTTGACTTTTTATCACAAAAAGTTAAAGAAAAATTAGTAGTCGGTTACGAAATGTTGTTAAGAACATGTTGATAATTTTCATTGATCAAACGGTGACTTTTGAAGTAGTAAAGATAAAGCATCGATAAGTCGTGTACAATGTTTTGCGTGAGGAATAGAAAAAGTGGATAGGACCGGTGCGATCCGCCGCTGGCTGCCCTGAGCGGGACTTCGCTCTCGAGAGCTTGATGGCTGCCCACGTAGCATGTAAGATTACATCCCACCGAGTTGTTTTTTATGTAAGCTTTTTTTGATTATGTTTTTTAAATCTCATTCTTGAATTAGGAGATAATGAAATATTCTTTTTCAGCGTACATACTGCTTATGACATATTGTTTCCTAGATAGCGAATAGCAAAACTTTTATAGATAAGCCAACCGTATTGAGTAATTAATTAATTATTGTAGTCGCTGACCCAGGGCGGGAATAGAACATCTTGATACACTGTGGGGAAACTTTGTCATTGCAGCCGAGGTGGAATACTTTTCGCTATATTATTTTATTTCTTCATAAGTGTATTGAAAAACGCCATTTGATACACGTGACGTGGGCATTTGTCACTGCAGATCTCGGTTCCATAACACCCTATGAATACGAATTCCACCTCGGCTCCAATGACAAAGTTTCCCCACTTGAATCAAAATGTACTACACCCAATTTTTGCCGGCGGTGCTCTGAGCTCTGATAGGTAAAGTTTTAAGGTGTGTAAGAGTAGATAGAATTTTCCGATTTTCCCCGCAAAATGTTACCTAAAATTTCCCAACGCATACTAATAAAAAAATTTACTACGCGTACATAAATAAAATTAAACCTCCGTCACGAGGCACGTTGATGTCGTCTGGGAACAATACCCAAGCGCAGTTTTATGTTATAGATCAACAAAGCAGAGGACAGACGGTGTCCATCATTACGGAATGGCGGCAAATGCAGTCAGCTGTCACTCACTGGACCCATTAAATTCGTGATAATCACGTGCATCATACACGACATAGACAATAAACTTATGTAGTTGTGTTTGAACATATTCAATCTGATTTGCTACACCTGTATTTTACTGCTTTAATGATGGAAATAAACGGAAATTGGAATTATATGTTTGGTTTCAGGACGAGAAAGTACAACAAACGAGAGAAACAAAGTCGCCAACTCCTGCAGTTGGAATTAAATTAGGATGGATCCAAGTAAGTTGGCAATAATGTATGAAGAAGAAAAGAAGAAGACGAACACGGTTTTTGATGACATAAGTCTAGAACTATTCATTTCCTCGAGGGCCACCAGATAATTAATTGTGTTTACCCAATCATGATAATAATCTTACTAAGATTTTATTGTAGGGCGTGCTGATACCATGTCTGCTGAACATCTGGGGTGTGATGCTGTTCCTGCGGATATCGTGGGTGGTGTCACAGGCAGGCATCGGGTTCTCTCTCATCATCATCGCCATATCAGCCTTCGTGTGTGTCGTGACAACGCTCTCTATGAGCGCTATATGCACCAATGGAGAAGTAAAAGGAGGTTGGTTTGTCTTGATATCTAACTTTTTATTTTATAACCTGACCAAGTCGTTTGTCAACCAGTCGTTCATTTAGGTTTAAGAGAATTCGAACTTCTATCAAGAATTAATTTATAAAGTTTTCACTGTACCTACTTATAAAGTCATAACCAACCATCAACCAGATGATCATCTCACGCAAAACAAAAAATGCTTTCAGTTCAAGGACTGAAGAATGATCAAAATTAAAATCTGCTGCTACTGAACCAATTCCGCTTAAAAATGAATCAAGTTTTTCTTCCAAAGTCAACAGACTAAAGTTAATGGACTTGCTAACACATGCGTGTTAGGTACAACTATTGTATTTGAAGTGACATGAGTCATGACTCTCATCGATTACTGACGAGAACAAACGATTCGTGGGAATTAATTTTGGATTGCCAGATTTGCACTGTTTAGATGCTCGTTATCAAATCGGGCTTTAAGGTCTATCCTCGTCTGGTAGCTATTTGTTATTGCTGAGGCTAACGTCCTCACATGTAACCGCTCTAGAATAATATTCTGAAGAGGTTGTATTTCTAAACAAAATATAGCCTTCTAAGACTAAGATTTTTTGTTCTCTTTTTGCAATAGATTTGAATAAGATTTAAATGTGCACGTGAAGAATGTTTTATAAGAAGATTACGCAAGTATATCTCTACAACTGTGTTCCTATGTTTGCATTATCTTGTCTGTAGGCACTTGAGGAGATCTAGTAAGGAGCATTTATATAAAATCTTATAAGTAAATTAACACAATAGTTACAAGACTTTTAGCTGACAATATAATTAGCGAAGCGAGTACAGAGCACGATGTTAACAATGTGCGCTTGTCATCCGTTACACTTCCTGTTGCTTTTTGTACAGATCAGGGAAAAAGCAAAGCGCGACTTAGTAACACAGTGCTACAAACTAAAATGACGACATTCACACAATAGGCTACAGTAATCTCTATTAAGATTATCATCAGTAATGCATACAATCTTATACATGGCTTGTATGAAGGAAGGTAAGTAAGATACACTATCTGAGGATAATCGTGTGAAACCAAGAACTAGTTTTAAATCTAGTGATGTAGGTACTAAGTCAGTTAAGTCCTGTGCACCCAAAATGTATAAAATAAACTTTGAATAAAATATAACGAACATTCGTAAAGGACAAAGTACGAATGATCCAAATAACAAGACAACGATATCGTTCCTAGGTAGACTAAAAAAAATATATGGGGGCCCTTTTATTACAGCATTTTTTGTCTGTCTGTCTGTATGTTTGTACGCGCCTCACGCAAAAACTACTGCATGGATTTGAACGCAATTTTCACCGCTCTGCTGCTAGATGCCTAACTTCAAATATAGGCTACAATTTACCACAGAAATTATCTTTTCTTTTAATTCTAATTACCAAACGTACGAAGTCGCGGGCAAAGGCTAGTCTCTAATATATTTAGAGATATTCCTACGAGACTATTAACATTGACTTAAATGACGAATTATCCCTAAACCCTTGAGGTTTGAGGTAGATACTCATTTTGTGGATCTTAGTTAGGCTTTTGACAATGTTGATATCATGAAAAAAAATTGAAAATGTTTAAAACACATCAGTGATGTCTAAACACATTATCGCTAAGGCTTGATTTAATATTCTTTATCATATTTATTATCTAGGTGGAATATACTACATAATCTCAAGATCACTGGGTCCTGAATTTGGTGCTTCTGTGGGCATTATCTTCGCCTTTGCCAACGCAGTCGCCGCAAGTATGAACACTATCGGCTTCTGCGACTCCTTGAACGACCTACTGAAGAGTTACGACTTGAAGATCATTGATGGTGGCCTCAATGACGTCAGGATCGTGGGGGCTGTGGCGCTTGTTGTCATGTGCTTCATCTGCGCCGTGGGCATGGACTGGGAGAGCAAAGCGCAGGTTCGATTTTGAAATTTGTTAATTTTACGTAGTGAATCCATTACATAGTTTGTTTAAACCAATAATATATGTAGGTACCTAGTTAGTTTTAGCCTGTCCATTACGTTTGTTTCATGTTCGTGTTAAGTAATTAAATGCCATTTTTATTATGACTAAGTAGTAAAATAGATTCATAGTTGTATTTCTTCATAGTTTTAAATGAATATAGCCAACTAAAACTAATTAACTTTGACGGCCACGTAATCGGACTTTTACATAAATGCCCCATTGCTAGGCTATAAATCAGTCTAAAATTGGTTCCTCAGGTCACGAGCTTGAGTATTGGCAATTGCCGCAAATAGATTTCCTGATATGATTTACATCGATTCAACAATCACACATATGCATTATAACACGTGCTAAAGTTCGATTTTGATCGCCAATTTTGGGAGAGAGCATTGTGTGCTTTGTGATTAGGTTGCTAGGAATATGGAGACAAAAAAAAAATAAGGGACAAGAAGAAGTAGGAAATTCTTATTCCAAAAGTTTATTAAGAACATTTCCTAATAATTTCGTCCATTCATTTAAACTTTTATTAACTAATGCCATGATGTCGAATTAGTCGTTTTAACAATATGGAAATTATCACCACATCGCTTGTGACAATCAACTAAAATACTCTTTATAATTATTTAGACAAGCTACAAGAACTATTATCAGGGGTAATGTTATCATGGAAACCAAACACGCAACAGGGCAGTTCCGTTACCGTCCAATGTTCAGGAAAGCTCTATAGGTCTGTCCACCGTGGCTTGCCAACTAGCCGCGTAGCCATTCAGCCCCAATTGACCTCTCTCGAAGTAAACAAGCCGTCCTTCAACCCACTGACAATCAATAGAGTATTCATTTACTCCCTGCGACCGTCGGGAAATTGGATGAAATGTGGGAGCATCGCTTGTTATTTCATTACTGCGTAAAAGCTGCTAACTACATAGGTAGACGTTTGAAAATAAACGTTTTTACGCGTTGTTTTGTTAATGTAGGTCTGAACGTAGTATTGGATTATGAAAGGGTTATTTTTATTTCACTCCTATGTATTCAAGGTTCAGCCAAAAAAAGGTAAACAATAAACATATCGTAATGTGGTTACACTACTTTTGTTTGAATATTTGCCAGAGCATGAAGAAACTATCTAGGTACTTTGAACAATAAGTATGTTCGAAAAGCGATGAAATGCGTAATAAACGTTGCGTTGGTATAATGAAAAACCCTGCAAAAAAGCTTTACCTTATGATTAATTCAATACCTGCTATTGAATAAATCAACAGTAAAAGTGTTTTTGCAACGTTTCGGCAACAGTTTACAAAAGCTCTTCTGTCAAGGTTTGAGTTTATCATTAGGTCAGTAAAACAAATAGCATAACCGTAGGTATATTAATTCAGAGCAACAGGTAGAAACATCATCAGAGCATTGTTAGAATCTATATATCTACTACTTAATAATATAAATAACATACCTACACAAATCACCAATGTTTTGTTGAACAATAAATGATGCATGCATTTCCATTTCACGTCATGTTTCTGTCCAATGTGTTTGTGTCCAATAGTCGCGTCGCAGTGCAGGTGCACCGAGCGAAGTCTTTCAGCAAACACATGGACGATTATTTGTCGCAAATAACAGCAATATAGCAGAAAAGTTTATATCAAATAGTATAGTATAGTCGAAAATAAATAGGAAACTAAATAATGTTAATGAATTCCTTTAATTTTGAGGAGGAAAGTTTCCTTGATCATTTTCTGCAGTTAGAGAAAGAGAAGGCAATAGGTACTAGCTTAAATTATCAAGGTGGCTGTCTTCAGCAGATGCAAAAGCTCACTGCGGCTCAAGTTTGGCTACTAGTAGTCGCAACGAGCTTTCTCTGGCTTACGGCAGCACGTAAACACTGTCCCCATTTCACTCACTAAGCAGGCTCTTACCTTTTTTGTTGCATCTTCGTTTCAACACACAATTATTTTACTTACATATATGGATCGCACATAATGGCGGCTTGCTACGTCATACTCATATTAAGTTAATTGCATTAATTTTCAGTATTAAAAGCACGTGTTGTGGAATTGTGCGACAAATTATAGTTAAAAGTAGGTAGTTAATCAACTGTTGGCGTAGCTTTTTGTCTGATTGCCTTTTATTTGAATGGGTTGGTGGTAACTGCGTAGTTAGTTCAAAAGCCTTGAATGCCATGGGGAAATGTTTAGTAAATTGTTTACGTCTTCATGTTAATAATACACACGAAAGTGTATTGAAGTTTAATTTTATTTCACTTTTCTGTGATATTGATATATTTTCTGTTAATACAGCAGTAGCATTAAAATGTTTTAGAATCATGAATCGATACTGAGCAATCAACTTACATCATCAGATGTCATTTGATACATCTCTTCAAGAACATCGATTGAAAGCGTCTACTGCTGTAAATTGATTGTATGTATAACGGCTTTCGAGCATTACATAGGTACATAAGTACATTCATTTTACAGCAGTACTTACAACAAACTTGTAGTAGAATCAACTGAACTATTTCTGAGTAATTACAGACTTGTAATGTAAATCAAGACGTTTCTGGCATCTGAATCTATTCAGATGACATTTCCCGGAAACAGGACTTCGGTACTTATTCAGTCGGAAAACTAGTGACCTTTCCCAATTCAAAGTCCAGTTTATAAATAGCTGTTAAGGGCAGTCTCAATATCAATGTTAGTAAATTCAGCCTCATGTGATGTCAGATGTGCAATGATACAATCGTATTTTAGGTCGGAAGGGCCGAATCCGACTATTTCACAATATAGTACGGTGATTACATGGGCGTGGCTGTGACACATAGCGCGTTAGAAAGACATTGTAAGCTAGGAAGGTGTTCAAGAAGTGCTAGAGACAATGCTTTACAAAGCCCAACTCGATTACGACAAGGTAGGATTAGGATTGCAATAGATTTCGCCTACCGTATGATTCTTAAGTGGTTGAATAGTAAATACAGTTACCAACGCTGCGTAAACAAACATGGCCGGCATGATAATAACAAACACACAACTTTACCCAATAAATACAGATTTAATGATTTACAAGAATTACAAATACACACATAAGTTTCTGTGAAGGTGTGTTCATTTAATTTGCAAAATTGAAAAGCTTTTACCTAGATATTTAATTACATTGTAGGTACCTGCGAAGCAAGGAGTTTCCAACGACCGTTTCAACGATTTCAAAGGGGAATTGCCTTATAAACCACGCTTGGCATGCGACTAGTCTCTGGCTAGTTGCCCATTTCTTAGGAGCCATAAAGAGAAGTTATTCCTAAGACATCTTGAATGAACATCAACTTTAATTAATAAACGAACTATGTAAATACATAATGACAATTCAAAACATAAATAAACTAAAAAACTAGACTTAACTAACAACAAACTATAAAAGGGCATCAAAAAACTTTTCCTTTTGTAATCTACATAGGTAAGGATTGCCTAGTAACTAAAGTTTTACCACATGAATTAATTGACATAAGGCAATTGCTTCGGGAGGAATAAATTAATCTAGTTCATTGAACATTTTATTTCAAATTTATATTCACTGACCGCTTGGTCCAGTAAAACAGTTCCTCTATAAAACGAAAACTAGCTCTAAGGAATAATTTACAACAAAAAAACCCGCCAATTGCGGTTAAATAGAGTTGAACGTTTGTATGGAAGATTGTCTTTTTGCGACTTATCTTCATATGGATTTTGCATTTATTGTCCACAGAATTTCCTGATCGCCATCATCGTAGGAGCTATGGTGGACTTTGTAGTGGGCACTATCATGGGCCCGAGTAGCACACAGGAAATCGCCAATGGATTCGTCGGACTCAGCAGTAAGTCACTAAGCATGCAGGAAAAGTTTACGAAAACGTGATGAAAAGTGAGCCAGCAACGTGAAAAGGGTTATTTTAGCTGTGTATTGCACTAAACTAGTTGAGAGAGATTTCTCGCCGACGACCAGGCAGTACGAACAGCCAGCGATCAACTAATAGCAAAAATGTTTCTCTTTTGCTGACACTAGGTATATTGTACGCTTCTTGATCAAGAAAATGGTCATTAGCGAGTTGCTTCCTCGTTTGCCGTGGGACAGGTGTCTAGAGGAAAATGTTTGAAGTTTAACAATGACGTCATTATGTTTGGTAGTAGGTATTATGACGTCAGCTAGCGTCACTGAAGGTGATGTATTTAGGTTGATTGTTTTGTTATTATGACCTTACTTGAGCGGGAAATTAGAACAATATCCTTGGCTATTATGAGTCTTTAATATCTGTTTAACTTTAAAGTAGGTATCAAAAAGGTTTATTTTTTCCGCAATGGCACTTTCCTATCCTGCGCGATATGACATGACATGAATATTTATTTTGTTAAGTTATTTTTATTATTTATTGCGCTCTACCCAAAGTCTTTTCTTTGGTAATGTTCATCGTCTCGTCGGGCTCCTTAAGCTATGAGTGGAGCTACACGATAATTTTGATAAATGCTTGCACTGACTGGACAGATCAACTCTAATCTGCGTGATTCTTTCTAAAAAAGACCACCTGTAACACTAATCTGCATTGTCCTCAGGACACTTGATCAAGATTATGTCTGGATTTAAAAGAGACTGTGACCTCTGAATTTGTTTCAGTTGTTTCTTCTCAGAGCAGCCAGGCACGAAACTCCGGCCTCAGCTAGTTTTAAAAAGATATTTATTTTGACGTGTAAAAGTGTTCGTTACAACCAATTTACAAAAAATAAACATCATGCATAACCAAAGTATAGGAAAGCTTTCTAAAACAATTGGTCAATCTACACCTACAGCAAATTATTTGTGTGATTTTCAGTTTCAGTGTTTCTGGTATTTTTGTTTCACCATCTATATTCCACAGTTTATCTTTGAACAGCGTTGTGGGCTACAATATTGTTCAATTGTTATGTGTATCTCTTTTTTATACTTTATATTGTAACTGTTTGCTGTTCCTTTTGAATAAAATAAAAATAAAATAAAGTAAATAGAGGGTGGAAGGTACTTCGACGCTAAATAGCTTAGCACGTATTCAGATCATTCTGAACTGATTTTTTTTGTCGGTTATTAAAACAAAAATCAGCTATTTCCTACAATACTGCAAAACTTACACAATCATAATGTACTGAACAGCTGACTTTTTTAGCGTCTGTGTCCCTTGCACCCTCTACATGTTAAGCTTTCGTCTTTTTAAGATGTAATTTTTGACTAACCAAGAAACATTATCATACATAAGATATTATGATCAACACTTTACAAAAGTAACGAATGATGATGTTTACACGACTAGAACATATTTATTTATGAGAGTTCTCTTTCAATTCTAGCGGCCACGCTGTCGGCGAATTTCAAGACTGACTACCGCTTCAGCGAGAAGCACGACCACGATTTCTTCAGTGTGTTCGCCATTTTCTTTCCATCTGTCACCGGCATACAAGCTGGTGCTAATATTTCCGGAGATTTGAAGGTACGATAGTTTACAGATTCTTCTGCTCCTTCACTCATATAATCACTCTACTGTCCATATCTCAACTTATTTAGGGTCGGCGCAGCATGTCTTCTTCTTCCATACTTCTTTCTCTATTAGTCATCATTTCAGTATTTAACTTTCTTTCTATTTTTCTTTCTAATTTTCATCTTTCACACAGTCCATTCAACTTTTTCGTTTCTTTGTTTTTCTCTCGTATCTATAGCATCCATTACCTAGGTTTGTAAGAATAATTAATCATGTTATTGGGAAATAAAAGGTATACTTAGTGCCTTTCAATAACAAGTTGTTACATCGAACTTCCTGTTCGGTACTAAGAATTTCTCCACAAGCTCTCAATCAAAATGAGGGTGTTCTATTTATGGCCGTTGTTTCCACCACTCCTCCCACTTTCGACCGTTTCTTAGACTTCATTTGATTCTTTGGTATCGCTGCCGTTCTGGGAACACCCTTGTTACTTGAAAAGGCAACTTCTGAACAGTATACAGACAATCTATAACAGTATTCATTTTTGAAAGGTACGAATTCGCTATACATATACAGGGTGAATTTTTCGAGTGGGCGTGCATATCCGAAACTATGAGGAATAGCGAAAAATAATCAAAGGAGTCGAGCTCAATTTTGATAAAAACTAAAACTGCAGCATTGGATTTTTGGAAAATATATATTCCTTTTACTTCCTCCTTTATTTATTTTAGCCAGGAATCGAACCCGTTGATTCTGACCCGTTGAGTTTTTCATGACATCATGTCACACATCATGAACAATCTTCTCGCTCACCTTCCTGAAAGAAACAGATGGTCTGATGACAACAGTCAACACTGAAATCTATTTTCCTTTTGTTTATCGGAAAATAATGATAACAATATAGCATCGCTAATGATCGTTGATGCTAGACCAATTTATTCATACCTAGTTATTAATTAGGCTACCTAGGTACTACTTAAGCAAAGATCTTGTGCCTACACGTGGTACTGCAATCGATCCCTGGTCAATGTTTGTTCGGGAGAGCACGCGCGCTCTACGTCTACCCAGTACCTACCCATAAACCTCTCTGCACGTGTAATCAGTGTCAATGACAGCACAACGTGACGTCACTACCTAACACACGTCACGGGTTCGCAAAACAAATGAATCATTAGCTGTAACTACGTCAAATATCTCTTGAATTCATTCATAATTTTTTATACTATAAAACTATAAATAGTGGGTAGGTGGTTCATGGTTTGAGTCCGTCTAGGCGTCCATGATGAATGTTTGCACGGGAAAGCACGCGCGTACGTCACGCACGTGTTGAGTGTCTTTGACAGCGCAGGCGTGATGTCATACCTGTCCTGAAACGTGACGACAAGGGACTGGCGAGGATAGCGACTTACAGATTACCTACCAGGTAACTAGATTACTGTACTGTACTGTTTTTGTACATACTTTGTGAAAAACAAAGGTTTTTTTTTCGATTTTAACACTTTTCAATGCACAAGGAGCTTCACAGATCAGATGATAGGTACCGATAATTGTTAGGTATCGTCTGTGATATTTAATAGAAGTTTACTTTATTTTTACGCTAAATTCGTAACAGTACGTATTCACTATAAGAAAGAATATTGGGCATAGCAATTCATACGACTCAATTCAATCTTTCGGGCCATCCCAAAAGATTGAATTGAGACATCCGATTTGATTGGTCTGATCTGAATAGAATCTGAATCTGACTAAACTGAATCTAGCCTGATACGGATACAGCATCGGGTGTATAAGTCAATAGTGATGTCAACCAATCAAATAATAGATCATGAAAGAGGTGATGTTTTAGTAACATTACGAGTATTATTTGAATGCCAAATTAATGTGTAATATTTCGCGTGGCACAAATCGAATGAAACGAGCTCAACACGAGGATCAACTAAATTAACCTCGCAATTTTTCGGTTTCATGTTTCTTAGCTCAGACGCTCATCGATTCATTAAAATCAATTGATATAGTGTCGGCAGTGAGTCATCTCTATTCCCGCAAAACAGTCAATGATAAACAAGATACATCGAAGTGTGGCGATTATTTTCTTAATATAAGGAAGAATATATAAACCTATCAATTCACTGTATGAATAAGATCCTATTCGTCGAAGTGAGTGGTCACTTAAACTTTGGGAGTAATCATCGTGAATGTCTTATAACGTCATGCAATGAGGAAACAAAGTCAGCAGCCTCGATAGCTGGTTGCTAACTATAGTCCATATATTATGTATTTTTAAGTGGAAAGTTTTCCGAACTTAAGCGAAAAAGTCGGAAAAAATCGAGGTTTTTGTCCCCCCCCCCCCCCCCCAGGTTAGCACTGGGTCCTCGAGGTCGAAAACTTAGGATAGTCTTCCTAGTGTACCCACAAACAACCTATTAGAGTTTCATTAAGAACGGAATACTTTCCAGCTACCTGAACTTGTTAAAGTTTTCAAGGCTATTTTTGGTGAGATACTTGTTGGAGCACTACCCCCTACGTAAACAGCCTCTGTTTAAAAACTCTTCAAGTCAAAGCAAAATTTCGTTATTTTATTAATCTTTCAGGATCCAGCATCAGCCATCCCGAAGGGTACATTACTCGCTCTCGCTATATCCATGGTGAGCTATGCTGCGATGGTGTTGTTCTCTGGTGCAAGTGCTTTGAGGGATGCCAGTGGAAACCTGACTGACTTGGTGTTTGAAAACGGCACCGTTGTTGACTACAGCGGTCTTGCCAGCTGCGTCGCTAACAACACTTGCAAATACGGACTGCACAATAGCTATTCGGTAAGCTAAACCACTCCTTGCATAGCAATACTACCTACATAGGAAGGTGCTTACTGGTGTGAAAACATCTTAGGAATTCTTTCAGTACGTGTCTACTTAAAGAATTCTTTGGGGATTTGCTGGTCTTCTCAGCAGGTTATAACCTTAAGTTGCTCATTTTAGTATCATATCGAACTTATTTTTTGCTTTTACTAGGTCATGCAACTAATGTCAGCATGGGGCCCGTTCATCTACGGCGGCTGTTGGGCAGCCACACTCTCCACAGCGCTTACTAACCTGCTGTCAGTCCCGCGGCTGATCCAAGCGCTTGGTACCGACCGCATCTACCCCGGACTCATCTTCTTCTCCAAGCCATATGGAAAAACAGGGGAGCCGTATAGAGGATATGTGCTTACGTTCTTCGTTTCGTTGGTGTTTTTACTTATTGGTTAGTATAACTATAATAATATCTTCATGTCATATTTCATATTTTACTAGTGTTTCTTCCAGTGCTAGACAAAACCAATGACCAGTTGCTCACATAACTCTGGAGCGAAAGAACTGAAATTCATTGGGAGGCCTTTACACAGCAGTGGGATGATACAGGTTAACAGTAACAATACCTAGTGTTGCTTTCGGGCTTGGTCGAAGACTAGCCAGGCCTATCACATTAGTGACTGAATAATGATTAAATATTTTGTGGCAATGCGGAGTGCTAAAAGATTTTAAAATTTAAATCATCAGCATCAACTACTCTTCTTTCACAGCTGACCTGAACACAATAGCACCTCTGATATCCAACTTCTACCTCGCATCGTATGCCCTCATTAATTTCTGCACCTTCCACGCGGCGGTCGTGCGACCGTTGGGATGGCGACCTACATTCAGGGTAAGCATCACCATAACATATCTATACAATGTAACTCGATGCTGAATTGAATGCCAATGACTCATGCAGACGCAAATATATCTGTACCATCCTAAC
Source organism: Standfussiana lucernea (assembly GCA_964057025.1). NCBI lineage: Eukaryota > Metazoa > Arthropoda > Insecta > Lepidoptera > Noctuidae > Standfussiana > Standfussiana lucernea. The sequence goes on along the minus strand of OZ059802.1, from coordinate 4,599,794 downwards.
GTTATTCGTCATTTTCCGTCACGGTGTAGATCACACTTGTGGCTAAATCTGATATTGTTTCAAATGCATTTCGATGGGTATGGCGAATTTTACTGTTGCTTACATTAATACAATACAAAATTTGAATTTCCCTAGTAACATCCAAAACATTCCGTGTATATAATTATATACATTTGATTCCAAAATGAGCCTACTTACATTTTGAGCCAGATTTTCATCAGAAAATGGTCCCCTTTACGCCGTTTCCGATTATTTTTACCGTCATCCATCGCAAAAGAAGTGGGGATGCAGCCCGTATCATTAATCTCATGGCTACATCCCCACTTCTTTTATCACCTCTTCAATATTATATTCTTTTGGTCCTTATTCCAGTACTACAATGTTTGGTTGTCTCTGGTCGGGTTCCTGAGCTGCGTGGCGATCATGCTGCTCATCAGCTGGATCATGTCGCTCGTCACCTTCGCCATCTTTTTCACACTGTACCTTATCGTGCACTACAGGGACCCAGGTTAGTATGGTTCTACGTAAATCTAAGCAAAGATTTGGTGGCAGAGAGATAAGTTTCTGTAATATACACTAGCCCGGCCTGAGTACGCGTGGAGGATTACGGCCTGATCCACAGAAAGCAGTCCAGGCCAGAGCCAGCTGTGGGGTTATTATAAATTATAACCGGATAATTATACTTGTTTTATTTTGTTAGAAATGTAGGTAATTTTGATACCTACGTCAGCAATGTTTTCCCAAGGAAAACCAATGAACATTATAGAAATCATATCCTCCAAAACGGAAGTTTTCAAACAACATCTATTAGCACCTCAAAGCTAGGAACGTAAAAAACATGTTTTTAACCAAGTGAAGTACTACTGGGTACTGGGTATCGAGAATAGTCGTTGTTGACCCAATCTAAATCCGTTTGAACTCCATGAATGATTGCATCATTTGCTCCTTACTTCGCTCGCATTTGATTCATATCGCTGAACCGTTCGTTTGTATATAATCCCGTTTCCGAAAGTTATTATAAATGGAATTCTTCAGATAATTGGCACGATGCTTCTTATTCTGAATCATTCCGTTGAGATTTCGTGAAAGGTCGTGTTGATGGGTACTGGTAGATACTTGATAAGAAGATTATCTTCCATTCAAATTCACTAAATAATCAAATCGGCCTTCATTGGCATTGCTTCTAGTAATAAAAACTGTTGTTTTACGGTGCTATAAAGAACAAGATAGAAGATAGGCAGTGCCCGCATTAGAATTAATGGGCACCCATCAAATGTTAAAATGTCTTTGACAAATGCAATGTAATTATAGAGCTTCCAAAGGCGATGGACCAAGGTAACCCTTCTTAAAAAAAAAACCTTTTATTCTGTGGGGGTGATTTTTTTCGGTGGGGGATTAAGAACTTTACACCCTGTTCCTCGTATGAAGAACAGAGTATAAACCCCCCTACATACATATATAAAAACAAAATATTATTTAATCTGCTGAAATAAATTATTTTAGTCTGAATGATAGTCGATCAAAAAGCTCTTAAGGATATAGGCCACCAAATAAACATATTGTATCATCGTTTATTTACAGACGTAAACTGGGGCAGCAGTACTCAAGCCCAGATATACAAGACGGCTCTATCGAGTGCCTACAACTTGGCCAAGACAGATGAGCATGTGAAGAACTATTGGCCACAAATATTGGTGCTGGCTGGACGGCCGCAGACTAGGCCTGCGCTGGTAGACCTTGGCAACCTCATTACTAAGGCTGGTTCGCTGATGATTGTTGGTGATATATCACAGGTAAGGGCATCATTATGCTTTGTCTACAAATGTGTCTTTGCAGATAGACACCTTAAATCGACAGAGAATCAATAAATCCACATCATCGGCTTATTGCACCCCAAATAAAGGAAATCACAAACATTTTAAAATAACGGTGACACAAATAAAACCAATCAACAATGATTAAAAATGAAATAATCATGATGCGCTGAACGTATTGGGAGGCTGCAAGACGAGATAATAATGTATTAACTCTTATGAGCCTGAAAACACAAGGTCAGTTTTGGTCATCCAATGATAATTATCCTATCGCAGAATGCATGTGGAACGGAAGAACAAGTAAGAAAAGTAATTCTGTTTTATCATCACTTTCAATGGCTCCGTACTAATCCAATATTTCTCAATCTTCCAGGAAAAAGTCTCCTACAAGGAGCGCTCTATCCGCGCCCGCACGGACGCAGAATGGCTGCGCCTGCGCAAAGTTCGTGCGTTCTGCTCGCGCGTGCACGGCTTCGGCTTTGAGGCCGGTGCGCGTGCACTCGTGCAGGCCGCCGGGGTTGGCCGGCTTGCACCTAATGTACTGCTCATGGGCTTCAAGCAAGACTGGACCACCTGTCCTTCGGAAGATTTGGTGTCTTACTTCAATGTGTTGCAGTAAGTATAACTTGTCAATTAGGACTTTGGGTCACCTGCATGATAAACTGTGATACTACACATACCTGCTTCGTACATTTCATGTTCTACTACTCAAGCCTTGAGCATCCTATAATGTTTTCCTTGATTGCAATAAAATAAAGACGAATGGTGTGTATCCATTTAATCTTGACGTTTTTTCTTTATAATATTTATTTTGCATATTTATTATTATATGATCATAACCTATTAGCGGCTCTCCTTTTAGAGATCGATCTTGCGATGTGACATCAGTAGCACTTCCATATCGGATTAACATTGACACAATATTAACAAATATGACCAATTGCTATAACAGTCACCCGTGAAAAAGACCTTACACAGCAACCGAGCAGTACCTTCCATCTACGAATTGTTTCACAGTACTGCCTTCGAAAGTCGTCTCGCCGTAGCAATAGTCCGCGTAGCTGGTGGGTTGGACTTCGGTATGGTGAGCTCCGAGAGCGCGGCCGCCAGCTCGCTCACGGGCACGTCCAGCGGCAGCGCGGACGAGCTGCGCGTGCGCCGCGCGCCGCTCATGCTGCACGCGGACTCCGACCTCGACATCCGCGGCGCGGATCACACGCCCAGGCATAACCTGTCCAGTACGTTGCCCATAGATGATAGTAAGTACTGCACACCCAAGTGATGGTGGTGGTACCAGCTTAAGTCGCGCGTGTTTGTTAACATAGTCTTAACGTAATTCATGTTCATGCTGGAAATAATTTGGTCTAGTGGTGGCATTATTCACTTTTTTTGTGAAACTCATACACAACTGTCTCCAGTCATTCCACCAAAATCGTGGCTTTTCATAAAAACTCCACAGCCTTACCAAGAGTCCAAGGCATCTATTAGGTAAGTTCATACTGTTCACAAAACAATACCGCAGTAGGGAAAGTCGCCAGAAAAACACCGGCCAAGTGCGACTCGGACTCGTACACAAAGGGTTCCGTAGCACCAAGCAGCAATAGCAATATTCTTGACGCTCACTCATATGTCAAATTATACTACATTATACACAACAACAAAACTTAGAAATTAGAGGACCCCTCCCTCTAATTTCTCGGCTTTCGAACATATTTTTTATGGCTTTAGAAGCGAATATCTCATCAACCATAGACATGATATTTAATACTTTTTTTATTTGTGATATCACATACCTAACTTTTGTGTAGCGGTTCATAGAAGACACCCGTGACTCTACCATGAGGTCTTAATGCAGCAATGTTTTAGTTCTATTCCAGTGTGGGAAAGAGACGGCACTAGACATCCTGTATAGCTCTGTTTCTTTCACACACAGGAATAGACACTAGTACACTGGTGGAGCCACTGCTCTCTAAACTGTGTGGTGCCAACAGTCTCGAAGTAAAATGGCTGTGACATACGAACGGACAGACAGACAAACAGAACGGACAGGCCGAATCTATAAGGATCTCTCAAAAAGATGTCCAAAATCATGTACCTACCCGGCAATACTTGTGGTCAAAACCCAAATCAATGATAAATCAGTACAACTCACAAGGACGTGCCATTCAATTCTTAAGAAGGTCATGTACACTTCCGCATTAAGTCATTATACTCATTATTAAAGGCTTTTCCCCAGGTATACTGACTCTGTCGACGTCGCGTTCGTTCACGATATCCGAGTGCAACAGCACCAAGGAACGGAAGAAGAAAGACAAGAAGAATGATATGCAGCGACAGATTATATACAACACGTCCACCGGGTTGGAGCTATCGAAGGAACAATTGACGCAAATGACGATATTCCAGAGGAAACAGGTAAAACTAACCTAAACCAATAAATTTAAATAATTATTAGTACAAAAAACCTGCTCGTTATAAAAGAATTTGAGAAATAATAATTTGTCTATCCTTCTCTACCTGCAAAAATAATAAGAGTATCAAATCCACAAACGATGGTAAAAAGCAGGTACTTAACAGACAGTTGAATGTTAAAGAAGTCCAGAACGAATACTCCACGTGCTACGATTCGCGAAGTACGACGCCTCATTTGGAGGTGTAAGTACTGACTGTACTTAATGCAAGTCTTGCTCCTGTGTTAGGAGGCCGGTACGCTGGACGTGTGGTGGTTGTACGACGACGGCGGGCTGACGATCCTGCTACCGTACATCATCTCGCAACGCTCCACCTGGGGCAACTGCAAGCTCAGGATCTTTGCGCTCGCCAACAGGCTGCACGAGATGGAACTCGAGGAGAGGAAGTGAGAATACTGCTTTATATATAAAGGATCGCTCATTACATACAAGGACCAAAATTGGTCCTCCTTGTGTATAGGAACGAGTAAATGCAAAACAAATGCACTTAACTTTTACTTTTACTGCTAAATAAACAATACTCTTCTGCACCAAGATAAAAGAATATATCTGAATTCTAATTCCGATTTACACTTACTAACTGTTAATGTTTTTTTTTTTTGCTAGTTTTCTGATCCGAAAACCTTATTTTTAGTATGGCCAACCTGTTAGCGAAGTTCCGTATAGACTACTCCTCCTTGACGATGGTCCAGGATATCACAGAGCCGCCTCAGCCAGAGACCATGAAACTCTTCGAAGACGTTACTAAAAAGTTCACAGATGAATCTGCTAATCCAGGTAACGTACCTAATGGTGTAACGTCTGGTTGGATATTTAATAGTATTTATTTTTATTCTATATTGTACACCTGAATGAGAAGCTCGGTCCTTAAATGGGTGATTATCCATTACATACCAAGTAATGGATAGTCACCCACCCAACGAGCTTTCCGAGGCACGAAGGAACCGTGTCTCGGAAAGCACGTTAAGCCGTTAGTCCCGGCTGTCATTTATAGATCTTTGAAAGTCGTTACAGGTAGTCAGTGACCCGAAAGTCGGATAACCAGACTTACCAAGGAGTATTTTATTACCCACCCAGAAACTGGGTTGTGGAGGTCACATAGGCAATCGCTCCATGTAAAATACAGGTATTCAGCTGCGTCCGGTTAGACTGGAAGCCGACCACAACAGTTGGCAAAAGTCAAGGCAGATGATGATATTGTACACATAAATAACACAGATATTGTTTCAATATTATTACAGCTTGGTTTGTCGTTTCTGATTTACAAAACTTATTTGTCGTTGCTGTTCCAATGATATCTGATTTTTCCATACCAGAATGATTCATTCCTTGCGTTCGTCATTCACCATCTTCCAAATTGCGACAATGCCATGGAATCATTATTCTTCTTTGCCATAGAATGTTGCATCAGCGAGACAGAGTTGCTAACTCTCTCTGAGAAGACAAAACGTCAGCTGAGGCTACGGGAGCTGTTACTCGCTAACTCGAAGGAAGCCCGTCTCATCGTCATGTCGCTACCTATGCCTAGGAAGGTGGGTAGAATGTTATATAATTATGTATTTTTATCATCGTATATTCACTGTATTATTCTGATAAATTCTTTCTTTTGTTTTTGCTTTCCTGGTCCTTGCAGTCGGTATGGTCTTTTAAACAATTCAAAATTTCCTTAACTCACTCTTTTTGAATCGGCTTCTTACACACACTGGGGTGTACAAGAAAATACTCTCTTCCCAAAGGACTTGTACACATTCTTCTTAATAACATATTTCTCTTTGATACAGGGTTCAGTATCCGCTCCGCTGTACATGGCGTGGCTAGAAATGATGAGTCGCGACATGCCGCCGATGATGTTCATACGCGGCAACCATACCTCCGTGCTCACCTTCTACTCTTAGTTATATTGTATCTACCATCTAAAATTTTTACGATTATTCTTTTTACAATTGCTTTGTTTTGTAAAAATCAATAAAATCAATGTTATTAGGCAAAAGTCTATAGTACGACTTAATCACAATGTTGCTGTACATTTTCAGAGTACCTACAACGTTAAGATTGATTTTAGTAAATCGATTAAGTACCTATAGGTAAAAGAAGTTTGCTAAATATTTTCTATTTAACAATAATGTATTAAGAGGACCAGTGACTAGGTGCCGTACTATTCTCTAATATTTTATTATTGTTACTAAAGTAATGCAACTTTGTTACATGTTAAAAAAAATACTTGTAACAAAAAACGGCCAGTTAGTAGACTGTTTATTTAAAAAAGTTGCAATACATAAACAATTTAAGTTTTAAGTTATTTACGACTAGTTTAATATAAGCCATTATACAATATGTTAAGAAAACCCTCTCCGATTTTGAAAAAACCCTGTCCGATCCGAAGGGTGCATGTAGGTATACCAATGACTCTACCAAATAAAATAAGAAACAAATGAATTTTAAAATGCATGATTTTTGTGCCCAAATTACCACCATTTCCATGAATTTTAAAATGCATGATTTTTGTGCCCAAATTACCACCATGTCCATGAATTTTAAAATGCATGACTTTTGTGCCCAAATTACCACCATTTCCCTAAAATCGTTACAACCCGAGAAGCGACCGGAGTGTCACTGCACGCTAAAATTAGGAAACTTACATGGTAACACAGGAGGTCATCGCCATCATTCTCCTGCCCATCCCTTATGGGGTTTACCATTTATTTTAGTACATTTTATTTAACCTTTGTCAGCTGTATTTATTATATCTGTGTTTGTCAGGGTATTTTTTTACTATTATCCAAAAATCAAAAATAGAATCTAATCTCGTTACCCTCACCGATGAATATTTTGTGTTTCTTATTTTATTTGGTAATGTCATTGGTATACCTATATGCCCATTTCGGAACGGACAAGATTTTTTCAACATATTGTGGAATAGAAGAAAATATATGTATCAATGCATAGAGACTGTTGTAATTACCAACTGTACAATATTTAAGAACCCATTACAGTATGTTACAATCATGAACAATTATTTACATAGAATCATGAACACTCACAGCATTTTATCATTAGGTAATTTTAAGATAGTAAATAGATGAATAGTATATGTTAAATAAGTTATTCGAATAAAACTTAGATTTAAGGTTTTAACAAACCAATAAAATGAACAAAATCTTTTACCAAAGCACAATAAAAGTATTATGTAATAATTTAAACATTTTAGAAGTTAAACTATGTCTATTTTATTTAAAAGCGTCTATAAGACGAGTATACGTTTAAGGCTCTCATAAATACATAAGGTTAATTTGAAGTAGGTACCAGTCTATGTATACAAGGTTGCACAAAAGCTGACCTACGATCGATCCCTGGAGAAACCCTGCAGTTTGTTAAGAAAATGATTGGTAATCGCAGTACTTTCGTTCTTTAAAACATAATAATGAAGGTACTGATACAAGGGGTATTACTGGTATTAGGTACTTGTGATTTATGCTGAATCTTGTTTGTTTTAATATTGTATTATTTTTACCTTAGCTTCTTTTCATTGTTTTTTCTTTGACATCCTTTGACGGTTGGTTGTTGGCGCTAAATTTAATTTAGTAGGTACTTCAATTGTTGAAATAAATAACTTCAAATATTAATTAAGACGAAAGACAAAACTTTTTTTTTTTGCAATAAATTTTACTACCTGTACGCAAGAGTTTGACTTTCCTAGCTCATCATCCTTTTCGAACCGTTTGAGAACCGTAGATAATTTGCTAGAGCGGGAGTGCTATCGCACGCGGCAGCTGTTCGCTGTTTCTCGCTACAGAAAATGACAGTTCTGACTTCTGAAAGAGAGAAAATGAAAAAAATGCGATATCATCATGCTGATGCTGATAGATGTAGCTCAACCCTAAATGTTTGTGTGCGTTACGATTGCTTCGCCAAGTTATCCAAACAGAAAAAAACCGATTGAGATGCTGCAGACAAACTCTATAAAACTTTTTAGAACCCGCTTTTCATAAACAGGATAACGCTGACGGATGCTAACTTGTCACGAATTTGACAATGCAGCAGAGACTGATAACGAAATTGCTAAAATAAATAAATCATGATAAAGACAACCTAATTAAACGTACAAGCTACGTCCGGATTATAAAGCTACAAAGTAAATTAGGGATACATTTAGGGGAACCAAATCAACCTTTCAGTCAACTCAAATCAAAAGTGATTCCGTAAGTGCTAAAATAAACAAGAAGTAAGTAGCAACATCACACGTAGCTGTATGATTCAATATAGGTATAGTAAAGCGACCATTCGTATGATACCCGATCATGTTTTCGGTATTGTATAAATTAACCCTTAACGATTGATGTGTGGATGTGTGTAGGAAAATTCCTAACGTTCGTCAAAAACACCGCTCTCTTGAAGCATGCTCAAATCAAATCATTATTGCTGAACACAACATATAAATACTACATTGCAAGATGTTGAATGAATGCGCAGTTCACTATGTTCTACCGATTAAGGCATGCAAAATTATAAGTAATTACAATGTTCTGATTTATAATGCCTTTACGTAACAATAGTACCCGTATGATTGGCATCGATTGATTGGCCGTATGTTTGGCAGATTCAGAATCAAACAAATAAACATTCCGTAACGAATAAAGTCTCATCAACATTTCGACACGAAGGGAGATCATTCAGAAAAAAATCGGTGAAGTGTTGAAAGGAACAAAAGTAAACATTGCGAAAGAGGCATAACTTATTTATTTTATAGGTAGGTTTTTAACCGATTATTTTTTTTAGTGGATAGAGAATGTCTCCAAGTTGGTCCCATTTGGTACGCTTTGAATGATGTCCTTTAGAAACAAAATTTCAATTCGCAAAAAAGTTTGCGGCAATTTCGGTTGTTACTGTACCAGGCACTCAGCAAAAAGCCAGCGGTTTAAGGGTTATAAAAATGTCTCGTAGCTCAACATAAATTGGATGTTTAGTCTGGCTGGGCTGTACCGGTAAAGTGCGGTAGCGAAGCAGTTTCTGCGGGAATGTCCGCGAATCATCACGACTAATTAGCTCAGCTTAATTACTTTAAATTGAAACGCATTCCTGAACCAAAAAAGTGAATCTTTTAAGAAAATGTAATACAAAGAAGTCTTCATGTTGTTTAGATAATGGATGAACGTCTACTGAAGAATGATGACAGACTTGGTAAGTGTGAAAATATATATTTTCTGTATAGAGTACAAGAATATATAAGTAGGTAGTTTTGATGACACAGTGACTTACAATACATTAACAAGCATCGTCGTATTTCCGTTTTTCAGTGTTTTTAAAGCATTTCTTTTCTATATTGATCAATTATTATGACCAATTTATTCATGACTGGGACGTTAGTCGAAATTTTGGCTAAAGTCGTCAATCATGACTTGATAACTAATGCTTCTGATGAATTGGTGGAAGGCACGTGCATAAAAAGCAACTGCAATTGGGCAGTTAGGCTCTTTCACAAGTCACCACACACACACACACCGCCCACAGGACACCGCTCGTCCGCTCGGTCGGGGCCCGATGCAGCGGATCTTACTTACAGGTTTTATGTGTAGCTAATAAAATCAAAGTTGTACTGATTGTGCCATCTGTGAATAGATTCTAACTTTGATAGCTTATATCTCGAAAACGTGACGCTTTAGGAGATTTTGTGTCACACGATACCTGTTTGTATTGATACCAGCTATTTATTAATAGAAGATTTAGGCTTGGCTGCTATTTTGCAAATAAAGTATAATGGCGGAAGTTAGGCAGGCCACGATTCACACACACACACAACTGGTTGAACACTGGCTTGATTTAGCATCAGCAAATTTTTTTTACTCCCTTATAAACCTCCTTGATAGTAAACACGGAGTATCCAAAAGTACAACCAATCTTCAGGTTACCTACGACAACTTTATGTCGTGATTATATTTAAGCCGACCCCAACATAGTTGGGAAAAGACGAGGCAGATGATTTAAGTTCAAGTAAGGTAAGGTGCTAATAAAATAAACATTTTCAGCGATACAACCTAGTAAAAGTTCAGCTATACTAGGAACTACGATGTACGAGCTTAACAGCGTAGACACCTCAGGAGATTTATTGGTACATACCTACTCGTTTTTATTTTATAAGCTTTAAATCTGCTTTATTCAATTGCATAAGCATAATCAGCCCGTGTTTAGGAGGCTAGGAGCTCCAGCTGATTATTAAGTCACAATAAACTAAACTACTTCATAAATTAACTACCCATATAATTCGTTTTGTCGTTATTTGTCTTTTCTTCAAATCTTTTCATTCGTTCACTCCATCATTCCTGGCAGGTGTTATGATTACGTGCGGCTGAGTTGCCGTACGTAAATCAACCCCGAACCAAGTACACCAATTACTTAGTCGATTGCATGAGCTAGCGATAATATTTGTTTTGACTACAGTCACACCCCAGCCCTGGAAGAGACCCCACTCCTGAGCTGACCACATATGGAAACGTTAAGTTAGGATGGATACAGGTACTAATTCATTTCTGCAGTGAATAACTGTATTATTTTTATTCCCCTCTAATTTAAATTAGGCTCTTTTAATATAATACAGGTAGACTATACGAGTAGAACAGAAGACTACTTTATGAAACGCGTAGTTTTATCGCTCATTTTAAGCGTTCAAGATCTTAATCTACAATTTTTTTCAATTTTGTATTGTAAAAAACATGTTAAATAAAAACAAGCCTACACCGACGGGAAAACGGAAACCACATACTCAGTAAGTACATTATTCTGAAACATATAAATTTTTTGTCGGTTATTAAAAAAACTGCTGTTTCCAACAAAAGTCAAATTGTATGGAACAGCTGATTTTTTTTTTAATAACCGACAAAAAAAATCTATGTGGGGGGGTTCAATATGATGTACTGAGTTTGTGGTTTCCGTTTTCGCGTTAGTGTCCCTTCCACCCCGCATTTAAATGCTCTGAAAAAAACTTTAAATCTTCTCGGAAAACCACTATCGTGGGGCTAGATAAAAAAACTAGTCCGCCATGTTTGGGAGTCCGCCATATTGGATTTATAATGACGTCACTCAGCTAACCATGCACATTGCATTGTCATCCAAACTTAAAGTGTATGCAAAATTTCAGCACAATCGATTGGGCACAACTGTTTTAAAAATCAGTTGCAAGATTTGACCTTAACAAACATACACACAAACATTGTAAGTTAAATAAAATCTTGTAAAAATAACAGGGCGTCCTAATACCTTGCCTGCTAAACATCTGGGGTGTGATGCTGTTCCTGCGTATCGCTTGGATCGTGGCCCAGGCTGGCCTCGGGTACACCTTTGTCATCATCTTCATCTCGACCACCGTCTGCGTCATCACCACGCTCTCGTTGAGCGCCATCTGCACCAATGGTGAACTGCAGGGAGGTAACATAAAGTAGTTCTTAAATAAAAAGCGGTTCTTACTGAACCAAAAATAAACTATGTATATAAATAAATTATATGTATTCCGAATAGAATTGATTTTCACTAGAATGCTGCAAATATACAGGGTGGACGGGACATAGACGCACAAACGATTAGCACGTGTTCAGTACATCCTTCCGAACCATCATTCACACAGAAATTTTTCATAGTAATCGTAATTTAAACAAAACCTCACAAAAGTGCAATACGTACACGGTCAAAATGTATGGGACAGGTGTTTTTTTTTTTAGTTTTAGTTTCCGATGAAAAATTTCTGTGAGGAATGATGTCCTGAACACGTGGTACTAGTAACCATTTGTGCGTGCAATGCCCTTCCTACCCTTTTAATAAGTTTTAAGGTATAAAAACATTTTAGGATTGTCTTAAGTGAATCGACCAGAACTGACCCAAGGAAAACCTTTTAATACCAGAGAACGTATATAGTCCAGAAAGTTGAAACAATTTCAGAGGAGGGCCAGAATTATATTAAAAATGCATTATAATTTGAAATCTTTTAATCATAAAAATAAACATTACACACCATGTTATTTACAAATTACAATTTAACTTGCGACCCGCAACACATGAACTACGCGGCTAGTATCGCTGGCTCCTTTACCTATGCATCTATTATTCTACTTCATACTGCTGGTCCGTCAAAATATAATTATAGCGGGCCATATTCTATTCATTTTGAAAGACCGTCGGCGGGCCGGATTAAATCCTTTCGCGGGCCGGAGCTGGCCCGCGGGCCGTACTTTGCCCACCACCGGTCTACAAGGTATTATTTTGGGCCCACCCACCCACCGTGATGAAAGATACATTAAACGATCTTTTTAAGAAGTTATCAGAAGATACTTATTTTCATCATAATAACATATCAGATTTCTTACAGGTGGAGTATATTTCCTCGTATCAAGATCTTTAGGCGCAGAGCTAGGTGCGTCTGTGGGAATAATATTCGCATTCGCCAACGCTGTAGCGGCCAGCATGAACACCATCGGCTTTTGTGACTCTCTGAACGAGTTGCTCAAGTCCCATGATCTTAAAATTATAGATAACGGCCCTAACGATACGCGAATCGTTGGTACCATAGCATTGTTTGTGATGTGCTTCATATGCGCTATCGGCATGGATTGGGAAACTAAAGCCCAAGTAAGCCTCTGGGTTAAAACAATACATGGCTGTATTTATTAAAATTATTATGTTGGCTGACTGTTTTAAAACATTTGTATTGTTTTGTTTTATTTTTCAGAACTTTTTGATAGTTATTATAGTCGCAGCGATTGTAAATTTCATCTTTGGTGCAGCTATAGGACCATCCACCGATCAGGAGAGAGCTCGTGGTTTCGCAGGTCTAAGTAGTAAGTGAATGACTGATATTAAGAATTGGATTTTTTTAAACAAATTTTAATAACTAATTTTTTTTTTATTTTACTCCTTGACCGGTTTTTACAGTTGAAGTGTGGAACAGCAACTGGTTTCCTGATTACCGGTTCAGTGAGGGCCAACAGCACAATTTCTTCAGCGTGTTTTCTATTTACTTTCCGGCTGTAACTGGTGTGCAAGCAGGTGCCAATATTTGTGGTGATCTCAAGGTAACTGAAAGAATAATGGAAAACCTAATGTTTCATCTAGTATTTTGTCATTTTCCCAGTGTATCAACAGATTCTATTATTATTGCTACTATTTTGTATCGCATACCTCACATAAAATCTTTACCCACTTATCAGTAAGTGGGTAAATAGTAGTAGTAGTGGGTAGTATAGTAGTGGGTGGGTAGTGGGTATAGTGGGTAATAACAGTCACTCAGGTGACTGTTATTTCACTACCAAAATTTAGCCTGCGTGTGGGCAATGCTATCCAACAATAAGAGACCGGTTGTCAGAACTGAGGACTTCGTACTCCAGCTGAAGTTTATTTTTGTATCTCTTTCAGGACCCAGCGATGGCAATTCCTAGGGGAACACTTACTGCTCTAGTTATTTCGGTAACGTCATACCTCACGATGACGGTACTGTCCGGCATGGGCGCACTGCGGGACGCATCCGGCAACCCTCGCGACTTGGATAACAGCACCTTACAAAACTGCATACCTCATTGTGACTACGGACTACATAACAATTATGAAGTAGTTTATTATGTTCCTTATTGCTAGACTTTAAGTACCTAGTTGGAAACTGAAGCTCCTCACGGCGAACGTAAGGAAAGTCAAGATCACCCTAAACTCACACTTAGGAACCTACTCGATTGTAATAATAATACATTAATCGCTAGTTTGCGACAAGGATGACATAACTCAAAAATTTAGATTTTTCGATGTTCTTGTAGTTGAATATAAAATTAAGGAAAGCAAGTATTAAATTAAGTAACGAAATACGTAAAATAAACCTTTAATCTTTTGATAAAAAGTTTCTCTATGCAAAAAAAATATTGGCAATATACTGAAAATATTTTTAGAACTTACAAAAAAGCTGTCCTGTATTTCTTATTTTTCGAGTTATGTCATTATTGTTGCAAACAAACGATTTATTGACACACACAAGTTAGGTAAAATAAAAACAAAGAAAAACAAAATACAATGAGCAGAGAGAGCAAGAGTGCATAAGTAGAAGTAGCCGTGTGCCCCAAACTAGGCACGGCCTGTGTCTCGGTAGCTTACATTTCTTAGTTTATAAGAGTAGTGTAAGATAAATGTAAAGGTGGATGGATTGTGTAAAAAATATGAGGTTAGAAACGGAATTAACGCTCGTATGATGAGTAATAGAGGGAAGAAGACTTCAGCTGTCTGTCTAACCACAAACATTTAAAGTTATTAGGTATGAACTTACTTGTATCGTATTGATTTCCCAGATAATGCAAATGATGGCACTTTGGGGCCCCCTGATCTACCTGGGCTGTTTTGCGGCCACACTGTCCACCGCCCTCACGAACCTGCTGTCGGTGCCGCGGCTAATTCAAGCACTTGGCTTCGACCGCATATACCCTGGACTCATCTTCTTCTCCAAACGATATGGGAAGCATGGTGAACCTTACAGAGGATATGTGCTTGTGTTCCTCATTTCATTTCTGTTTGTACTTATAGGTAGGTAAGTGTACTTTTACGTCAGGGCATTGACAATATTGATTTTATTAACTTAGGTAAGTCTATGTTATAATATCACGGTATCTGTTCTTTCTAATAGTTTCTCCATTAACTGGCATGACAAAGATATCGTACCTACCGTTGCCGTCGTAGGCAAGTGAGAAAACCCCCATTACCCATTGCCCATTTACTCAGTAGGTACTGCTAACCCCGAATTTATTCAATAAATATCATAAACACATTTCTTGATATACAGCGGATCTGAACATGTTAGCGCCGTTGATCACCAACTTCTACCTCGCGTCGTACGCGCTCATTAACTTCTGCACATTCCACGCGGCCTTCTTCAAACCAATCAGTTGGCGGCCGGGTTTCAGGGTATTTCATGGTTATTTTATATTTGAATGCATTATACATTATATAATATACATTACTTACTTTTTTTTGTTCTGAAATCCTTATAATCATCATCTTCCTGTCTTTGTCTCTCTTGCTAGATAGGACTAGAGAGACCGCCGAAAGCACAAAAACAAGTATTCGGTTTTGGCCAGCAAACAGGATACACTAGGTAGCCTCTTCCTGGATGTCCGACGTGAGAGCGTCCATTGACACCAGGAACAGGTAAAGGCTGAGAGCCCTTGGGCCCTGTTTGCAAGCCTACAGCTCGGTGAAATGGCCAGTAGTGCGCGCTGTAGACCGCATCGGCTCCTTATAAAATCCTAATTTAAATACATGGAGTTCGTTGGCCACTTTTTAGAGACATTGCGCCATCCAATTCCATTTACACTTTTCTTTCTTCATTCCTACGATCCACATTCTATACCTATTCCTCAGCTTGTCTGTCAGTAGTACTACTTTCAAACTTTCTCGTATGTATTCCAAAGCTTTTGCATTCTAGTCGCCGATGGAAACTGTTTTGCTTCTTTTCGCAGTACTACAACACATGGCTGTCACTGGTAGGCTGCGTACTGTGCCTTGTCATAATGATGGTTATCAGCTGGGTCATGGCGCTTCTCACAACGTTTGTTTTCATCACACTCTATCTCATAGTACTGTACAGGAAACCAGGTACATGACATACAGATAAAAATCCAATATTGACATAACGCCTCAGCACTAGCTATAAAAAAAATTAAATGAACTAAAAAACCACAAGCTAATTTAGAATCAGGCGGGATCCATTCCATTTTAATATTGTTACGAGCTGGGTATGGGATAAATTAATTACTACCAATCAGACAATTTAATAACTTTATTAAACACAAAACACTTAAATCTTAATCACAAGTACACTACTGATCACTATTCGCTTAGATATCGCACTTCTAGTTCACTTCGATTCGCTCCGTTGTATCGCCTGAATCAGACTACTCCATGTGTGTCGGCGCTTGTGCTTTTTATACTACCCCATTATTCACGAACATTCCGGCGATGTGTAGAACGGTTCGATAGAAACATCAACAAAAAAAACATTACCAAGTAGTAGGCAAAAAAATAATAACCTACTTGTACCGAATAAAGAAGTAGGTACTTTATGCCCTCGGCGTACGGTCGAAATTACAATGACAATTCCTAATATTTTTTTATAAGTAGTTACCTACTTAACTTTGAACTAATAATAATGGCACGCTTCTCGAAGTTTTTAGCGCAAACACACTGAATCACGTCCTTTCTCGAAAGATCTCGTACGTACGACGTAACACTGCCCCCTCCTTAGACATGCTCGTCCCGAGCATCATTAGTCCCGTAGTATCGGGCCAATCGGTCTACATGAACAATCTTAGGCGCACCTCGTAGACCCTTCTGTATTCGGTAGGTGACATCGTTGATCCTAGTCACGACTCGGTATGGTCCATCCCATTTTGCTTGCAATTTCGGAGACCTCCCCTTGCTCCGCACTGGGTTATGTAACCACACCAGTGAACCCTCGTCGAAAGCCCTACTGTTTGCCTTGCGGTCATAACGGGTCTTCATCTTCTCAGACATCTGTTGGCCGGATTGTCGGATATGCTCATAAACATCATTCAACTTGTTACGCAAATCATGTGCGTAATCTGTTACACTACGTGGAGCATCAGGGGAAGTTCCAGTGATTAACCTTTTGAGCGCCATTGTCACATATACGTGACAAGCAAGCGCATGCCCTGTACGCCAACGACACAAATATGTGACAAAAAATGTGAAGCACTATCACACGAAATGAACAATTAAATCATTACTTTTGTGTGTTTTTATTTGTATACCTTAAATATTTAAGCTCTAGTCTTGTCTCTTTAATAATATTGTATATTGATAAAGTTTTGGAATCCGTGTTCATTTTGTACGTATTTTTTTTGTATGCGGTGAAATTGTGGCTTGGCGTGGAGGGCACGCGCGTGCGTTTATGCTCTGGCGTTCAAAAGGTTAAATCTGCAGGCAACCGTAATTCCCTTCCAAAGTTCGCGAATGCTGGCGTCACAGTCGTACTTTCGTGGACTGCGCTGCGGAAGGACAGTAGAAACGGCTGTATGTGCTTGTCCCAATCCCTTTGCCTGCTTTCCACGACTTTTGCCAGATATCTTTCCAACGTTTGGTTGAATCGTTCCACCATTCCATCAGATTGTGGGTGGTAAGAGGTGGTTCTGGTTTTGTAGGTACCCATCAATCGACAAGTTTCCTGAAATACTTGCGATTCAAAATTCCTTCCTTGATCGCTGTGTATTTCTAAGGGTACTCCAAAACGACAGAAAACTTCCTGAACTAATTTATCTGCGACAGTTGTAGCCTCTTGATTAGGAATGGCGAAGACTTCTGGCCACTTTGTGAAGTAATCCATGACCACCAGGAAGTACTTATTTCCGCTCTCACTTTCTGGAAATGGTCCCGCAACGTCTAGTGCTATCCGTTCCCAAGGGGCTCCAACGTTGTACACTTTTAATGCACCTCGGCTGCGTGTGTGGGGTCCTTTCACGGCCGCACAACTGGTACATTTGCGACACCAGTCCTCCACATCATCTCGACAGTGGATCCAGTAAAAGCGATCTCGAATTTTTAGTAGAGTCCTTTTTACCCCCATATGTCCTCCTGAACATCCATCATGGTAGAGCCGTAGAACATCTGGTACCTTAGCTTTAGGGACAACCATTTGTAGATGACAGCTGTCCCCTCGAGCGTTTTCCCATTTACGGCACAAGACTCCATCCTGGATCACCAAGCTGTTCCATTGCGCCCAATAACTCTTCGTGATGGAACTCATCGCAGCCACATCACTCCACTTAGGTTTAGGAGCACCAGCTTTGATCCACTCGAAGATCGGTTTGATGTCCGAGTCATTTTGCTGAGCCTGCTGTAGGGTTTCCTTCCATTCATCGCTGAGATCTGTTCTAAGCATCCTCACGGACACTACTTCCTTAGTCTCTTGCCTGGCACAGTGCTTACAGTCTTCAGGACAAGGTCTTCTTGACAAGGCGTCTGCGTTACCGTGAGTTCTCCCACTGCGATGTTCAGTTATGAAGTCAAACTCTTGTAGTAGTTCAATCCATCTCGCCACTTGCCCCTCTGGATTCTTAAACTGTAATAGCCACTTCAATGCAGCATGGTCAGTTCGTAATTGGAATTTACGTCCCAGCAAATATTTACTGAAGTGCTGCAATGTCTTTACTACGGCGAGTAGCTCCCGTCTTGTAACGCAGTAATTTCTTTCTGGTTTGGATAAAGACTTGCTGAAGTAAGCTATCACAACCTCTTGGTCTCCTTTCCGTTGAGACAGCACGCCCCCAATTCCAGTATTACTTGCATCTGTGTCAACTATGAAGTCATTTTCAGTGTCAGGATATCCCAAAATAGGTGTATTGCACAGACGTTTCTTTAATTCCTGAAATGCGACGTCGCAGTTCTCGTCCCAACAGAATTGCCGCTTTTCCTCAGTGAGTTTGTGCAGAGGTTTCGCAATGTCGGCAAAATTCTTGACAAACCTTCGATAGTAGGAGCACAAACCCAGAAAGGCTCTGACCTGTGTCTTGTCTTTCGGAACTGGCCAATCCTTGACGGCGATTACTTTTTCCGGGTCTGTTTGAACACCTTCCCCCGAAACTATGTGTCCTAAAAAGTTTACTTGTTGTCTGAAAAACGAGCACTTTTTCGGACTTAACTTGAGATTTGCTGTTTGGATTTTCGACAGCACTCGCTTGAGGTTTTTAAGGTGATCTTCAAATGTACGGCCCACGATGATAATGTCGTCTAGATATACAAGACATGCGTCTCCAATCAATCCGGCGAGTACTTGCTCCATCAACCTTTCAAACGTCGCAGGAGCATTGCACAAACCGAATGGCATCACTTTAAACTGCCACAACCCTTTTCCTGTTGAAAATGCAGTTTTCTCCTTATCCTTGGGGTCTATTTCTACTTGCCAGTAGCCACTTTTCAGGTCAAGTGTGGTAAACCACTTCATACCAGTCAGCGTATCCAGTGTGTCATCGATCCTAGGCAGCGGGTAGCTGTCCTTCTTCGTGACGTCGTTCAGTCGTCGATAATCCACACAGAAGCGCATACTGCCGTCCTTTTTCTTTACCAGGACCACAGGAGAACACCATGGACTCGATGAAGGCTCTATAACACCGTCCTTCACCATTCCCTCAATCATGGTTTCCACCTCTTTTTCTCGTGCAACTGGCAGTCTTCTTGGTCGCTGACGGATTGGTAGCTCGTGGCCTGTATTAATCTTATGCTGAACAAGTCCAGTTCTCCCTATGTCAGCATCGTTTGAAGAGAAAATGTCGGCGTACTGAAGTAACATCTTCTTAGCCTTGTCCATTTCTCCTTTAGTTAAATCGCAGTTTTCCAAAAGCGTTGACACGTCAAATTTTGCACTACGAATTTTATTTCCGGTAGGCGGATCCTGCAATTGACGCATCCAAGCTACTTCCTCGCAAGTACCGATCAAGGTGCCCTTCTTGATCACATGCTCCTTGTAACTTGGATTCAGTATGCGTACTGCTGAGACGTTGGTGGCCTTGACCAGAGTACGTGCCATCTTCCATGGGAAGTCATTGTTCACCCTTTCTATCAGAACACTTCGATCTTTGAGTCCAGAATTCTGTGGTAATCTAATTGGCACAATTGTTTCTGATCTGCGAGGAAGAACAATCTCTTTCAAGCAGTACACTTTTCCTGATGGTGCACCTTCCATGAAGACTTCATGTGAACCACATTTCAATACTCCTTGATCAACGTCGATCTCGCAACGATGTTTCCGCATGAAGTCCAAGCCCAAGATGCAATCGTCCACTATATCGGCCACGATGACATTGTGCTGGTAAGTTCTATCACCCAATTTTAACTCCACCTCTTTTTTTCCTCGGACGATTATGTGCTGACCGGTAGCTGTTAGTAATCGTATACGGTCGTGGTTATTGACGTAGTCCCCAAGGAACCGACTTGCTAGGTGAGAATTGACGACCGTGTGAGAAGCTCCAGTATCCAACGTCAGTTTGCATGGTGTTCCATTGACTTCGCCTTTGATGGTCAGGCTGTTCCCATCATGTGCTTGCGAGATCAAGATTCTCGGGGCCTTTTCAATACCAGCCAGCACTCGCCCCCCAGTCCTGGCATTTACTCGTTTCCCTGCTGTGGCTGGGCAGTCACTTCAGCCACCCTTCCCTGCTGATCTTCTCTCGGAGTGCCGCGCTTAGGACAGCTTGACCGAAGATGACCCCTTTCTCCGCAAGTGTAGCACCTAAGACTGTACCCTTGCGGCCGGTCGCGTACAGGAGATGCTACAACCTCTCTGACGCGGTGCGTTCGGTGGTCCTGCCTCACTGCCTCTACTTCTAAGGCATGGGCCAAGGCGTCTTTCAGCGCCTCATGATGCCCAAGTCTCACAGCGGCTCTAACTTCTAGGTCGCGTATTCCATCAACGAACGCTTGTACCAGATTCCCATCGATAAGTGCAGGGGCAGACTGGTATGCTTTCCGAACCAGCTTTTCAACTTCGAGGGCCCACTGCTGTAGATTCTCGCCACTACGTTGAACACGATCTTTCAACTTAGCACGAAATACGTGCTCCAGGTGCGCGTCACCGTATCTGGACTCTAACGCCTCCTGCTCGTAGGTTACATTCTTGCCGAGCGCCTCAAGAATATTAAGGGCCTGGTCTCGGAGGGCCAAGGTGAGCGCGGTCATGGCTTGCGGTTTTGTCCATCCATTCGCCTTCATAACGGCCTCAAATTGAATTTTATAAGCCGGCCACGAAGATGTGCCATCGAATGGAGGCACCTTAAAGCCCCGCGCTGAAGGTGCAGCAACTACTGAAGCTACAGTCAAGTCTCCAGTCTTCAGTTCCCCCAAAGCCTTCTTCACCCCAGCGATCTGAACTTCGGCTTCTGAGAGGCGATTCTCGTGCTGCTGTACCTGATCCTTCATCACCTTTAGGTCTTTGCCAAAAGTTGCATGAAGATCCTTTATGAGGAGCATCTGCTCGTCTTGGCGGCGGACCTGCTCCTCTTGGCGGCGGACTTGCTCCTCTTTGTCTCGCTGCAACTGCTCTTCCAACCGGCGAACCTGCTCCTCTTGACGGCGAGCCTGCTCCTCTTTGTCACGCTGCAACTGCTCTTCCAACCGGCGAGCCTGCTCTTCTTGACGGCGAGCCTGCTCTTCTTGACGGCGAGCCTGCTCTTCTTGACGGCGAGCCTGCTCTTCTTGACGGCGAGCCTGCTCCTGTAGCAGCGCCATTAAAGCTGACAAGTCTGGCGCCATTGATGCTGTAGGAACTGCGGATGGGCCAGCGACTGGCACTGACGTAGGCTGGACACCACCCGGTGTCTGTGTTGGGGAATCTCCAAACCGCCTTTGGTCCATGTCCTGCTGTCGCTGACTCCTGGTACGGATACCGTCCGTGTCGTCCTTCGGTAGAATTGGCATAATTTATCCCTCACTTCTGACACCAAATTGTTACGAGCTGGGTATGGGATAAATTAATTACTACCAATCAGACAATTTAATAACTTTATTAAACACAAAACACTTAAATCTTAATCACAAGTACACTACTGATCACTATTCGCTTAGATATCGCACTTCTAGTTCACTTCGATTCGCTCCGTTGTATCGCCTGAATCAGACTACTCCATGTGTGTCGGCGCTTGTGCTTTTTATACTACCCCATTATTCACGAACATTCCGGCGATGTGTAGAACGGTTCGATAGAAACATCAACAAAAAAAACATTACCAAGTAGTAGGCAAAAAAATAATAACCTACTTGTACCGAATAAAGAAGTAGGTACTTTATGCCCTCGGCGTACGGTCGAAATTACAATGACAATTCCTAATATTTTTTTATAAGTAGTTACCTACTTAACTTTGAACTAATAATAATGGCACGCTTCTCGAAGTTTTTAGCGCAAACACACTGAATCACGTCCTTTCTCGAAAGATCTCGTACGTACGACGTAACAATATTTTTATATTCAAATGAGTCCCGCCTGCTTCCAAATGTGCTTGTTTTCCTGCTTTTGAGCTTTTTCCCGCAGTCGGGTTTTTTCTCTACAATTTTAATGATAAACCTATTTTAAAATTTCAGAAATCAGTTGGGGCAGTAGTACTGAAGCTCAGCGTTATCAGGAGACCATAGCGTCTATCGTGCACATATACCACCGCACGGCAAGCACCAAATCTTACAACCCCCAACTGCTAGTACTTGCCGGGAAGCCCGACGAAAGGCCCTGGCTTACAGACCTGGGTCACCTCATAACAAGTATTGGCTCCTTCATGATCCTGGCAGATATTGAAAATGTAAGCATCCTATTTTGCTTCAACCGCTACTGGACTGTTTTTACCAGAAAACACTAAAAACTCACAGACATCCTGACACAATCTTAACAACTGAGTAGCGTAGTGAATGGCACTGAACTTTCAAAACGACGGTTCGATATCAACCACTCTTGAATCAGTGATGAACTGGGGGCTTTCCAACACGGCGTATATAAATTCCTTTTTTCCACAGATCCAGCTGACACAGAGGGAGCGGTATGTCCGACGGCGTACCGGTGAGGAGTGGCTGAGAGAGCGCAAGAGGCGCGCCTTCTACCTGCTGCTGCATGCCTGCACCTACGAGCAGGGCTGCCAAGCCTTGCTGCAGGCCACCGGGCTCGGTCGCATCGCGCCCAACGTTGTGCTGCTAGGCTTTAAGTACGACTGGGACACCTGCACGCATACAGAACTTCTTACTTACTATCGTATGATTCGGTTAGTCTGGTCAACTTCCATTCTTTTTTTTGCCTGGGTTTTTTTAGAGTAAGCGCCTTCACATTAGAGGCCTGAGGAAGCCTTGACGCGCCACCACTTATTTTCAAACAATATCTAGAAGCGCAGTTGCGTTATAATTTTTGAACATTTGATCACTATATGTATTGGCGTATCTAATATACACTATAATGATCTTCTCTACAGAATAAAGGTAAGGAACGTTGTATAATACGTGGGACACTCAGAAAGTTTTGCGACACTAAAAAAAATTGTTCTACAGGTACATATATTTTTATTAAATCTTTTCAAAGTACTCTCCACCAGCCTCTATACAAAGATTCATGCGTCTGAACCAGTTTTCAAAACACTTTTTCCTGCTCGAACGCAGCCAGCGCATCTTCCGGCGACGAAAATTGTATCCCCTTGAGCTGATTTTTTATTTTTGAAATAAAAAGAAGTCACACGGTGCTAGATCAGGGCTGTAAGGAGGGTGACCCAGGAGTTTGACTGGTGTACTGTCCAGGAAGTCCCTCGTTTTGAGCGCGGTGTGTGCAGGCGCATTGTCGTGGTGGAGCAGTAGTCCGCGGAGCCCTGTGTTTGGTCGCTTGTTGCTCACAACAGAAAAAACTTCTGGTAAACATTTGGTAGTATACCATTCGGCGTTGATGCTTCTTTGATCTCGTAAGGGAATTGAGGCCAAGTGGCCAGTCAAATTAAAAAAGCTGGCGATCAAAATCTTCCCCCCGCTTGGAGATCGCTTCACTTTGGTAGGCGTTGGTTCATTTTGAAACACCCAAACTGTCGACTGGCGCTTGGTTTCTGGATCGTATTGATAAATCCAGGACTCATCACCTGTTACGATGTCGTAAACACGCCGAGACGAGCCTGCTTCAAATTTGTTCAGCATATCACGGCACCATTCCACCCGGGCCTGCTTCTGAGCGTCGGTGAGGTAGTGCGGCACCCAGCGCGATACTATCCTCCTCACGCGAAGATGCCCGTGTAGAATCTCGTAAACGCTTCCCGATCCAATCTTTAATATGTGCTGAATCTCCTGATATGTAATTCGCCTATTATCTTGGATAAAATTTTTCACTGCTAGCACGTTTTCTTCCGTAATAGCCGTCAAAGGGCGACCGCTTCTTTCTTCATCCCCCAAGGTTGGTCGACCGCGCCTAAATTCGTTATACCAACGATACACGGTTGCCTTGGAGGGGCCTTCATCCATAAATGCCATTTGAAGTCTATCGAACGATTCATCCGGTTTCAGGCGACACTTGAAATCGTAAATCATAGTTCTAAAATGTTCCCGGCGCAGATCCATTTTTCAGTAAGACACGATACTTTGAATTGGCTCGCAAAGAATGTGGAGGGAAATTTTGAAAATGGAACACACATATTTTTACTTACAAGTAATCATATTTTCGAAAAAGATTCTAACTGGCCAGTCTCCCATATATAAAAACGATTTATCGCAATACTTTCTGAGTGGCCTGGTATGTGCTTTCGCTGTGATAAATTAATAACAGTAATACTTCTTCTTCGTCAGAATCCATCGCGTATCTGAGTCATGAGACGAACATCACTAAAATTTAGTCAAGCGTTACAGGCCTACTGCGCCACAGTCGTGCCACCTGAAGTGCTTCTCTATGGTAACCGCCACTGCAGCGCTTCTTCACGCCTCTAATTTGAAGGCGCCCTAACGTTAACCTGCCCTGTAAGGCTGACTTTACTGAACTGTCACGGCCACAGATATAATAAATACAGTAATAGTAGTAACAGTAGTACTGTATTTATTATATCTGTGGTCACGGCGTTACTTGCATTTTACAAACGACGGCTGCAGTTCCTCTACGATATATGTATACACGGGTGTCAATGCTGATATTTATCCCCAGGATGACGTTTCATTTTGAGCTGGCAATGGCCATCTACCACGTTCCATTGAATATGCGACCTTACAAAAAGCCTGGTCTGTCGGCTAGTGCTCGCTCTAGCGTGGCGACGTTTTCCGACGATACTCCAAATGCGCAGGCACGAAGACTCGTACGAATGCTGCCGATTATGAGCTCAGATTCCGACTTCGATGTCTCGAACACGAAACCCATCTCGGAGGACCATGAGTTGATCAAACAGGGTATGTATGTACAATAGAAAAACTTAAGAGACCTTACCTAGTAGGTAGCAAATAATAATAAGATTATTTGCATAAAGCTACCATAAAAACATACACCCTAATCTTGTCAGTGTTGACCGACATTTGAATGTTTCAATAATGTTAATGACATGTCGTGATTTAGAAAAAAAAATCTGTGAAATACAGAGACATTCATGTAGCAATTTTACGTTTGTGTAGGTATAGCCAACCTAGTCTACGACTATACAAGGTGTTGCTTTGCATCCTCGTCAAATTCAAGGAGGTAACTACGCTAATGATTCTCGACCCGAATCAATAATAAAATGGGTAGGTTATTTTTTATATTTTTTTCTCAATATCGGAAATCGATAAGTGTACACCACCCGTATTTAAACGCGGCCCGTCTAATACTAGCCCTATAACCGCGCTTTCACACACACAAACAAACACAGACGTTTATTCGATAATGATAATGATTCTCCTCTTTAGAAAAGGGCTTCATTCTGAAATAGTGTCAAATTAAACAATTAAAAAAAGCAGCGTTAATTTTATTTGACCAAGTACCGTAATTTACATTGATTATTACGTCTTCTATGACAACCTCCTGAATTTTGACGAGGTTGCAAAACAACACCTTGTATAGCTTAAGTTTAATTTTAAAAAGGTTGGTTTTTTGAACGCAATCTGATTGCTTTAGGCCTGTGTTATATTATTTTATTAATTGATTTATGGGAATCTATCGTCTAAAGCAGCGCCGCATCCGCACAGTGCGTCGTCTGTGAAGCGGTTGCAGTCGGACAGTGCGTTGTCTGAGAAGCGGTCGCAGTCAGAACGCTTTGTACCGCCTGCGCGCAAACTTGGATCCTACAAAATTTTGACGTTCAATCACGTAAATATTCATCCAATTTAATAATTAGATACGAAACTCTATGCAAGTTTTGTATAATAATCCCTAATTCGACCAAATTTTTATAACTACCTACAAAAAATCTTGGGCAGCGAATGAATTTTGTAATTTAAGTTTTTTTTTTCTTTCAAAGTCTGTCAGATGTTCAGATGTAAAATTCGCAGGACTTAAATTATGTGAGTATGAAAGTTTGGTCGAATTCGCGGTCAGTGGGTCATGTTAGGGGCGCCCTAATGGGGCTTAACTTATGACCAGTGATCGGAATAGGTAGAGCTAATGTGCCTAAAGTTCAAGGAACAGAAACGAAAAGTGGAGACTTCCTTACGACCAAATTTTTTTTGAACATTTGTTCCGAATGTCGGAACATTACTTAAGTACAACTAAAATTAATAAAGTAAAACAACTATCGAATCCATTTACTGTTGCTGTTAAAAAAAAAAGTGCACGATTTTTATTGTTTATAAAATAAAGGTAATCTCCCTATCTTCGTTTGAACGCCGTAAGTTAGTGCGGAAGCTAATTTAATTTTCATACCAGCTTCTTTACCTGAATAAATTAATAACAATTGTAAATGTATCTACTGGCTTTTTGAGATCGTTCTCCTTGTTGTCGAAGTCGGTTAAAAAGGAAAAATAATGAATTCAATTAGTTTACTGTACTGATTAATAAAGAACATTATTAAATGTACTAAACTGATTCTGAGACATTTCCGAGTTTCAGAAAAAAATATTCGGAAAGAAAATTTTTGTCGTGAGTAAGTCCCCACTTTTCGTTTCTGTTCCTTGAACTTTAGGTACATTCGCTCTACCTATTCCGATCACTGCTTATGACCCAGTTCATGCACAAACTATCTAAATACCTACATAAACTTTTCTTGGACTGTACCTCATCATAACTTTTCTGGAATATTCAACAAAATGAATTGAGAGCAAAAATGATTTAGCTGCGTACCTATGACCTTTGATTGTTCCTACTTACTTGTGGTAGCAGCGTTTGTAAGCAGCGTATCTTGTAATTGCTTTAACATCACTTTTGACAGCAATTCCCAAGAAATTAAAACTTCATCAAGGTTACAACTACCAACGGGTCAACTATCTATTTGAATTTCACTGCATTGAAAGCAAAACACTGAAGTTTTACGATATGGAACTGACATTCAATTTAAGGGTGCTAAAGCAATTGTATGGCTATACCCGAATCACATAAATACAACTTGACGTGCTGCTTTAAATCTGTAATAATTAACTTTTTGTGCTTGTTCCTTGGATCAGAAGTCTATACTGGACGCGTGGTGGCTGTACGACGATGGCGGCATAAACATTTTGCTGCCCTACATTATCGCGCGAAGAGGTTGTAAAGAGAAAATGATGTTACGAATATTCGCACTCCCTAAAGAAAAAATACCAATCAAAGAAGCAGAAGAACAGTAAGTGAGAAAACTAAATATCCACTGTTCATTAACTTGTTATAGTTTTATAATGAAGAAGGGTTAACCAAACACTAAAATTAAAAATGTATAAACCTTACGTTACAAAAAAAAACAGCCGTTTCATACAATTTGACCGTATATTTGCACTTTAGTAGGATGAAAAATTTCTTTGTGGTTCTGAAGTTCAGAATGATGTATGTAGGTAAGTACTGAATACGTTGTAAACGTTTGTGCGGCAGTGTCCCGTTCATCTTGTAGGTATGAAGCACACCATCACCACGACAGAGCAAGTAGTGTAGTAACTTCAAATAGTTCACGTCTACAAAATTTTGCGAGCTAACTTAACTTCTTAAGTATGTACTTAAGGCTGATGTTTAGATAAAAGATATACAAATGCATGTAAAATCGGGCCATTATAATACCCTTGGGAGGAACCCTAAGGGTGAAATCGGATTTACCTACACGGAAAAGTCAGCATTTTCTTGCATCTTTTTCCCTTTCTGTCACTTAGAATGCAATCCTAAGTGACAGAAAGGGGACAAACATGGGACAAACTCACTAAGGCGATTTTCACACTGCCCCGCATCATGCTGCATATTGCGTGTCGACGCACCTACGCGCGTTCCTGCGGGAGTGCAGATTTGCGTCATCGTGCGGGTTTTTTGCGCACTCACGCGCGTAGGTGCGTTTTGTAGATTCACGCACGGCGGCTCTCATTTATTCGCCGTTCTCTGTGGTGGTCGTCACACACGTCACGCCCATTCAAAATCACGCGCGGCACTGCGGGATTCGGTGTGCCGTACCTTGCGTCTCGCCCCGCACCTACGCGCGGGGGTGCATGTTTCTCCGCGTGTATGCGCGTGATCCGCATGAACGCGCGTGGATGCATTTTCTGTGTGTTAGACTGTGCGTGTTTTCCATACAAACGGAGATACTTACAAGCAACGGAAGAACACGCATCCACGCGCTACGCTGCATCATGCAGGGCAGTGTGTTAATCGCCTAAATTGAGAGGTCCGTCGCACGTTAAGGGTTGCGCCTCATCTAGCAGCACGGAAACGTATTCTTCCATGCTCCTATCCATTCCGACATTTGCTAGACCGACAAACAGAGCGGGAATGTTGTCGTACGCGGCAGCATCGGCGATATGCTCGGCACCACGCGCATAACTGGTCTGAGCGACTTAATTGGATACCTAGATATCGGAAAAATGCGATTCCGTGCTGCTAGATATGCGTGCAAATATGATTTCACCCTAAGACGATCCTCTGACTTTCTCCTCTCAAAACGTACTGTATCTAGTACTCTAGAAGCCCCAACTTTGGTAACTGTTTTATTTTATTTATTCGACAGTATGGCAGGCCTTCTACATAAGTTCCGTATAGATTATTCACAATTGACGATGATTACTAGCATCAAGGACATGCCAGACAACTCCACGTGGGCTTTCTTCAATGATGTGACGAAACACCACAGGTCTGCCACTGACGACAATGACGGTAAGGCCTCACATGACAGCCTGTGCAAGTCTTTATCAAGCAAAACGCCTGAGGCGTGCAAACAGGTTTTATGAAATTGTTGTTTTTCTTCAATCTAAGCAAATCGTCAGGAAATAAGATCATGACAAGCGCTTTAAAAGTGAATAACTCACAACGTTACGTACGCCGTACTTAATGATAATTTAGTTTTTTTTTTTGTTATCCTTAACCGTCCCGCTCTTGCGGGGTTACCATGATCTGTTACTGTCTGTCCGAGAGTGGGTAAGAGATGGCGCTAGACGAATCTAGCGCTGTCACTTTCCCACTCTCGGAATATTCCTAAAACATTCCTGCACTAACAGATCATGGTAACCCACCTGGGCAGAGGCCTCCCATCATTCCTTCCACTTTTTTTTATTTAACTAAATGGGCTTGCGTTTGGCCGCAACTCACCCTGACTTGAAGCGTTGATGCGGCTTAGGGTGGAGCACGCTTGCCTACATGAAACCGATCCACTCGACCACTTTCACTTTTCCACTTGTCACAATCAAATGGGCAACGCTTTTGGGTTAAGTTTGGAGCTGGCTTTGTAGTTTTTTTTTACAAATAAAATCTTCAGAAGTAAATGATTGATTATTGCTTTTGCAGAAATAATGATATCAGGCGAAGAATTTGAAAGACTTCGCAATAAGACCTGCCGAACCTTGAGAATCCGAGAGCTGTTGATTGAAAACTCATTCGGCGCCGACTTTATCGTCATGACATTGCCTTTACCTCGACAGGTACGATTTGTTTAAGATGATGAAGACTGTTCTTTAGGTTCGGCTAAACCGGTATGGACAAATTGCGGACGCGACTCCGGACACTGACGGCTCCATACAAATATTTTACGTAATGAACTATCTGCCAGGACTGTCTGGTGCCCGCAATTATTCAGTACCGGTTTAAGTTAACCTCTACGCATATAAATGATTGCCACCAGTCGCTCTCTACGTAATGCATGAACAGGATAAAATACCTATACATATATGAGTATTGTTGAGTTTAACTTCAGTTACAACATTCCAAACTTTTTTCGTAAAAGTTTGTTCCTCTCAAGGCTGCCTATCAAATTTTTATCATCACATTTGGTAAGAATTCGGCACCTCGCACCCACTTTCGTTTAAGTCATCACGATAAAAACTTACTTTCCAGGGAATATCAGCAGCTATGTATATGGCGTGGTTGAAGGTCATGAGCTACGGCATGCCGCCGATACTGTTCGTGCGCGGGAACTCCACAGTCGTCATCGAGTAACATCAAATGCAGCTTCAACACTGAAGTGATATGGCAATGGCACATTGTGTTTCAGAATAAGTTTGTAGTCCTTTCAGTTACCTCTATCAGCAGCAAACCAACAGCAACCGTATATTAAAGAGAATAAAGATCAATGTGGTTTTGACAGACTTGTTAGTGGCGCAACCCAAGAGCCCTACTAGAAAACTAACTTAACCTTATTCCAAAGAAAATAAAGATCACCGTGCCGTGACGGCAATTCAATTGAGAGGTAAAACAACTCATCTTTCATATCAGTGTGGCAGTGTACTTTATGCACGCGCAACTAAATAAAAAAAATGGACTACACTTAGGTGTAAATTATGTGGTGTTTTTGTACTTATAATGTATTACTGTAAGATTACTTGCCTTATTTCGTTGCTATATGCAATATCGATTGGTGGTGAATAAATCAATTCGTTTAAATATATTACAAGATTTTTTTTATTTCACACATATTTCACAAGGTTTTAATTTAAATTTAGAACAGAAAAGAATTATAAAATATTTACAGATACAAAAATCAACAGACCACAAATCACGGAGTCGCTTCGGCGACGCCGCTAGAGGCGGCATCGTTAATACTTTCCATAGAAACCAATTGTGTTACGGTTTACTCAAACTATGTAACAAATTTACTGCTTTAGACACTTCCGGCTTTGAAGGCTATTCGTGTCAGAAGTTGTGCGCTCAACGCACTTTCTACGCCACGAACTTTATTAGCACTGAGGATGCCGCCTCTAACCGCTGCCGGCGCGGCGATTCTGTGCTTTGTGCAACAGACGTTCCAGATTAACAATTTACTCAATATGAAACAATATTATGAGAGAACAAGTTTTGATACATCGTTATTAGTGCAGTGCCAGACGGACGTATCATCGTTCGCAGAATTACATAACAAATATTTACACCAAGTGCTAAATAAACTACGATATATTGTTTAAAAATGACTCTGCGATCGAGAATAAGTAAGCCTGAGCGAGGCACTCGACAGATAGAATACACGATAGTTAACATAATCACACGTTCGAGCAACATACTGCTTACTGGGCACGGGAGTGGCTGACAGTGTGCGGGAGATTCACGACGCAGGAAGGAGAAGGGCTGTCCACGACGGACCTCGGCGGAAAGCAAACAAACACGTCTACTGCGATATGTACGTTACGTAACAGGACGGCGATTCAAAATATATAATCTGTCATTAGATATGTCGCTATGCTTTCTATGAAAAATAAATATGTTGTATGTTGTCACATCAAAATATTTTACTTACTTTCACATTTATTGTTATATGTTTTTTACATCTTTCATAAGAACATATTAGAAATAAAGATTGATTTTAACATGAAGGTTATAGTAAATTTACACTAGTACGACGGGCCGCATGTAAACTTTTAGAACATATTAACATTACTCAGTCTATGTAAAATTTATAATGTTTAGTCGCAGAATGTCCAATTTGCAAACGTCGCAAAACATCTAGTTGATCCAGTACCTGGTATTCAAATTCGCTTAATGTCTAATTAGATGTGTTACTTATTAACATTTTCTATACTAACACTTTCTCCATTGATATCTGTAACCAAACGGCCCGCTATGAATTAAACAAAATCGTTAAGTGGTTGATGCATGTTGTCGATTTTAGAACCTGGCGTTGGCGCGGTTTTCTTGCAAATTGGACATTCTGCTAAAGATACTTTAATTAGCGAATTGGACATTCGGTGACTAATCTATTTATAATATAATAATTTATAATAATTCGTAACGACGTCTAGATGCCTCAGTGCATTATCATAAATTCATATAATAGCTCGACGTGAGCGTTGACGATTATAAAAATGTATAATACACTTCATTATGCGACACAGCGCGAATCAAATATATAAATGATTAACGTGAATTAACGTTTTAAGCCTACCAGCACCTCAACGTATATTAAATCGTGCGAAACTTCAAATTCAGCGGTCACATGTAGATATTATAATGATTTCATGGCATTTACATAAAATTAATTTATTGAAATAAACATAACTACATAAGTTACAGACAAAAACTTCACACAGCCATAACTCCTTACATCATATAAATAAATATTAAAATCCTAAATAATCGTGGAAATATTTTTTGGTTACAAAGATTTATAATATGCAAATAAATACTTGTGTTAGGAGGCTTCCTTCCCATTACCTGTTTAATATTTCAGTTCTTATTCATGCTACAGGAACGTTTTCATTTCAATGTATATCTTCTTAAGCTATGAGCGGATAGCGTGTTGATTCAGCCGATTGAGGCGCAACGTCGTACACAAAACATTCGTCGCGTCTTGTCACGGGACAAGCTGCCCTTCTGCCACTATTCTAATGAACACATGTTTTTGTGCAGTTCAGTGGCGGCGTCAGAAAGGGTTCCGTACTGTATGACCGCGGGTTCGCGCACGATCTTTGGTCAGTCGGACTGAGATCACACGTACACGTGGGTGGGTGGTGACGTAGCGATATAAACACTGTATAGTCTGTAAGAGCAGTCACTTGGCTAAGAGTCACTGTACACTGTCACTCAGACAGTCGGGCGCGGTCCGCTGCCGCTACAGCACGGCGCAGGACGGACGAGACAGTCTTCATTCGGACTCGTCCTCGTTATCTTCGTCGAATCCGGTCAGGTCAGCGGAGTCTAGGTAGCCATGCATCACCTGCAAGGCCAAAATAATAACGGATTAATGAAATTTTTCTATGTCGAATATGAAAAGCGGTCATCGTTTAGCGCTTGCTGCTAAGTGCAAACTCAGATAAGGCATTTTGCGCCATAATTTACGCGCATGCAGAGTCGCTGCGCATGACGCGTGCAGATGTGATTAAAACATATAATAGGAACGGGTCAAAATATAGGAGCAACGCGCATATTTCCAGCGTCAGGAACGTGCCTGGGTATAGTAGTAGATACTGACCGCATACTCGAGCAGCGCGAGGTGACAGAACACGTACTGGTCGGGCATCTGTATGGAGTGCGCGCGCTGCGAGCGGATGCGCTCCACGGTCCCGCGCACGTGCAGCGTCAGGAACGTGCCTGGGTATAGTAGTAGATACTGACCGCATACTCGAGCAGCGCGAGGTGACAGAACACGTACTGGTCGGGCATCTGTATGGAGTGCGCGCGCTGCGAGCGGATGCGCTCCACGGTCCCGCGCACGTGCAGCGTCAGGAACGTGCCTGGGTATAGTAGTAGATACTGACCGCATACTCGAGCAGCGCGAGGTGACAGAACACGTACTGGTCGGGCATCTGTATGGAGTGCGCGCGCTGCGAGCGGATGCGCTCCACGGTCCCGCGCACGTGCAGCGTCAGGAACGTGCCTGGGTATAGTAGTAGATACTGACCGCATACTCGAGCAGCGCGAGGTGACAGAACACGTACTGGTCGGGCATCTGTATGGAGTGCGCGCGCTGCGAGCGGATGCGCTCCACGGTCCCGCGCACGTGCAGCGTCAGGAACGTGCCTGGGTATAGTAGTAGATACTGACCGCATACTCGAGCAGCGCGAGGTGACAGAACACGTACTGGTCGGGCATCTGTATGGAGTGCGCGCGCTGCGAGCGGATGCGCTCCACGGTCCCGCGCACGTGCAGCGTCAGGAACGTGCCTGGGTATAGTAGTAGATACTGACCGCATACTCGAGCAGCGCGAGGTGACAGAACACGTACTGGTCGGGCATCTGTATGGAGTGCGCGCGCTGCGAGCGGATGCGCTCCACGGTCCCGCGCACGTGCAGCGTCAGGAACGTGCCTGGGTATAGTAGTAGATACTGACCGCATACTCGAGCAGCGCGAGGTGACAGAACACGTACTGGTCGGGCATCTGTATGGAGTGCGCGCGCTGCGAGCGGATGCGCTCCACGGTCCCGCGCACGTGCAGCGTCAGGAACGTGCCTGGGTATAGTAGTAGATACTGACCGCATACTCGAGCAGCGCGAGGTGACAGAACACGTACTGGTCGGGCATCTGTATGGAGTGCGCGCGCTGCGAGCGGATGCGCTCCACGGTCCCGCGCACGTGCAGCGTCAGGAACGTGCCTGGGTATAGTAGTAGATACTGACCGCATACTCGAGCAGCGCGAGGTGACAGAACACGTACTGGTCGGGCATCTGTATGGAGTGCGCGCGCTGCGAGCGGATGCGCTCCACGGTCCCGCGCACGTGCAGCGTCAGGAACGTGCCTGGGTATAGTAGTAGATACTGACCGCATACTCGAGCAGCGCGAGGTGACAGAACACGTACTGGTCGGGCATCTGTATGGAGTGCGCGCGCTGCGAGCGGATGCGCTCCACGGTCCCGCGCACGTGCAGCGTCAGGAACGTGCCTGGGTATAGTAGTAGATACTGACCGCATACTCGAGCAGCGCGAGGTGACAGAACACGTACTGGTCGGGCATCTGTATGGAGTGCGCGCGCTGCGAGCGGATGCGCTCCACGGTCCCGCGCACGTGCAGCGTCAGGAACGTGCCTGGGTATAGTAGTAGATACTGACCGCATACTCGAGCAGCGCGAGGTGACAGAACACGTACTGGTCGGGCATCTGTATGGAGTGCGCGCGCTGCGAGCGGATGCGCTCCACGGTCCCGCGCACGTGCAGCGTCAGGAACGTGCCTGGGTATAGTAGTAGATACTGACCGCATACTCGAGCAGCGCGAGGTGACAGAACACGTACTGGTCGGGCATCTGTATGGAGTGCGCGCGCTGCGAGCGGATGCGCTCCACGGTCCCGCGCACGTGCAGCGTCAGGAACGTGCCTGGGTATAGTAGTAGATACTGACCGCATACTCGAGCAGCGCGAGGTGACAGAACACGTACTGGTCGGGCATCTGTATGGAGTGCGCGCGCTGCGAGCGGATGCGCTCCACGGTCCCGCGCACGTGCAGCGTCAGGAACGTGCCTGGGTATAGTAGTAGATACTGACCGCATACTCGAGCAGCGCGAGGTGACAGAACACGTACTGGTCGGGCATCTGTATGGAGTGCGCGCGCTGCGAGCGGATGCGCTCCACGGTCCCGCGCACGTGCAGCGTCAGGAACGTGCCTGGGTATAGTAGTAGATACTGACCGCATACTCGAGCAGCGCGAGGTGACAGAACACGTACTGGTCGGGCATCTGTATGGAGTGCGCGCGCTGCGAGCGGATGCGCTCCACGGTCCCGCGCACGTGCAGCGTCAGGAACGTGCCTGGGTATAGTAGTAGATACTGACCGCATACTCGAGCAGCGCGAGGTGACAGAACACGTACTGGTCGGGCATCTGTATGGAGTGCGCGCGCTGCGAGCGGATGCGCTCCACGGTCCCGCGCACGTGCAGCGTCAGGAACGTGCCTGGGTATAGTAGTAGATACTGACCGCATACTCGAGCAGCGCGAGGTGACAGAACACGTACTGGTCGGGCATCTGTATGGAGTGCGCGCGCTGCGAGCGGATGCGCTCCACGGTCCCGCGCACGTGCAGCGTCAGGAACGTGCCTGGGTATAGTAGTAGATACTGACCGCATACTCGAGCAGCGCGAGGTGACAGAACACGTACTGGTCGGGCATCTGTATGGAGTGCGCGCGCTGCGAGCGGATGCGCTCCACGGTCCCGCGCACGTGCAGCGTCAGGAACGTGCCTGGGTATAGTAGTAGATACTGACCGCATACTCGAGCAGCGCGAGGTGACAGAACACGTACTGGTCGGGCATCTGTATGGAGTGCGCGCGCTGCGAGCGGATGCGCTCCACGGTCCCGCGCACGTGCAGCGTCAGGAACGTGCCTGGGTATAGTAGTAGATACTGACCGCATACTCGAGCAGCGCGAGGTGACAGAACACGTACTGGTCGGGCATCTGTATGGAGTGCGCGCGCTGCGAGCGGATGCGCTCCACGGTCCCGCGCACGTGCAGCGTCAGGAACGTGCCTGGGTATAGTAGTAGATACTGACCGCATACTCGAGCAGCGCGAGGTGACAGAACACGTACTGGTCGGGCATCTGTATGGAGTGCGCGCGCTGCGAGCGGATGCGCTCCACGGTCCCGCGCACGTGCAGCGTCAGGAACGTGCCTGGGTATAGTAGTAGATACTGACCGCATACTCGAGCAGCGCGAGGTGACAGAACACGTACTGGTCGGGCATCTGTATGGAGTGCGCGCGCTGCGAGCGGATGCGCTCCACGGTCCCGCGCACGTGCAGCGTCAGGAACGTGCCTGGGTATAGTAGTAGATACTGACCGCATACTCGAGCAGCGCGAGGTGACAGAACACGTACTGGTCGGGCATCTGTATGGAGTGCGCGCGCTGCGAGCGGATGCGCTCCACGGTCCCGCGCACGTGCAGCGTCAGGAACGTGCCTGGGTATAGTAGTAGATACTGACCGCATACTCGAGCAGCGCGAGGTGACAGAACACGTACTGGTCGGGCATCTGTATGGAGTGCGCGCGCTGCGAGCGGATGCGCTCCACGGTCCCGCGCACGTGCAGCGTCAGGAACGTGCCTGGGTATAGTAGTAGATACTGACCGCATACTCGAGCAGCGCGAGGTGACAGAACACGTACTGGTCGGGCATCTGTATGGAGTGCGCGCGCTGCGAGCGGATGCGCTCCACGGTCCCGCGCACGTGCAGCGTCAGGAACGTGCCTGGGTATAGTAGTAGATACTGACCGCATACTCGAGCAGCGCGAGGTGACAGAACACGTACTGGTCGGGCATCTGTATGGAGTGCGCGCGCTGCGAGCGGATGCGCTCCACGGTCCCGCGCACGTGCAGCGTCAGGAACGTGCCTGGGTATAGTAGTAGATACTGACCGCATACTCGAGCAGCGCGAGGTGACAGAACACGTACTGGTCGGGCATCTGTATGGAGTGCGCGCGCTGCGAGCGGATGCGCTCCACGGTCCCGCGCACGTGCAGCGTCAGGAACGTGCCTGGGTATAGTAGTAGATACTGACCGCATACTCGAGCAGCGCGAGGTGACAGAACACGTACTGGTCGGGCATCTGTATGGAGTGCGCGCGCTGCGAGCGGATGCGCTCCACGGTCCCGCGCACGTGCAGCGTCAGGAACGTGCCTGGGTATAGTAGTAGATACTGACCGCATACTCGAGCAGCGCGAGGTGACAGAACACGTACTGGTCGGGCATCTGTATGGAGTGCGCGCGCTGCGAGCGGATGCGCTCCACGGTCCCGCGCACGTGCAGCGCGCCCTCCGCGCTCAGCCGCGACGCGCAGATGTCCAGCGTCAGGAATGTGCCTGGAACACATTTAGTTCATGTTATTTAACTCACGAGTTACAATCATCGCATAACTATAAGCAGTGCACTACCACCGTCCGGACGTCACTATAATTATCTTCGTAACTGGCTTAGCATTGTTGTAAGGGCACACTTGCTAGGAGCCCGCTGCCTGGGCTCAAGCCAGCGGCAGTGCGCAATGCTGCAGGCTCGGAGACTGCTGTTTACTAGCTAATGAATGACGTACGGTACTTGTAACTAATAAATATGTGATGTTGTATGAAGTTCAGTAAAAAGTATCCAGAACAACTCGGTAGAGCTGTGCGATCCCGTGTAGAGCTTATGCAGCTGGTTACTATAAAACGATTATGAATGATAACGTCATATTGTCACTTAAAATGTTGAAATAATGCTTACCTGTCCTGCCGATACCAGCTGAACAATGGACGACTATGGGCGGCCCCCTATTGTGTCCCGCCCACGCATCGCCTAACCTGAAACATAATTTAATCATGATTATTAAAAATCCATGATACTCCTGTTTTGTAATTATTAAGCATAATATGTTAAGGTTTAAAACCGGAAACGCTTATGAAGCGAGAGAAAAGCGACAAAGTGTTTTAGCATTTTCAAAATAGCCGTGACGCGAAATTCTCGTTGTGACTATTTTAAAAACGATCACAAAGCGTTTCTTGCAAACACAGAACGACAAATTAACTAAATTCTAGTTGTGGCTCTTTTGAATTTCGACCAAAACGTGGGCTGGCAATGAAAAAAAGAACCAACGCGTCTAGAGCATTTTTGATGTAGCCACGATTTAATAGAGAGGTTACATGGTGCCGCTCAATCTACATTGACTTGACGTGACACCAGACTTCGTGGCTGATGCCGAAATGAAAATCCAAGATGGCGGCTACGATTTTCTTTTATTTTTCGTCATGTGTGTCGTCGCTTTCGTGGTTTTCGCAGGGTGTTAATGCCGATAGTGAAGTCAAAATGAAAATCGAAGATGGAAGGCTGCGAAAATTAGCAATTTTTATTATTAGAGCCCGTCCCTCGACTAGGTCTGATGAGACAGGACGTGAGTGCACCGCACACGTACTCTAGCAGCGCGAGCTGCTGCGCGCGCCGCACGAGCGCCAGGAAGCGCAGCACGGGCTGCGCGCTGCCGCCGCCCGGCACGCCGTAGTCCGGCCAGCGCGTGTACTGCCCGTGCCAGATGCGGCGCGATGCAGAGCTCTGCAAACATTACAAATTATATGTTGAAGCTAACACTTATAAGGGGATTATTGTGGTAATAGGCTGCAAAAACTTGAAAATTTCAAAAAATTGATTTTGATATAATTTTATAAATTTACAACCCATGGTTCAGCCCACCAAACCACATCTCTGTGTTGTCTCGGTCCTACGAAGAGTGCTCACCCTGAGGTCTGTGAGTAGCAGATGCGTGATGGTGTAGTCGTCCTCGTGCTCCAGCGCCTGCGCGGTGACGGCGTAGTCGCCGTAGACGTGCCGCTCGGCGTCGAGCGGCCAGTACTGTCCGCACTTGACGCGGCCGCGCTCCACGGCGCGCGTCGTCATCACCACCACCAGCGTGCCCTGCTCCCACACCATGCGCCAGAAGTCGCCGAATGTCTTCGGGAGGGGACCTGCAATGTTTACGTACAGACCTGTTAGATCAAAGATTTGTTCGAGTGGGCTTTACTTGCTGATGGATTTTAACGAACAATAATCATTAAAGCATTTTTCAACGAAGAGATTGAAAATGTACGGTAAATGTGAAAGCGCCAGGGTAGCCCGCGAAATTCTAATTTTCTTACGTTTTTTTGCAATTTGAAAGTCAGTGTCGGGTTGTATGTGGATTAAAATATGATTCGCGACCGTAACAAATATGGCTTCACAGAGTTATCTATACATATAATAAATCTGTAGACGTGGCGTTCCTGTACATTGAAAATATTTAGAAAAAAAAAATGGTAGGGGTGTTAAAGGATAACAAATAGAACCCATTTCTAGTATTTTTAGGATTTTTGCCTGTTTGTCTGTATGTCTGCAGACTGTGAGTCTTCGGCGATGTTTGTTTGTTTAAGTATCACGTGAAAATTACAAAACCAATGTGGTTAGTTTCAATGCACAAGTATTGTGCGTAACTAAGAGAAGGTATTCGTTTTTGTTTCATTGCAATCCGTGCTCTTAATCAAAAGATATATGAATTTAAAGTGTTCAAGAATCAATACTCAATACTCAATCATCATCATTACTTAAGATACATGCAACGACATCAATTGAACCAAAATGGTACTAATGAATAAATGTGCCGAGTTTTTGAAAAAGTTATGATAACAAAAGGTACTCGTATATGGCGCTGCTTTGAAAATCGACATTGGTATATTGTTTGGTATTATCACAGAAAGAGGGCATAATATATATAGATCTAAAACTGTGGTCCAAAAAAGTTTAATAGTTGTTGTAAAAGTATTTGGTTTCATATCTATACTAATATTATAAAGCTGAAGAGTTTGTTTATTTGGTTGAACGCGCTAATCTCAGGAACTACTGGTTCGAATTGAAACATTATTTTAGTGTTCCAACACTAAAATAACCATAATGAATGGAGAATGAGCTATCCATAGCCCATTTACGAGGAAGGCTATATAGCATCACGCTGCGACCAATAGGTGCAGCGTGCAATAGTAATCAATAAAATCATCAATACAACCCTCTAAGTTCATTTTTCATGAAATAGTCGCTCACCGCGAGCATTCGCATCAAGATTTTGCTTTGCAAATATTCGTAACACGAGCGTTGTGTTGTTACGCGTCAAACATTCGTTACAAGTTACAAGCACAGCTATCGGAATTTTTGTTCGCGTTTGAAATCGCGTTCTCATTAGACTGTCCGTTTTACAAATGAATGTTCGTCACGTAACAAAAGTTCGAGCAACAAATGTTTGCA
This sequence comes from Standfussiana lucernea, assembly GCA_964057025.1. Taxonomy (NCBI): domain Eukaryota; kingdom Metazoa; phylum Arthropoda; class Insecta; order Lepidoptera; family Noctuidae; genus Standfussiana; species Standfussiana lucernea. The sequence continues at coordinate 4,559,293 of OZ059802.1, read as the reverse complement.
GAACGAATCCGCGAAGTGAGTGCTCGCAGTGATTGAACTCATTTAGAATGCTTCAATTTGTTCACCATAAATTGGTAACTTTTCAAAATTAAAACCTTCAATCGTATATTTTCCACTACACGCGAAGTAGAAATGTACAAACAAATGTTTCCAAGTATACATATTTATCGGCCGCACAAGGTCGCTTCTAATAACATAGAAAAAAAAAGAACTCGTGTATAAAGAACGCCATTGCTATTATTCGCTGAGCGGATTCTACGAAGTGAGGATTTCCCCTGCGTTTATTTCCAATTCGCGCAACAGGGCTTTAGTATTAATAATTCACAGAAAACGTATTTCCATCGTAAACAATTTTCGCGAATAGTTCCAGGTATCGTGGGATTGCAGCCAAAATTAAAACTGGCGAGAAATTCTCACAAATATTTTTAAAAGGAAGGTTACTTTATTGAACTTGCAATGTTATTTTAATATTTCAAGTAATTCTGTCTAACAGTCAAACTAAGGCCAAAGTAAATATACGTAATTATATGCGAGGTCATTCAATAAAGTCGGGTGTCAGTTACACAAACAATACTATTGATCATCAGTATAACTCATCAGCTGATGGAAGGAGTTGCCGATTGAAAAAAATTACTAATTACTTCTTGACTGTGCGATTTTTAATGAGACATTATGCGTGGTATTATTAGCCATTTTACAATAACATTGCATCTCCCGTGAGAGCAATATACGTAAAAGGTTAGACGCAATAAACACAAACCTCTGTGAACCAACACGTGTTTTTTGTTTATCATCAACTGATGTTACTGATAACAAACTAATCGCTCTGTTTCAAACAAGTACAATTAACATTATATTCGTTTTATCGTTTATCATGATAATGTGTCCTGCATTAGATGTTGATGATCTGAAGTGCTTTTACACAATCATCACTAAAATAGATCCAAAATAGTGTATGTTTGTTTTTTTATTACTTTTTGACACCACTTTATCAAAACCGACCAATAAAACTGCGGCACACAGAGCCTTTAAACACAGCCAGAAGTACAATGGTGTAGTATACGTGTGGTGAGAGTGAAAAACTAGAAACTGACGAGTATGTTCTGCCACTTTTCCACAGCTAAAAGTGCTGAGTAACAACTTAATTAGAATACCTAAATGAGTTTTTTTAATTAATGCTTGATTACCTTGTGTACAAATATATGCATTTTTCTGTTTGTATCCGTCAACATAGTTGGCGTTGATGTAGTCTGTGGTGGGGTCGTCGGGGTCCGTTTGCGACAGCAACACGCGCGAGTGGTCATAACACAACACGTCCGTGTAGCGGTTCTTGGCTAGATTGCTCGGCAATCTGAAAAACAAATATACACCAATTTATAGATTTACAATGTCTTTTTGCCAGTTAGACCGTGCGATTAAAATTTTCTCTTGCTTTACTTTGGCCTTTCATATTAAAACTATCCAAAATTAAGTTTGTTATGAAAGCGTTGACCTAATATTGTTTTTGAATATGTTCAGCTAGATGGCCATCCGCACCTAAGACGATCCACTGACCGAAATTTGGCACAAGTGGCATAGCATAGTGGTGAGTGTTATAATATTCGCATAAATTTTGCGTATGTCAAGAAATATGCGAGTATTCGCGTATACCACTGCGAATATTCGCGAATGCCACTGCGGATATTCGCGAATGCCACTGCGGATATTCGCGAATGCCACTGCGGATATTCGCGAATGCCACTGCGGATATTCGCGAATGCCACTGCGGATATTCGCGAATGCCACTGCGGATATTCGCGAATGCCACTGCGAATATTCCATTTTAGCATCTATAAATGCAGACACAATTTTATGGATTATATTTAGTCGTGGCTGGCATTTTCAACAGCCCTCTAAATAAAAATAATGACAAAGTTAAAAAAATAATGGTGCTATTTGAAAATTTTTCGTCATGATCATTATTTTCATGATTTTCAAGAGTACTGGTGACAAAAATGAGCTTGAAATAATACTCATGGTATTATTTATTTCTCGAAAACCGCAAAAACTACACCCATGAAAAAAATGGCAGCCTTTGATTTAGACCCTATATTCAATAATAATGAAAATGAGTCCCGTGACAAAACGCTCGATACTTTTCGCAGCCGCCAACGTTCTTTGATTTTGACCCTATATTCGATTAGAGCGGTCTCGATAACCATGAAAAATCGAATTTTAACACAGATCTATTAACAGATACTATTTATATTTTTAGAGCAAAAACCGGGATATTTGACGATATTATTGCAATCAGATTAAGAAAATAAAAATCCTCTGTTGCCTCGAAATGAGTGCTGAAACAGAACTCTGATTTGCGTTGGGCGCGAAAGACCTCTTTTCAATGCCTGATTTACCCAACAAGAGCGAGTTAGACAAAATTAAAAAAAAAGTTTATAATTTTTACAATTAGTTTATAATTTTATTCAAAAACCATTGTAACCTTGCGCGAATATTTCGATGGGCTATCAATTTTCGTGGACAGGGCGGTTTAAGGGTTTTAAATAGGAGCAAAAAGTTTTTAAGGAAGTTTGCTCTTCCTTGTACACAAGCATTATTTTCAGACATTTTTGCCGATGGGAAATCCCATCGAGTGCACGGCTTGTAATTGTTTATTTCGTAGAAGTTGCTTAGCGGAAATTTAATTGATTGCCGTAGAATTAATTGGTGTTGCATTAACCATGTCAACGAAAACAGGTTTTTTTTGCAACACACAACAATATCATGTCTAATTAAAGATGTCTTTTATGGAGACTTTGAGAAATACAAAACACACACATACATTTCCAGGGTAGAAGGGACACCGTCCGACGCACAAACGATTACAGACATAGATTTATTTATCGGTAGGTAATTAAAATGAAAAAAAAAACAGATGTTCCATACATTTTGATAGTGTTACCTACACGGTCAAAATGTTTGTATAAATGTTTCTTGTCCGTTGGTGTCCCTTCTGCCTTGTATAAATTTAAGAGTAATGGAAGTGTATTAAGAAAGCCACATGGAGGATTACGGCCCACTACTTCTAATTACGGCGTGGGCCGGCCGTGGGAAGCTAGCTTTACTAGAGAGGCTAGAGTTCTAGCAGTGCTAACATTACAGGCAGGGTTTGTGTGTAATATTTGCAGTAGGGCATTAAGTAAAGGGAGGGGTTTCGATTTGAGTATGAATGTGGATGGCTATAAGAGTAGCTGTGTGAAAAATGATAAGGCTAGAACCTTTGGGCACTGTACTGACATGACGACTAATAGATAAATTATATGGATAAAGAAGACATGCCAAATGAACTGTGATAAGGGTAGGGGAGTGATGAGGATAACTCACTTGGCGTTGTGGAAGGTGCCGTTGGGCGGGCGCGAGCGGATGTCGTCGTACTCGGCCGCCAGCCCGCGCCGGCCCAGCGCCCGCACGCGCGCCAGCAGCGCGGCCGGCGCCTCGCCCGCGCCGCCGCCGCCCGCCTCCTCGTCCGACAGCCCGGGCGACACCTCGCCCGACGACCACGTGCCGCGCGCTAATACACAACACACACAACATATCACAGCTGAGCCTCCACTTTCGATTAGTCTACCTCGATTATTAACATTAAAAAAAAAACATCGGAATCGGAACTCTTTGCCGCATCTACGCGCTGGTTACGCGTTGACTACGCTTCAGTGACGCGTTGGCTACACAGCATTTATGCCGTAGCCACACGGCTTTTCTATAATACAAAATTTTGTAAAGAAGATAAAGTAAACAATATGTCAAAGTTCGGCCATCATTATTGCATGATGATATTATATCACAGTTTCGACGGTTTATAGGAAGACCTACAACTACTTATAGTAGATATTGAGGAGCTTAGTAAGATGATTCTATCATCCGCCTTTACAGCTTACAAGATTACCTACATAGTAAAGCAGGCACTTATACTAAGCAAAATTAAAGTAGGTAAGCAGTATTATTTTGACTTTGACCTTGTCCTTCAAAGATCGAATGCCGATAACATTTTTCGCTCTAACACTTCAAATGCTTCTTATATCTAAAACAGTATCAGAAAATTTACATTAACAATTCTAGCGGTAAAAATTCGGGCAACGATCTATCCTTGTGCAGCGGGTAAAGGACGCGTTCTTCCAAATTTAGCTATCGAACCCAATCGCCGCGGTTCAATCATCTGGATGAACCTTTAGAACACAATCCCTTAGAAGAGTAACACTATTTACCCTGTGCCCCGTAGCCTAGACAAGTAAAAGTGTAAATTTTTAAGCCAACATACTCTTTCATTCTATAACCCAATTCCTTGTTCTAGTTGTGACCGAGTATTGGAAACTAAATTCGGTACGAGCCATAAAAAGGCACACGCAAGGAAGTGATTTTAAAGGGTCGCCGTTATCGCAATCGATAAGGAGAACTATAAGTGACCAGAATGATTCAATTGTAACGTTTTGATTTCAATAAGCAATCTTAAAATAGCATTAATAAGCAATATTCCAAACTCACTTTTCAAGTTTACCACAAACACGAGAAATAATACAATTATAATATTTACTGATGTGAAAATTTTACACCTCATATTTTCACATGTGATTTTTCAAGATCTCCCAACTAGGAAACGAACTTTATCGTTCTAATTCGTGCTTGAATGTGCAGAATGTAAAAGATTCAATCAAGAGTGTCCTTTTGTTCTGAGAGATGCAATCGCTAGCTTCTTCGAATCGACGGATTCGGTCGAACGAATGCAATACAAAAGATGCCCACGCGACTAATTCCAATCAAAGGAAACCAACAAGTTTAGAACGACACAGCTATTGCAATACTGGGCCTCACAATACGCAGTATGGGGAGGGAACGACTCGACTGCGAATGAAACCAATCGAGATGTTGGAACAATCGCATATGTGTTGCATTCTCGGCATCATATACCGCTGTGAACCTACGCTTGATAAACACCCATGTATTTTTACGAGCACCAACTTCAGGCGTTGTATTTTAGCCTGACGGAAACGATCGTAAAATATAGTTTACCTGAGTTTATCAGAAACTAATATTCACCAGTAAAAAATGTTTGCTTTAGTAAAAATATGCTGTACAAATTGCCAGATTTTGCATTTTCGGTGAAAATTTTCTCGAAAACAAAATAACGTTGACCAAACACGAGCCTAAACACTTACCGCGTCGCTTTATACTTATATTGGCTTATTGAGGCACCAGAGCTACCTAATTTACTCATTCAAAAACATACCCGCTACTATTTGGCCGGAAAACATTTGTACTTTTGTGCGAATGATTTTTTTGATAACAATAAAAATAGTAAACAATCATCAAAACCAGTCACAGTGACAGGTATTACTTTTCAACGTTCGAAAAAGTTTGTACACTGAAAAGAGTTTCATTGTTGGAAAGAAATAGTTTTTATTTGAGAAAAGATTTTCAAATATGTTATACTCACTGCTTATGTCCATATCATCCTCGTCTCCAGAATTTATATGTCTGCTCTTCATGTCACCATTGTAACCTGTGTGCCTAGAAATATAAATAAAGGTTATCAATACCAAGCGCAAAAGGTGCGTTTCCATGGTGCGCATGGTGTGGAGTAGCTACAACAGTATCCTAAACATGATTTCAAGTCGCCTAGTCTGTGTTTTCGTGGGTCTCCGTTGCGCCATTTCACATGGGTTGCCACAACGGTGATCCACAACTATTTGTTCGTTTTTGTGAAGTGTCAGTTTTTACTAAAATAATTTTTGATTCATAATACTTGAATAAATTCATAATATTCTAATACAAAAAATAATCCAGGCAGTAGTGTACGAGTTCGTTTATAACAAAATCATCATCTCATTTCCACACTATTGAGGATCATTTTAAATATAAAAACGTGTCTAACCGATTAGACAACTACATTCCAGCCAATGAGCCATCGTGCGTTATTTATTACAATAGTCGCAATGTTAAGTTAATTTATAAAATTCACAATTAATACGGTTTATTAGCATAACAGGTCTGCGTATATGTCGCGGATGGCGAAATTCGTTACACAATACAATAAAAAACAAGGGGAATGCCGCCGAACCATTCATTACACCGGTCTAATAAATTAAAATTATAAATTCATTTAAAAAGCGGTTAAAGAGAATTCAAAGCTGCACCTTCCTAGAAAATGTAGGAACCTTATCAAACTTTTATGTTAGAAGACAATACGTATGAAATTGATTTATTCCTTCAGATCAGATTAACAAGTGCCTTGATTATAATTATTTATTTATCTCCGCAAATTAACAGAGATTGCTCGCAACATGCCTTTATCGTCGCTCCTTCCTTGGGAGCAAATCACAGATGTGGATGCGAGAAGATTTCAGTCATTGACATGGCCCGTCGAATTATAGAAAAAGTTCGGCTCTGTAAAGCATCGTTTCTTGTCACTCATACCTGTTTAACCGTCTCTTTCTAAAGCTTGGGTCACATTAATGCCCGGAGACTACCCAGGGGTCAGTATCGACTAATAACTAGTTGAATAATAGTGTCGTTGTTTACCTGAGCGGGCTGGGGTCGCAGGTGTACGGGGGGTCGCCGCTGATGTGCATGTCTGTCTTGTTGTCGCCCAGTCGCGTCGAGCGGTCACTGGTCATGTCACATGCACCCTCGTGCTCTATTATACCTGCACAGAAATTATATATTACTGAAAAAAACAAACCAGTTTGAGGCAAAAAGGGAGCATCTTAGCACGTATGCTTACACCATAATAGGAAAAAGGTGTGACTGAGGTTGTCAAAAGTAACATCAATTTCTTGGTTTCGTATTGTTTAGGAAACATCTTACTTCGTTTCTCCATTTGAATTTACAGCCCACAGACATTGATTTATTAAAAAGTCCTTTCTGAAGTCGGCAAAAATAACAATTATAAACTATTATAATTTGCTTGACAAAAGTTATTTGGCGTCTTCTTGTTCACGATCCTGACAAACATTCGTCGTTTGTAGAAATATTAGAATTAAATAAAGCTCCAATTTTCCCCTTGTAGGGAATGTTATTTCTATCCAAGTCGACGGTGTGTGAAATCTGAATCCTAGGAAAATACTTAAGCGGTGCAATAGTAGTTTTTCATGTGCGTGTAATATTTTCCAATCTCTCAGTGTTCCATAAATCACATTTGTAGAACTCACCATTTTGGGGCTTGATAGGCGGTATGTGATTACTGATTACATATTCATCAATGACGCCGTCTAGTTTAGCGTTCTGCAGATTGTTCGTGTAACAGTTCTTGCAATGCTCCAACCTGTAGACAAAAGGAAAACTACTACAAAACTGTTACAAGAAAAAGAAATGCCGATAAAGCAAGGTAACTTACATCCACATGATGCAGATACACGGCTTATGTGATCGATAAAATCTGTAGGATTGCAAGTTGTGTACTCTTTCGTTATAGAATTCAGAGAAATAAGTGGCTAGGATGGCTTCAGTAATCTTATCTTGTTTTATTGTTATTTCTACGATAATGATATGAATCACATAGATATATGACGCGACCTCATATTTCGTAGCGATCACCTGACGCCGGCGAAGTTAATGAGCTCTATAATAACCGTCGTCGCTGAAATTCAGCTCCATTTATCATTGGTATAGAAATGAACCGCTTCATTACGTGCTCTATAAATCTTCATGGTATATTATGTAACGCAAGTATTCGCGTTTCAGGTGCCAACTTTTAGACACTTAAAATCGATTCAACAGACGAAGGTCTCACAGGATTTACGTAAATATCCTATAGTACGCATGCATGTATGTACGGTCAATGCGTAGGTAGTCGGAATTACTCACGTGTAGAGGGAATTGTTAGAGATCATATATCACGCTTGTCACTAGACAAACAGAGATAGTGATGCAATAGATTTTCCTGTAAGTGGCTTCGTTAACCTAGCCACAAAGGGAAACTTGCGTGTGTTGAGGTTTCGTATTAATTCTAAGTCTAACTGCGAGAATCGTTCAATCGTTTTAGCGTTAATGTTCTAAATGCTTTTAACCTCATCAGCTATACAAGACAATAACAAATGTACATACACTTAGCATATTGTCACTCAACTTAGCTATACACGTTAACTGAGGTTGAAGCGTTGACAATAAGCGTTCATTACAGCGTAACGTGACTTATAATTATATCGCGTAGCGTAGTGCCTCTATTGCAGTAGGTAGTATTGTTTATTTGTAAGGAACAATACAAATCAAATCTAACTCGAACATATTACAAGCACCACAGGACGTCCTTTCAAAGTTCGACGACGTCTTTAGGTATTTCCCTACTACTAAAATGCATGAAAGGAACCTCCCTGAATGATGTTAAAATTCGGTATCCAAAACTCAAACGTCCGAAGCGCTCTGGACACCTAGCACTCGGTATCGCAGAGTGTGGGTGAGTAATCCTTTCACCACGATGGCACGAAATGGTCTTTCCCAAGACCCATCCTAAACCGTTAATTTAAGGGCCAACTTCTAAAATTTGAGTTCACCAGCTCTGTGTGTCATTTCAATCAATATCGAAAGATTCTCGAAAGAAAAGGCAAAAATTTTCTTAGGCGATTGTCGAACTACCAACTGTGACATATTCTGTTTACAGAAAACACACCGCAGCCAGAAGAACAAAACCACAAATTCCCGGCCTAATACTTGCAGCCAAAATAGTACATCCATGTATGGGAGTGCCAGTGGTCGTCAAGCTTGGCACTGCAATAGTATCCACCTTCGTCTGCTCTATTGACTAAATAGAGGCCGTGACCATCGACACACGACTACTAAAATGCACCACGCAATGCGGTAAAAAGACAAGAAACCTATATTTTATATTACGCAGTAGAGCCACATAAGCCCGGTGAAACTGACAAAGCAAACGTGTAAGCACTTTGATGTTACATAACAGATAAGTCGCTGACAAAAGGAAACTGAGTTTCAGGAAGGAAGCATGGCTCGACAACATGCAAGATAGCAAGAAGTTGTGGCCGCTGCAACTTTGTTACCTACATTGCTTCAGAGACCGAAGGCAGCAAAACTGGAAGTTTCTTTAATAGTTTCACCGGGGGCATATATGAACATATGCCATAACTAATAGACTAGCAATCAGAGGTGGAGAAGTTGTAAGATCAATTCCCAATGCCCCAACCCAGGCTGCTTTTGTCGGCTGGAGCGCGGCGCGTTCACGGCAAAAGTAAACAAATGAAGATCAACACATACCAGGCTGCGTGGTCAGGCTCCAGCAGCCCCCCCAGCTGCTTGGGCAGGCTGGAGCGCGGCACGTGCAGCCCCAGTTGCGGCGCGTTCACCGTGTGCACGCGCTCGCGCAACTTCTCGCGCACGAACAGCCGCAGGATACGGAAAGGCGCCTTGAACCACAGCGGCGCAGTCACTATCAGCACCTTCTTCAATTTTGCTGGGTAACCACCCTAGAACAAAGAAATATTTTTTTAACAATATGTTTACATATCATACATACATAGCCCCACGTATTTTTCCCTTGATCGCCACCTGCTACGAACCTTACTACTCCCTTCGCCTTGTCCACGTTCATACATCTTATTTGTTCATACATGCGCGCCGGTTGCGGTAACTACGCCCCTGACCTTTCTGAAGAACACCACCAAGAGGGTCAGTGTTGACACTGTATTTGACCGGGTTCGCTAGCGGGATGATTTGCAGGGGCGTTGAAAGCACTGGTGCAATAAAACACTTGTTGTCACTTCACTTGTATTTATTTTCTTAGTTGTTTCTTCTAGTACTGCTGGATCCGGAATGCCTGACCACCAAAAATGCCCTTCTTTTATAGGGTCTTGTGACCAATCAGAGCCCTTCAAATTTGCACACGGCACTACCCTGACCAATCACAATCCTTCAACTTTGCACACGGCACTACCCTGACCAATCAGAACACTTCGCTTTTACAGAGTAGTTTTGTATGGGAAAACTTTAACTTATGATTTTTGGTGGTTAGACCTATCGGATTTACATAAAATTTCTGCATGTCATGGGTGTTATGTTCCTTAAGCCTTATACAAAAATATTTGTTCAAAAACTCTTAATCTAAGCCTTAAAATTAACAAAAATCTGAAACGGTTCTCGTTAAGGTAAAGTTCTGTCATAGTTAAGCTTTTGCCACTTGAGCTTAAGTGGTGCCACCAAGCGGGGACACTAAAAACCTTAAATAACACTTTTCTTTATTTACAAGTAATGTGAATTCTACTTATTCACCCTTATTGATTACATTATATTGAACATTATAAACTTTAATCAGTCTTAAAAACTTAGCCTAAACTTAAATAACAGTCTTATTCTATGATTTGTGTTTCGTCGCTAACATTCTCCCCCACGGTGCGTAGCACTGCATCTTCTTGTAGCGACGAAGTGGCGGGTACTAACACGATGGTCCGGCGCGTTGGTCGTCGAAGTACTCCTCCCGACGTCCGTACGTCCAGCACTCTTACTCTTCCATCTGGTCCAGGGTATGTCTTCATAACTTCCCCGCGGGGCCAAGAGTTTCGGGGTAGCGTCGAATCCACAATCAATACGATGTCTCCTTCTCTGGGGTCGTTAGTTTTTTTCCCTTTGATATTTCGTGGCATTAGGAGAGGTAGGTATTCTTTGATCCACCTTTTCCAGAAGTGATCTGCAAGCCTTTGTGTAGTTCTCCAGCTTGCTTTCCCAATCAGATCTTTGTCGTCAAATTCCCCTGGCGCCATTGCTCCGCACGATCTCCCCAGTAGAAAATGGTTTGGGGTTAGGCTTTCTTCGTCTTCGGGATCCATACTAACGGGCGTGAGAGGTCTAGAATTTACTATATGCTCGACCTCGGTCAGCAGTGTATGAAGTACTTCTTCGGGTGGGCTTCTTTCGTTGAGCACCACTGCCAGCGCCGTCTTAACTGACCGCACAAGTCTCTCCCATGCGCCTCCCATGTTTGGACTTCCTGGGGGAATGAATTTCCACTTGATGCCTTTCTCTTGCGCGGCTTCTTCCAATTCTTTGTTTGCACCTACGAAATTGGTCCCGTTGTCGCTGAATATGATTCTTGGGGTCCCTCTTCTTGCTGACATTCGTCGAAGTGCCATAATCATAGAGCTAGTACTTAGAGAGGTTACTAACTCCAAATGAATGGCTCTAGTGGTGAGACAGGTGAATAATGCTCCCCAGCGTTTTTCAGTTCTTCTACCGATAGTGACTTGCATTGGTCCGAAGTAATCTACTGCCGTGCAAGAAAATGGGAACTGATTATGCTGTAGTCTCTCGCTCGGAAGGTCTCCCATTGGGGGTATCTCCGGTAAACTTTTTCTCACCTTGCACCATTGACAATTGTGTGCGACTGCTTTTAAAGTTGCTCTTAATCCCAGGATCCAATATTTCTGGCGGATCTCATTCATCACGGTGGCTAAATTACCGTGAAGAAACTTCTTGTGATAATATTGTATGATGAGTCGCGTAATCTTATGTTTCCCATCTAGGATGATAGGGTTCATCTTCCTTCTTCCTTCATCACTGAACTTCATTGTTCTACTTCTTAATTTAACTAACCCGTCGTTTGCTATGTAGACGTCGATCTTCTTGAGCCGACTTGGATTATCCAAGGGTTTTTCTGCCTTTAAACTTCTTACTTCTGCAGTAAAGCTGTCATTCTGACTTATCTTCAACAATATCTCTTCTGCCTTACGTAGGTATTCTTCTTCCATGGGTAGGTACAACCGTTTCTTTTCTTCCTTGTTGGATGATTGACTAGTGACTCGCATCTTTGCCTTTTGAGATCTTCTTTGTGGTCTCCAAGGTTCGTCCTTCTGACGCACTGCCGCGTTGGTTTCTCTTTGATTCTTCTTCTTTAGGATGCATGTGAAGGCAATTACTCTGGCTACAACACGCAGTAATCGTTCCCAACTCGAAAATCTCTCTAGGTCAATCAAGAGTCCTTCCTCAGCTTTTATTGCTGTTACTCTTTGCGCGCCTTTTTCTTCCAACATCATACCCTCTGGTGTGAAGTCTTGGTAGGGCCACTCTTCTTCTGGTTGGCGGAGGAACGTCGGGCCCTGAAACCATCTGGCGTTGAAATCGAATTCCACTGGAGTTCCTCTTGTGGCGTCATCTGCTGGGTTTTCTTTAGTTGGTACCCATCTCCAGTCTCCAGGTTTAGTTTTTTCTTCAATTTCTGCCAGTCGATTGGCCACAAAGGTTTTGAATTTCCTAGGTTCCGCCTTGATCCATTGTAGCACTGTGCTGGAGTCTGTCCAGTAGGTCTTGCTTACTACCTCGAGCTCTGTCTCTTCTTCGATTGCAGCTGACAGCCTGCTACCAAGTAAGGCTGCTTGTAGTTCTAACCTTGGGATTGATACTGGTTTCGTTGGCGTCACCCTTGCCTTGCCAGAGATCATTGAGACGTGAAAGCTTCCATCAGGCTTGACTGTTCTCCAATAGACCACTGCTGCGTAGGCTTCTTCGCTTGCATCAGTGAACGTGTGCAGCTGACCTTTCTTTATGTAGGATGAGACGCATCTTGGAATTTTCAGTTTTGGTAACGTCGACACTTCTTCCAAGTACTTTATCCAGGCTTCTCTCTGGTCTTCTTTAATTGTGTCGTCCCAGCCTATTTGTGTCCGCCAGATGTCTTGTATTAGTTTCTTTCCTTGAATTAGAACTGGCGTTGCAAAACCCATGGGGTCGAAGGTAGACATCACTGCACTCATGACTTCTCTTTTTGTTGGCGGTCTTTCACCATCCAGTAGCGCCTTTGACGTATTTCTCAGCCCTATGTTGAAGGCTAGCACGTCTTCTCTTACAAGCCATCGCAGGCCCAGAGTTTTTTCTTCCTTAGTCAGTTGTAGAGAATCTTCCCTTTTGATGTCTTCTACCTCTGATAATACCTTTTCGTCATTGCTGGCCCAACCCTTCAGAAAAAACTTTGCCTTTTCGTGAATTTCTTTCACATCTTTTGATATTTCCCTTGCTTCGTCGGTGGATGAGAAACTTTGTAGATAGTCATCCATATAGTGGTTTCTTCTTATGGCTTTCACTGCTCTTGGATGGGTTTTCTCGAAGTCTTCTGCATTCTTGTTCATCACGTATATCGCTGTTGCCGGTGAAGATGCTGCTCCAAAGATGATTGAAGACATTCTGTATTCCTTTGGCTTGCCTGATCTCTCGCTGCCGCGCCACAGAAATCTGAGGCTGTCTCGATCTTCTTCTCTTACTTTTATTCGGAGAAACATGTCTTGAATGTCGGCCATCACGGCCACTGGCCCTTCTCTGAAGCGCAGCAGAACGCCGAATAAAGATTGTAATAAGTCTGGACCTGGTAATAAGGCGTCGTTGAGGCTTTTCCCATCGCACTTAGCGGCTGCGTCGAAAACTACCCTTAGTTTCTTCTTGATTGGATGGACGACGGCGAAGTGTGGTAAATAAAATGTTCTTCCTTTGTTCGCATTTTCCGGGGCCAACTCTGCGTAATCCTTTTCAATTAGATTCTGGATCTGCTTCTCATAGGACTCTTTGACTTCTTTATCTTGACCTATTTTCTTTTCAAGGTTGAATAGGCGTCGGAGAGCGTGCCTGTAGTTGTTGGGTAGGCTCTCATCTTCTTTCTTCCACAGGAGTCCTGTTTCAAATTGACCGCTTGCCAGTCTTTTCGTAGTCTTCTCGAGGGTTTCTAATGCTCTTCTATCGCTGTCATTCGTTGGTGAGCGATCTTTAATCCCAAGCGACTCTAACTGGAAGTGTTCTCGGACAATATCTTCGATGTTTTCTTCATTGCTTGTAGACTCGCCGTGGTGAATAAAATTTACTATGGCATTCGCTGATGATTCGCATCCATGTAGCACCCAACCTAGGTCTGTCAGAGAGGCAACAGGATCAGCTGGTTTGCCTTTCTTTAGTTTTCTAGTTATTATGAGTCCCCAATTGTCTTGGCCTATCAACAGCTTAGGTCTTTCCGCGGTGTAGAGAAGTTGCTCTTCAATTGCTTTCAGGTGTTGACAGTTCTTTATACTGCTCCTGTTTATGCTTTGTTCAGACAGCTTCAGGTCGTCGATAGTTCTTACATTAATGGACCTTTTGTTCCTTTTGTAGGCCCCTTCTATCTTGAGCTTGATCTTCTGTGAGCTGTCTTTCTTTACGACCTTCCCGCCGACTGTTTCAATTGTAAGAGTTTCTCGTTCTCCTACAGCTCCAATCTTCTCGGCTATTGATGCATCTAAGAGCGTAACTGTAGACCCTTCATCAAGCAATGCTAGAACACGAACCTGACCCTTCGGTCCATAAAGGTTCACTGGTATAATTTTCAGGTAAACCTTTTCTTCCTTTGTAGTGTTGTGGACCGAGGCAACTTTCTCTTCCGACGTGTCTTTCTTTTCTCCTTCATTCGTCTTTTTCTCTGACGATTTTGGTGGTCTGTCAGAGTGTAGGATTGTGTGATGCCACCTTTTACACTTCTTGCAGACCGGAGCTTTACAATTAATCCTTGAATGCTTGAAACGGAGACACTTGAAACAAATTCTTGCTTTCTTAATAATGTCCCATTTTTCATCGATGTTAGCTTCTTTAAATTTCTCGCATTCTATTGCGAAATGCCCTTCTTCACAAATCGGACACGACTTCTTATATTTTTCCTTTGACACTTCTTGTACCGTATGTACGGGTTTTCTTGTTCCTTTCTTCTGCTCCATTAACACTTCAGGTGGAGCAAAGTCCCCACACATATCGGCTTCTATTTCTAAAAACGCTTCAACGAGTAGCAGCTCTTGGATTTCTTCATCTCTTCTACTTCTGTGGTAGGCGAACCACCGAAACTTCATTGACGATGGCATCTTGTCCACTATGGCCTTCAGGGTTTCCGGAGAACTAAGGTATTGCGGTTTCTTCAATGCCTTGATTGTCTCGACAGCATTTTTCACTCTACTAGCGAAAACACATATATCACTTGGGTTTTCACTCACCCTTGACAGGTTCTTCATCTTCTCTAATTCTGCTAGAGCCAATGCTCCAGGTCTTCCAAACCGCGTCTCCAACCCTTTGATTACTTCACGTGGGTCTTCTGCAGTGAACAATAGGCTCTGAACTGCTTCCTTAGCTGTTCCTTGTATCACTCTTCTGAGACGCGCTAGGTTCTGCGCGTTGCTGAAGAAAGTAGCTGTATCATCATAAGATCTCTTGAATGCCAGCCATTCTTCACAGGAACCATTGAAGTAAGGGAGATCAAGTTGCTTCGGTGCACTGATCTCACGTGACTGCTCAGATAGCTTTAGAATGACTTGGGCTAACTCATGCATGTCACTCCTCTTGTCTTCTTTGTTTAGCGGCCTTTGATCCTTTCTAGGCTTGACTCCAGTTTCGATGAACCACTTTTCCACTTCTTGACTTTGTTCGAACAGCTCATCTCCGGCACCATCTTCATCTTCTGACTCAGCCGCTGCGAGTTCCAGCTCGGCTTGAGCCACTCTCGATCTTGCTTCAGCCAATTCCATTTCCCTTAATGCCACTGTCAGCCTCGCTTGCGCTTCTGCCTTTCTTCTATGCGACGAGCGTACAGATATAGTGTCTATATCGCGGGTCGGTTTCTTAGGGTGAGACCGCTGCAGACTCCCTTCTCTTGACGTCGGTGCGCTTCCTTCGTATTGACGCAACTTCACTATAGCACTTCTGTCTGGATTCTGCCTCGTAGAGTGGCTGTCTTCTTGGCGTGCAAGACTCGATTCTTCTACTTGCTCGATGGTGCCGGTAGTGTGGGGGGCGGCGGAGTTATCTTTCCCCGAGGTTGATTCCTTCCCGGCAGTCTGTTCTGTCTGGCATGCGGGAGACGGCTGTGTTTTAGCACTGGGCGGCGGCATTCTCTTCGTGAGAGTTGATCGACTCGCAACTGACGCACCCGTAGTTGTAGATTCACTAGCCGTTTCACTTGGCGTATTCATACTCCAGTCCGATGACGACGCCGACGTCGATGCCGATGTACCTTCTTCCAACGTCTTCGAACGCCCTGCTGCCGCTCTTGTAGACGGCATCTTCTGGATAAACCCGATCCGGCTCGAAGGACCAAATGTTGACACTGTATTTGACCGGGTTCGCTGGCGGGATGATTTGCAGGGGCGTTGAAAGCACTGGTGCAATAAAACACTTGTTGTCACTTCACTTGTATTTATTTTCTTAGTTGTTTCTTCTAGTACTGCTGGATCCGGAATGCCTGACCACCAAAAATGCCCTTCTTTTATAGGGTCTTGTGACCAATCAGAGCCCTTCAAATTTGCACACGGCACTACCCTGACCAATCACAATCCTTCAACTTTGCACACGGCACTACCCTGACCAATCAGAACACTTCGCTTTTACAGAGTAGTTTTGTATGGGAAAACTTTAACTTATGATTTTTGGTGGTTAGACCTATCGGATTTACATAAAATTTCTGCATGTCATGGGTGTTATGTTCCTTAAGCCTTATACAAAAATATTTGTTCAAAAACTCTTAATCTAAGCCTTAAAATTAACAAAAATCTGAAACGGTTCTCGTTAAGGTAAAGTTCTGTCATAGTTAAGCTTTTGCCACTTGAGCTTAAGTGGTGCCACCAAGCGGGGACACTAAAAACCTTAAATAACACTTTTCTTTATTTACAAGTAATGTGAATTCTACTTATTCACCCTTATTGATTACATTATATTGAACATTATAAACTTTAATCAGTCTTAAAAACTTAGCCTAAACTTAAATAACAGTCTTATTCTATGATTTGTGTTTCGTCGCTAACAGTCAGTGTATGTCCCTCTAGGGCGTCACATAGTCTCGAATCAATGGTTTTATCGAAATCAAATTAATTATCGGAAATTACTTATTTATGAAGGAAAGAACGGTTATTACAATGTGCAAGTACTTATCAAGCGAAAATGGAGAGCATTTTGCGCACGTGTCAAAAATCATTCGCGCTTCCTGAGTCCTGACTCATTTAATGGATAAGCGCAGTAGGTCATATCATTTGAATCGCCACGTTATTTTATTAGTAGGTGAATTTTAACATATGTTCACTATGTATCTACCAGTTATTTTATTTAAAAAAATATCCTCTATTTTTAAATCGAATACATTTTGCGATACATAAATCCCGCTACATATTTTATTCGAAGCAACGGGCGCTCATAAATTATGTATTGAAATATTGTTGCAAAAATATCAATGACAAACACGGCGAAATTTCGTAACGAATTCCACAATATGAACGAATTAAACATTCGCGTCAGCCGCAGCACAGCCTGAAGATGAGTGGTTAACAACAGGAAAGATACAAATTGTATTGATCAAAAACAGTATCCAGACGTTCATCTTGTAGGTGTAGGCAGTGGAGTGCCTAGTGGTGACCAAAAATACGGCAAGCCCATTAGGCGAACAGACTGTTCAGAAACCCTAAACATCATGAAGAGTAGTAGGTTATAAGGGCAAGCCAAGCTATTAGGCTTGTAAGTACCGCCACTGTATTCTTCCGTTATCCTGCGGTTAGTGCCTAACCTGGGTGAGAGTTTTTTTGCCGCCCATGGGCCACCCCACCCTCGGCACTATATTTAGGACACCCCAAAGAATAAGAAATACTGTAGAAACCAAAAAAGAAAGAGGCAGTGTTCCTACTGTACCCAATTAGGTAGGATACTTACATCTATAGCCAACATCATAGAAAAACCCAACATCTTTATAATTAGCTACAATGCCAAGAGCCCAGAATCCGTGGGAAAAATACACACATTTGTAGCCGAATAATACTTTGTAGGCAAGCCGGGTTATTAGAGGCACACCGTCCTCGGGAGCATAACTTCGCACGAGCCAAAACGACGCTGTCCAAATAGCCGACACGGCGCTGCGACGTGACGCAACCGTCTACATAGAAGCCCACCTATATTATAATTAATCCAAACTTATTTACATTTCACACCGCCTGTTTGTAAAATACAATAGTGAAACGAAAAGCATTCTATAAAGGTCAAGCCCATTCATTTATCACTTGGAATACGTAAAATGCTAGAGTGGATTTCTTCTAACGAATCTCTAAGGAGAAGTGACAAAACTTGATAATAAATCCGACCGGAATGGAAGCTGGCCTTATAAATATTCAGGACTGGGACGATCTGAAAGCGCTCGAGGGTAAAATGAGGTTTAATGTAGGACCGACACAAAAAATGGCAACTTAACAATCTACTTCACAGTCAGACTACGCTACACACTAGATACGTTTGCCCTCCACCGAACTATCTAATTATAATTTTGATGATGGTGATACTTTTTAGCACTGCTATACAGGTACCTAGCCATATTTTTCAAATACCGTCATCCTCCCAAAATACCAACATTTACCTTAAAAACCAACGAAAAGATTTTCTCGTTAACAAAACTTTCTAATTTAAAAAACTAAAGCACGAAACCAAACATCTGGTTTTTTTTTTTCAGTTGGGCAATTCTGTTCAGAGTTGTTGAAAAAAAAAAGGTCACAGTTTACGAGGAAAAGTCCTTAGCGAGGAAATGGGAAAATCGTGAGTGTTTTGTTGATTGTTATCATTACGTGAGCCAATTTGTAGGTCCGGTGCGGAGTCCGGCCAGTCAGGTAGGATATATTATATACGGCAATTTGCAAGCGGGCTTGGGCTCGTTTTAGCTATATTTTCGTATATATCATAAAACCCACAAGCGTAATACAGCCCATACGGGGGCTACAACTCATCTTCCAATATATTTTACGACCTGTGCTAAGAAAAGTAACAAGCTTTCTGAAATGTTTCCATTTCTGCGGCAGAAACCAGTACCAAGTAAAAGGGAAAATGTGTTTACTTATCTACACATAAAAAAAAAGTTTTTTATTATTATTTTTGGTAACCCATTGTAATTGCTGGCCTTATTATTTACTAATGGTTAGTGATACAAATATAACTGCTGTGGTATTCATCAGTTATATTTGAGGCGCTATAGGCGCTGCTGCTGTGACAGCATTTTATTTTATTTATTTTTTACATATGAACGCTTGACTACACATTGTTCTTTGTAGTTCATATAGTTTTTCAACGTGGATCTAGGTATTGTTTCAAGGCAGGTTCTACTGTTTCAGTATTAAGTTACTCGTCGAGAATGAATAAGTAAAGATCGAAACATTTGAAAGGTAATGTGGGTAGGCGCGTAGTGCACAGGCTCGCTTATGAACGCTAAGAAAACTAAGGGTGAGAGGTCATTGCCCCCCGGTTTTTGGCTCCCTTCACTCATGAAATCAAATACCTGGCACCGAATCCCCCTGCTTCTAGTAGATTCGTTTAAAACTCGAATGTGACGCATTCACGCATACCGCTAATTTTTACCACGTGTCTGTCATCAAGTTTTATTTTGGACTCCGCACAAAGAATACAAGCATTTCAAAGCAGTGAGAACTGTCCAGTTAAATCGTCTTGGTTCAAAAAAATTATAGAAAAAAATACTGAACTAATCAGCAAAACCAAAGAAATTAAACGTAATATAGAATACTAAGTGCATTGTCCGGGGTCTTCCTCATAGCCTTTATAGTCTAGACGAGTCCTGTGACGTCAGACAAAGGGGTTCAAACCCTAGACGAAAGTTCCAGACGGCCATCACCGCACTGTGGCAATAAACAACACAAATCGATTGAATTGTTTATAAACTCACCTCACTTTACTAAATAGCCTGAATTGAAAACATTGACAGCTCATTTATTAATAGAATCAATAAATTAAATGTGCGAGACTTAACTAAAGCCTTTAAAATATTCTATAATTAGATATACGGCCTTGCCAGTTAAGTAGGAAAGCGCGAGATAAAAGACTTGATGGCGTTCGTCAAAGGAATTCTTCGTAAAGTTGAAAATGAAACTTCAGAAGGTTATAATGAAAATTCATTTTAGATAGATATAGCTCAGCAAAATTGTAAAACGAAGCTCAAACCAAATCAAGTAATATAAGACGACTTTGAACACAAATGACGGTGACTACTGGACCGCGCATCTTTAAAAATTACTTGAAAATATCGACTTCAAAGCAGACTGTTAAATTTAACATGACCCTCGCATCTCTAACGAACCTCTGGTGAAAGATATTTGAACAGACAATTAACATATTTCAGGAACCAGAAGAGTTCTAAGAATTTCGAAAACTCTCTCAGTCTTGAGAATACACCAAGTACACAAACGAAGTCTCAAATTATAGCATCGTCAAACAAAACAAAATGCTCAAAAGTCCTCTTTATACACAATTCTTAGAAAAAATATAAGAAAGGTAGATGCCCGCTTTCTACTAGTCGAAGTAGTACATATGTACGTATATGGAAACGTGTGCGCATAACACTTCCCTTTTTAAATGTGGGCCAGTTACCCAGGCCGCTGGAATCTCAAAGTCTAAAGTTTCGGATTAGGCCATGTTAGAAGAATTATATGTATTAATTTACTATGCTGATATTTTGCATGTTTGCACCATTATATTTTGTGTATAAAAATATTATTCAAGTTATAAAGCCAAAAGTGTTACCCCAGGGGAAGTAAAGACAATCTAAGCTTATTCACGAAAAGCCCCAACAATCGTCATGTACCCGTGTCTAGACTTTCGATCCGTTATATGGCGGGAGTTAAGGCAACTGAATTTATCAAGCGAACGAGGCGGGCACCCCGGTGGCGGTGTAAAGTTCAACAATGGCTTGTCAACCCGGCTAAGGTATTGTAGGAAGTAGGTCGCGACTCGCGGGTCGTGTGGACGACGCGAGATAAACCTCCTCTTTGAGACTACGCTAGAAGCACTCAAGTTGACGCCTACACTCTACGTTGCGTATATTCTGCACGTACCGGCAAACAACAACGTCTATTGTGACTAACTTAGTTTACTCATAAGTTCTATTGTAGATTTTGATTTATACCCAACTTAATATACATTTAACTGTAGTTAATAACGTGAATCATGCTAACTCCGAGAATCTCTGAAGTCAGCGCGATAAGACTGTTGCAAACCAACCGTGCATAAAACTGAATATTTAACAAACCCAAGTTTGTCAAACTAGTAATTTCCATAGTTCTATACTAATCCGATAAAGAAGAAAAGTTAAAAGTGTATTAGTCCGCCTCTAGCCCTCGGAGTTTCTCAGCGAACATTGAAGATGTCTCAAGTAGAGCCAATCGACTACTTGTGATCTCTCTATCCCAGAATGCATTCATTTACTGTTATGTGCATTATTAGATTTACAGAACTTTAGTGAGGGGTCATCCCTAACTAAATATTTTATCGAACTGTTAAACAAGTCATTGGATATCAGTATAATACTTTAGCAGCTTCATGATACTCTTGTAATATCATGAAGTACGTTAGGTTTACCCACTCCTTGAAGTAGTGCGAAAACTACTCCAAGTAATACCCATTTTACCAGCAGGAGTCATGTTAAAATTAAAATATATGTTTAGTAAGAAAATAACCGATTTCCAAAAACAAACACAAAAAAGGGGAAAATAACTTTACTTTCGGAAGTCGGTGACTATTGTTTGTTTCATTGACTTTTTTGCCACCCTTCCGAAAGTAAAGTAAAGTTTATTTTACCCTTTTTAGTTATCACACACAAATCCTTGTCAAGTATCAATTTCGCAATTTCTTTTACTTGGATGACATAATTATTTTTTCCAGCTATTTTGATTTAAAAACCAAACTACTAAACCGATTTTGATGAAATGTCTATACGAGCAATCGGGAAATATATCCTTTCAGATAACAGAACAATTTTTCAAATCGGTTTCTAAATGAAGAAAATATGAGGTAACAAACACGAAAAAAATACAACCGAATTGAGAACCTCCTCGTTTTTTTGAAGTCGGTTAAAAAACCATCAGAAATTATTTTCAACAAATCTTTCTTTATCCAATTACTTTATTTAGTCAAAATAACCATCCTTTATAACACCTTCAAGCCGATAAATTAAACGTTTTGGGGCCAGTGCTGCGCGTGATGTTTTAAAATTCAACGCGTCATATAAATTTTAATCTGTAAAACGTACAAGAGCTATAATCAACCCTCGTGACCCGTTTTTTATAAATAGCGAAAACACAGTGATGTACAAGGGATTTTAGCTTTGTAAACGGCCATCAGAAATGAGTACCGTGGTCCATATGAGCCCAGGTGTGAGTGAGCACAGGTACATGTCAGTGTGAGTGAAAGGGAGAGAGCTCTCGCAATCACAAAAGGGTTGCACTTTAACTGCCTACATTCAGACGAGCCGTCACAGCTGCGCCTCTATACAAATGATGTTTTTCCTGACTACTTGCACTCCCTAGAATAGCTTCCGCTTAACATTTACGGAATGTATGAGTGGTGCAATTACTTGAATTTCAAGAAATTTTGTCAATTAATTAGAACCTAGAAAGCAAGTAGACAATATTACGGTAAAATATATGGTTTGGAATATTGGAAAAAGCGTTTATTTTCCACTCACAAGATAGCCAAAGGGCAAAGTGTCGCCAATCAAAGCGAATGCTGTCCCTCCTAAGCGCAGTATCATGTACTTATGTTCTATACATAAAGTCGAACCGTTTCAAAAGCATCAAAGGTTCAAAGGAGGCACCTTCCATTTCAGCGAAGAAAATGGACCGTATTCAGGCTGTAAATGAGAAGCATCTCGGGTGCAACTCACATCTCTACGAGAGAGCATTTTAAGAAAGCTAGCTATTAATAAATAACTGGGCTGTGTTTTTCTTTAAATAAGATTTTCAAATTACCAATTTTTAGAATGTTCTCTGTTTCTCTAATAAAGACATTGCAAAACACCCGAACATAGTGGTCGGTAAATAAATAACCTTGCTAGACCAAAATAATGTTTAACCGTGAAATAATGGAAATTACTTTGAAACCTTGTTTTCCATGGAAACCAAGACCATGAAAATAGGAAGTTCAGACAGGATGTGCGGTGAAGTTTGAAAGACAGATAAAATGTTGAGCACATTGCCGGCGACATTGTGTCAACGGTGTTTCGTCAGAATTGATGGAACGATTTCGCAAACAACACGGTGTCGCTGCTACGTCGGCTGTCGCTGGCACGGCGCCAGACATAAATAACACTGATCATCTTTACACTACTTTCTAACTATGTAATGATATAAGTATAATATTCGGGTTTCCTTCCGTTGTATAAGACGTCTAAGATCATCTTAAGTTCAACATCCATGTACGTCTATGTCTTAATAAGATGGCAAGCACATAATTCACATCGACATAACTTATCAACTATGAATTTACGTCATTATCAAACATATGAACGCCCACGTAGTATTACGTACGTAGGAGTATACTGGAACACTATGGTTAAACAACACATTAGTTACATAATGTTCACAACCGTAACTACTCGGTCTTTACTGTCTCTATCACTTTGAATATTCAAATGCAATGTGCATTCGTAAATTAAAAATTAGGTGTAAAATCAAAAGCATCTCTTCAAAGGAAAATTCTTGCGAACACCGCAAGAATTTTCCGTTAAAAATAAAGCTACGATCGTTCAAGCGAAGTAGTTGTCTTCGTTAATCTGAGTGACGCTTGAGGGTATCGAAATACTGCAGTGTCTAAATCAAAAATTCACAAAGAGCTTCGCCCACTTTCAGAAGAGACCCTAAGACTGGCGTAGACAGCGTGTAGACCCCGCGTAGACATCACGCGAACGCTCAACGGTAATAATGTTGTTATTAAGTTATATTTATACTTTCGTAATTTTACTAAAAGAAAATGATCATAAGATAGATGAATGAATAGAACAGAAAGATTGAAAAATTTGCTTTCCGTGGATTGTTGAATTCGTTGATTTTATAAGCCCTAATGTCCAATTCTGATTTTGATAAAATACTTGTATTTTTGTTTATAAATACAAAGTCACTCATGCAAAAATCTTTAAGCCGATTTTTAACAATTTAAAATATTGTCTAGGAGTTTCTATATTTAGCGATCTCATTTCTAGACGTCGTCGTAAAATGATCATAACATCATTAGGCTATCAAATATCGTATCCCCAAAATCCAATTACCGCTAACAGTGTTAGTGCAAAAGCGTACAAGGTCCTTTATGGCATCTTACTCAGTAAACTATATGCTTGCGGCGTACGAGGATAGCATATTCGTGGTTCAAATCATATTTACATAATAGGACACAAATAGTACAAATTGGAAACTACGACCATGATAAAATTTGATCAAAACCAAGAAAAACAAATTACTTGCTCAATTCCACAAGGAAGTGTATTAGGATGACCACTATGTTTATTAATGACCTTCCCAAAATATTAGATAAAGAAAACGCTTTACCAGTACTATTTGCAGGCGATATTTCAATATTAATCAAGTGGGGAAACGTAAATAATCCTAGTCTACAAATACAAGATACACTACTGTAGATACTTGGCTCCAGATTCACAACTTGGAAATTTATAGTAATAAAACTAAAATAATACAATTTAGATAGTACAAAAAACCACCTCTTAATCTAAAGACAACATTCATAAACGCGCAAATAGAATAAATTAATACATTTAGCCTACTTGGCATAAATATTGATACACACATTAACTGGACGTCACACATAGAACATAATATAAAAACAAAACTCTCCAGATTCTCTTACGCTCTTTTTCAAATTAAACAAAACATAAACAGCTATGGCTGCTTACTACGCATACTCATGGCTGCGATATGGCATCATGCTATGGGGAAATAGTGTTAACGCAGATGAACTATTCATAATACAAAAGAAGTGTATAAGAATTCTAGCCCAAATAAATAAAACGGAGACCTACAAACCATACTTCATAAAGTATCAGATTCTCTGCCGTCAATATACATACTTGACATTTGCGTACCTATTTGTTTTTATAAATAGCGACAAATTCTCAAAAGTTGAAGATACACACAACGTCAACACTCGCCATAAAAAGAGGTTAGGTACTATGCGCTCCAGCCTCAAGAATTAAAATGTTAAGTAATAGCCCATATTATATGGCAATAAAATATATAATAACTTGCCCAACATGTTTAAAACTGAAAAATCAGAAACAATATTCCAAAAAAGGCTAAAACTATACCTTATCCAAGAATGTTTGTACTCAGTAAAAGAATATTTAGAGTTCGATATTTAGAGCTTAAAATAACGATTTTCTCTCATGTATAAAAGTGACGATCTGTCCTATACAAACAATAAGATTTAGTCTATCCTATTTAACTCCGTATAAAAATTCAAATTTGTACTACCTGAAAAGGATGACATTAATATTGCTGAATAATTGTATTAAATCCACTATTACTGACATAAAATTTTAACATGGATATAATTTCTGTATTGAATTGTACTTATATAAAAGAAAATAATTAAGTAATAATGTAATTAAAAATAATGTTTAATGCATGCTAATATAGGATGATAAGGGCAGGCGAATGATGAATTGCAATGCTTGCAAAAGGCTGCTAAGTCATAAGTACTAACATAACACCACATTGTACACTTAGTTCGCAATAAACGTTTTGACTTTGTTATACATGCGAAGATGACAAATGCTCAGCGACCTTTACAGTGTTATTATTTTCACCGGTGGCGGTGTTGGTTGCTTGTCTAGCCGAGCGAACATTACTCAATTTCCTACACTCACATACATCGTTGATAACATGTACAGATGTACACACAATGCTCGTGGCTACTGTTCTATAGCTAGGCTACCTGTCGTCCACGCTTGACCTTTGTACATAAATGCCGCCGGTGTTTAATCTCATCATTGCTACTCTAACTCTACGAATTTATATCTCTATTTCTAAAAATAACTAGTATGAAGGAAATTGCATTAAAACTAAACTTTAAGTCTCTAGGAAAATGTCCGTTTAAAAATAGCATCTAGTAATTAATCGACGGAACGTATTTGATGAAGTTTTCAGCTTATGAACATTGGGCACGCTTCTAATTTTACCCTGAGCAGACTACATACATAATATTGGACGATTGAGCATTTCAACAAACTAATTAACATGATAGCAAAACAACACTTGCTTTTAACAACTTCGTTTATATGAGTAGGTATTACATTTACTCGCTTTGTCCAATAGAATTTCGAGTATATAGTTTCTTGCTAATTTGCATACAATAAAGCGGAATGTCTAGGCATACCCATATTGAGGACGTCGTAAATTGACATAAGAGTGAATGATATCGTGTGATAGGCAGTGAAGCGTATCGGTGTTACGGCAATGATGCACCGGGAGCGAGCGCGGGTGCCGACTGCGATTCCGACGACGACGGTGCGAGCACTGAGCCTGTCCCCGATGCATAAATAATCCCTTATCACAGCTAGCGACAAACATGCGTGAACATCGCGCATTCACGCCACGCACGACGACACGCGAAACCAATGCGATCATACACCACAACATCTGTTTATACGATGATGTTAATAGTATACCTATAAAAAAAACTAGCTACATTTTGGTACAGCCAGTCGTAATACGAAATATTGGACATAAAACGTAATAAAATGCGATCAGATAGATTTCCCAATACTACGGTAAATCGACTTATCTATTGGCGCAAGAAATTCTTATTATAGTAAGTAGCTGTAATTCATACAGCGCCCCGTAATAACTTCTATTGAGGCCGGTAATAAATTGCTTCCTAATCGAATTCGCCTCGACGTAATATTTCAGTGATTAACCATATTACCCGTTATTTTTGGAAGAGTCATGCCCAGAAGCTGAAAACATAAAGGACTCTTGAAAACGAAACTGAAAACATATCAGACAAGAGTCTCAAAGTATTTAGGTACTGCTAATTTCAACATTAAGCTATAATATTATGTTAAAGTATTACACAATATTCTACTTTGCAATCACAGCACAAGTATTAAAAGTAATAAATAACACCCTCCCTGTTACTCAGTTACAGGGGGAGTCTAAAATATTCCGCCGAATATATTCCAAAGTTTGGATTTGAATAACAAAGATGTTTCACATATTTATACTAATAAACAAGAAGTAAGTTTTCCCAAGTTTTACGATAATCTGTGAAGGTTTATATTTCAGAGGTAATGTAGAATCCACTAAGCGAAAGCAAAGTTAATCGAGCTATAATAAACACGGTAAACTGTATCAACCAGTAACCAGCACGCCCCGAAATAAGTGATGCTTTTTAAGTGCAAATAAACTGTTTTCATAACAATGCGGTGCGGTTGTACGTCATACCGAACGACAGAGAATAAACTTTATCGACGTTCAACGCGTTGAACATTTGCATTCAAAACGCTTTTGCCGCAAATACTTTAAACCGATTCCATTGCATCACCCTCCGTCATACATAACCTTAACATTTCGATTTTTTTGACGTTGAATGGTTGCATCTCAATACATCAACTATCACCTCATAAAATAAACGATGGATTTTATTATTAGATGTAAAATAATTGCCCTCTCTGGCCTAGTTTCTCTAACAACTGCTATTTGTTAAAAGCAAATGCAGCAATTTCGAAAACAAGATATTTTCACTGCATGTCCTATTTGTTCCAACATTATGTTCAAGGGATGGGAGTTGGCGATGTCCCAGACAACCCCGTTGTGATGTAGGTCAGGAATGGCGTCCCCATTTTGCAGTGCGACGCTGGCGGCCGCTCCGGTACCCGGGGCGCCGACAACAAATACGGTAAAGTTCGTTCGAGTGTAACAGACAGACCGAGCTCCGCGACAGGAACCATCGGTTATAAACCAATTTGACACGACTGACGTAACATCGACCGCACACCTACCCCTATCGCTCACTTCACACGGAAGCCGCAACATGATGAGTTAAATGATATAACGACGACAAGCTACCGCGGAGTCGAATTTTAGCAAAAAGCGATTTTGCGAAGGTGAATGACTTTACTTTAGATTTAGAACGGATTCAATAAGAACCAGTAGCCGCTAGACAGATGCATCTATAGCTCGTGACACAATAAGTAACAATCCCCACAAAAAAAAAACTGACGGCGGCGCACGAACAGCTGCTCTCTATTCGAGCCAGGTGCGACCCCTTAGATATTTTTTTAATCTATGGTGCAATTATTACATCGAACAAAAAAACCGTTACAAACTTAAAAGAAGTCCACTTTTCATAAGATACGGTATTCCCAATAATCAAAATGCGATCGAACATGACGGGTCATTGTCTTGCGAATGCCGGAAGCGAGTCAGTTTGACTTCCGCAAATATTTGATTAAAGCATCGCATTCTGAATGCAAACAAATCTTTTATGACTGATGGGAGAGACCATACTGGCTCCTTACCTCACTGGGTTAGGTTACGTGGAGAACGAATTCATTAGCACAGCAATTTATACTAGAATGGGGATCTAAGGACCTGTCCTTACATCCCCATTCTAGTATCTATCTGGTGCACCACCTGTCACTGACATACCTGTAGCTAACCACAAGCTTTTTTGGGTTGGATTCAGCGAAACTATATATTTCTGGTTGCGACTTATCTATTGGAAAATATGTTTTCTTTATTAATAAAGCTACACGTTGACATATTATACAAATATGCGTGGAGAGTGCGAGAAGTGCTCTCAGCGCTCGTTAGCAAGCCCGGTACAATGAACTAGCTCGCTTGCATAAGCACAAAGATGAATATACGCCGATCTCATTATACCGGTCGAGCGATGAAAAGCACGCCAGCCGGGAACAAACTGCACCTGATAAATGGGGCCAATCCTATTGTCTGACTGGTCCATATCCTATTGTGTGGCGAACGATCTGGAGATAAACAGCCGCTCCCGAATAGGCGTGTACTTTGGAATAGGACTGTGGATTTGTAGAAGTGGGCAAATTGGAGATCCGTTTCCTCGTTGCAGGAACCAGCTTATGATCTAACGAGGAGTGATCGCGTCCTCGTAATATCTGTCTCGCTGCTATCTAAATTTAACTAAACATCAAGAGTTTCAGGAACATTCAAGGATTTAAAAGTTATTGTAATCTTTATTCATCAAGGGGTCAAAATTCCATTTAGTTTCCATTCATTACCCGTGGTGTAACATTTATTTTAAAAAAAGATATCCCAAGTAAATCTACTAATAGATTACAAAAAGTAATCTTCAGCGAGCACAATTAAGAACAAGACTGTGGGAGTACTTCGAAGCGTACTTTCTTCCTTTTCAGAAGAAATCGGTCAGTATATTCCTAGCATTTCCATTAAAATTTTAGCCTTTTAATCTTGATAGGTACAGATTTTCTTTCGTTATAAATAATAATCTGTAAAGGTTTATATTTATCATGGACCAAAATGTCAATAGAACGACATAGTTCTTAGTATTGTATCTAATATGAGATAGTAAGGCTAGATAAGAATTTAAATAACATATATCGATCGCTTATATTATAATCCCTCTTCAGTGCTAGTTTTCTTGGTAGCTTTAAAATCATAATTGACTGGGATTTAGATAACCCGCATGTGGTTACATACACGAAAACCTCAACACGATTAGAATTATGAAACAGCACGTGTTATGATCATACGGCATTACATAGCTAAGTCGTTTTTGAATATCGGGCGTGCACTGATATTGCTAAGCCTTTATAATGAAGTCCACGTATGGCGAGCGGAAGTGGAGCGCTTGCGGAGGTGACGTCAGGCTCCGCCCGGAGCCCGCGCGCCCGCGACCTTCTCCCGCCGGATATTAATCATCCCGGTGCCAATGCCCAATTCCACGTACATCGGTGAACATCGGCTAATTTAAAACTAGACCTCGCTACCTTCATAATTGATCGTAACTCGTTTTCGAGTCACACCTTCCTTACAGGAAAAACTGACGAGATAAGAGTCAAGGTTCACAAACATTACGACGTTACAAAAATACTGGTTATTTGCAGTCAATGTACAAACATCTACAAAAGTGAAATTTTTTTTTAAGGTTTTGTGACGTAATTTGGAGGAAACCTATGAGAACATGCTCGTGCGACATGGTTAGTTAGTTTGCAATAAAGAAATTAAAAGTTAAAAAGAAAACAAGCTTTTATTAAAATGAAAACATTAGACACAAAGTTTCGCGTCCGTACTACATATTAACCGTTGAGGAGTTCTCTCGTGAGGAGACGCTTCTGGCCGCAGGATCAAGTCATATCTGTCATCAAAATACACCAGAACCAAAAGCGTGTGCAAAATTCAGCCCAATCGGTTGGGGGAACTGCTAACTAACTAACAAGGCAAGTTAAATAAAAGCTTATAAAAAAGTATTGCGTAGAAAGGAGTGTGTGGGTTCGTTTAATTTAACCATAAACAAATGTATAACAATATCAACAACATGAAACGTCACAGAGTACAATTTAATAAACACGCGAACTAACGTCGACGTCCGTCCGTATCAAATGAGATGATTGTACAAGTCAAAGAAACTACGCAATAGATGAGTTGTGTTTACTAGCATACGAGAATCCGTGAGTCAGCAAGGACACGTGACTTCAAGGTGAAGATCGAAAGATATCGACATGACACACAAACATCCCACCAGTTTCCACATTATAGTAGAAGAGGAAACATTTCGCCGACACAAGTCAATAAAATTCGTGAATGGTGAATGAACAATCGACCTTCAAGCAATCAGATAAACAGTCTTAGTTTGCGATGTTGCTGGTGTTTGTATTTCATGCCAACACATCGCTTATTATAAGCAAGTAATTAAGTGCTTACGCAGCCATGTTTGGTATTGATGTGGTCGATTCAAAGGAGAATATTGTTGATGTTGCGGTAGGCTTCCAGCCGGTGAAAAATATAGCACATACGACGAAACTCTCCGCAGACTTGAGTGACGCGGTATGATCAGGTGATTCATTCATTCTCTTGATTTCACTGCCAGATGCAAGTGTATCGGTAAAGGCAATTGGTAGATAGATGTACAACTTTATAAATAGCAAGTACTTTTAATGTTGGCCAAGCTAATTACGGCTACTACTTATATCACTGTAGGAGTAATAAAGTTATAAAAGACGCAGTAGATACTCCCACGCTTGGCAAAGATATGAATAAAACGTAAACAATAACACATACTACGCAATAAATCAAATCGCTGTTTGTTGGAGATACGCCGATTAAGGATTTTACTTACTTGGAAATCAAAAATAATTAGGATCGACTATAAAAAGACAAACATGTCCTCTACACTCGACATCACTTAACATTCTTTCCAACAAATATTTTACTAAGATATCAGGGACGAATTAAAGTAATACTCGTACTTCTTAAGGTCAGTAAAGCCATAAACGGTGTAAGCTTGTGAGGAATGTTACAAAGGCGATAAAGAGGCTATGTGATGCGGCGACCGGCACCCGGCGTCTCGCGCCGCATGACCTTGCTCTTGACGACTGGTTGGCGAGCCCACAACGGCCTCCGCGATTCTGTCTCATACTCGTATCAACATTGATCGCGATCGAAAGCGCAAATCACGGACAGTGCGCCATGTGTCCCTTGCTCCGAACAAACATTCTACTGTATGCGTGTGTATGAATCAACAACAAGTTATCCCACACAAACATGAATGTGATAAATGTAGTACTGATTCTTGGTCGAATTCGCAAATAAAATTTAGGTCAAGATTGTCAGACATTTGTATTTTGGCAGAATTGGCGGAGGAGCACCTTTTTGGCTATTGATGCCGACTTACCAATATGTTGTTCCAAGATTTAATATTTAAAGAGCGTGGCTACTACCACAACGTCTTACCATTAATTACGTCGTTTAAGAATATATCGGTCAAGGTAGTTATTTAATTATTCTGTATAAAATAAAGATTGATTACGATTGCCTATCTTGAAACGCAAAACCAGTTTTGTAGACATCAAGGGGTATATTTTGCCAAGACCCAGTCACGCCTTAAAAAACAATGACACACCATAAAACTATGCATGAGGTAACTAACTGTACAGGAGTAACATACGCTATTAGTACTTACTATGTACTTCCCCTACTTAATTAATAAAATTAAACCTGTTTCCTAATAACCACAGCGTTTTGTTCAAAAATAATGTTATGCCAATTAGCACACGACGGCAATCACCGTAAACGACCTTGTTGCGTTTCACGAAATTGCTGTTAGGGCCATCGCTTGTATTAGAATATACAATAGCCAATAAACAATAGCTCAAAATATTGGGTTACTTTAGATTGCCAAATAACTGTACGCGATTATCCAATTAGCGGTGTGAAAAGCGTTGACGTGACGTAACTTCCGCCGCCGAGCGCGCCTGGCACTGATGAGTTGATGACACCAACTCATCGATTAATGGCATCGATAATACGACGCAATAACGCTTTCACAAGCAATAAGTGCCACTCGACGACCTGGCGCTTTGACAATCTAATTCTGAATATTCGATTTTATTTTCATATCGAGCGCGGTTCCACGATACGATGTGAATGAAGCCAAACGCTCAAAACTGCGTGAACGCTATAGAATATTCTGATTTTAATCATATCTAAAACAAATCAAACACGAACAGTAGCGACCACACCACTTACTCTCTAAACCGTGATATTGAATAATTATGCAAATTGCTTTTCAAGCAAGGGTTGTCTGCATCTGTACATGTTTAATTAGGAATTTTATTCAAATGCGAATGTATTTGCAAACTCAGATAGTTGTAAAATGCAACATATTTCTAGTTCTCCTGTGCGAAAGTGCTAAGGACCAACTTTAATGACCATAAATATTAAGGTAATTTTAAGCAAATTCATATTAAGATCACTATTAAACCAAGACTTAAATAT
This sequence comes from Standfussiana lucernea, assembly GCA_964057025.1. Lineage (NCBI taxonomy): Eukaryota > Metazoa > Arthropoda > Insecta > Lepidoptera > Noctuidae > Standfussiana > Standfussiana lucernea. The sequence goes on along the minus strand of OZ059802.1, from coordinate 4,526,519 downwards.
CAACTATGTGGGTTTATAAGTTTATGTAAGTCTTGCTCACAAACTATTTCCACCCGGAAATGGGTGATTTCTGAAGTCGATATAAAGGAATTAGTAATCAGGAAATTCGCAACTTTTTGGACATCAATGTTGGCGATGTATATACAAATTATGTAAATAAGCCAATTTCAAAAACCGTCTGCAAAAGCAACACAAAAACATCAGAATTGCCACATAAGATCTATAGGTAGAAAACAGGGTGGCAATGAAAGTGGAATTCAAGCCCTATAAAGGGCTTTCTTTACACATTCCCAACTCCCACCAAGGATATAGCTTAGTGGGAGCGATCTACGGCGGACGTGGATTTCTCTTTATTTGAGGCTTTTAAATTGCCTTCCTTCTCGTCTACTACTCTGGCCATACTAAACAGAAAACAGAACAACCCTTAGTCAACAATGGCAAATAAACAGACATGCCATAATTCCCCAAATTATGTGTTTGTTTATTTAGAAAATCCTCAAGGTAACGAAGAACATATATGAAACATAATATATTGGACCTGTATATTTCCGCACAATAAACGTAAATTATACGATAAATGGTTTATTGTACTAACTGTTAGCAGTTTGTTAGTATGTATTATTTATCATTCATACTGTTTTGTCAAAGCATACATCGTATATCATGCAGCTTATAGATATCGTTGTAAATTATTATCTATTTTGTGCTAATATGTAATGTTTAAAGATTTTCCATTTTCCTGGTATTTGTTTTCCTTCCTTCCATGTAAGTTTTTCTTCTTACATTCAGTCGTCTTATCGCTAACCGCATTGTGGGATAAGGTTTCAGACGTATTGCGACAGATTTGGGATAGCTACTCTTACTGCATGAAGAAACAGATAACTTCTGAAAATAACTAGTTACGTATGATGGATAGGTACCCCAAATAAATTGGGATGAGGACAGGAGAATGATGATGATGATGTTAGATCTAGATAACTGATTGCTAAATAACATCATAAACTATGTAAACTATAGTAATCTTATGTATTATTTATTTTAAGGCGGTTCAAACAAAAAAAAATGATTTTCCAACTGAAGTTAATGATGCCAAATAGAATTGTAGAATTTTCCACGGCTGACGTTTTTGCCGTTTACGTGACCTTTCGTCAGCAAAACAAACGCTCGGCAAGGCTAAATGTTGTCATTGTATTTTAAGTCAGAGACGAGTATCAATAAGTTATCATAATATTAATGCTTTGGCTGCGATTAACGATAACATGTTTGTTACACCACTCTTGTTGTTTGGAAAATTACCCAAACTGAAACCAAACCGTTAATCCTCGTTGGGTTCAAAACGTAAAAGACTAACGACCTATTTTACTTATTTTGCCCCATTTACCGTAACCAAAGGCGAGAAAACATTTAACCGAAGAGATCTGTATTCTCATTACAGATTAACACTATACTTATCGTTTAGCGTTAGACAATCGTACAGATAAAATAGGTCAATGAGACAGTATTATCAGCCTACCTTAGATAAGCGATGCGGGCAGCGAATACAATCGGCTCAGCTGTTACTATCGATCCGCAGTTACTTCACAGTAAACTGTCGTTATGACCAGGCGAGCTCTGCAAGCGAATGCACCTCCACCACAGCTAATAGCACTGTGACCGAACACCACTCGACGGCAACAACAACCAATAATAGCACTGATATGCAATCGCCACCTGTTAGCCCGCACTCATTAACGCTCTTATTGCGTCGTTCAAATCACTATACACGGTCCTGAAGGAAAGAAATCCAGATTCGATTGTTTGTATTTATTTATTTAGCATGAAAACACAAAATGTGTATCCCGGTGTCGGCGTAAATTGAGCGCGCAATGAACGTGACGAGCACGTACGTGCGCGACGCCGGTGCGAGCTCGACTGACGTCAGGTTGGTGCGGTCGGGCGTCGGGCGTCGGGGCCGGCAGCGTAGGGGCGGGCGGCGGCTACGAGAGGACTACGGCTCGCATCCGCCCAACCAGCTATGCCAAAATGAAGCTACGAATTTCAATATACGCGATGAGTCCGCTCAAACGAGAAATACAGTTCCCTAACGGAAATTTTTAACTCGAAACATGACCGTGTGTTCTACTAATTCCTTTGATTGCTTTTTAAATTAAAACGTATTGTGTAGAATTCGCAATTATGTTTTTTTTTTTCGATGAATTTATTAACATGTATGTAACGCATGAAAGGGTCCGGTTTACTTTCGTTTAATGTGATATTATAACTACGCATATACCTAGTGCGAAACCTAAAATTATTTATTTTTATATATTTTTTTATTAAATATGTCGCACCGTGTGTGTGGTTTCACCTTTTATTCAAACGTTTATGCACAAAACTGTGTGCCGCCAACACTTCATGTGTCTTTTATTGATTTTCGCATAATTGACTACAGAGCCGAGGCCGATATACATTGATTCTTGTCAACTTATTCACGAACGTACGGCTAGAACAAATCGTTCGCAAGTGAAATAAAAAAGGATTAACATTGTTGGCATCCCCTCGTAAAGTTTCAAGGTCGACAGAGTTTCAGCCGCCGCTACGGGAACTCGCGAAACCAAAATTACGATAAGAGCCTGTTTCAGAAGTCGTTAATAAGTATTTACGCCGTTCGAACGTTTGTAGTAATAAAGTTGATGAACAAATTATCTTTCCCAATGTTTCTAATATTATAGGTACCATAAATCTTTCGTGGGATTATAAAAAATCCTTCAGCATTTTATAGCTTCAAGAACCAAAAAGTGGAGACCGTTGTTAAATATTAGTCAATTTGTGAAAGTGCTACGCCATTTTCGTGATGACTTTCCAGAGGGAAATCCGTATTTAGGAGTTTGTGCGACTTTTTAAATCGCGTGCATTTCATCTTGATCTGGGTTTGTAACGGCAGGTGGCCTGCTCAAGATTATGGAATGTAGTCGAGTGCGAAACTAAATGGGCTGGTTAAATGCGCGTGTACTTCGTCGCACAGCCCACTCAACATGCTACACAGTTGCGAAGCTTTTAAGGGTGGCCACCACCACAATTTACAGTCATACATTTTAGTACATTAAATGTTGTTGTTCGTAATACACACAAGCGGCTACCGCATCTGGCATTGAACTATATTCAGTGAGCACCGAAATACGGTTACCGTTCTAATTATAGGCCACACGTTCGAAATAGGATTTATTTCCTCACGTCATCGTCAGTCCCCAGCCTGTTAACTTAAGTAATACTCTGATTGAATGCTATTTTCGTAGTTCTCAGGGATGGAACACATAGAAGCTCATACAGACCCACCCACCCTGAGCTGCAGTTCGAACTTTACGATAATGCCTCCAACTTCGCAAGACAGAAAAGAAGATAGAGTAATAAAACACGGGGTGAAAGGGACACCGACACTTCGACCGTGTAGGTATTGCACTTTTGTAAGAAACAGCTGATTCTTTTTTTATAACCGACGAAAAATTTCTATGTGGGGTTCAGAATGATGTACTGATGACTATGACTGATGTACTATGTGGTTTCCATTTTCGCGTCAGTGACCGTTCCATCCCGTATAAGTAATGTTCCATTTAAAATCTTATAAGTCAGTTTATATATCCCTCTTATTTTTCCATACCTTTGCGCGTTTTGATTTTTGCCCTCTTTCTTAGCCGCACATTGTACTGTTAACGAACCTATTCTGCTAAAAGTGGAGTAATTCCTGCTTTGATAAATGGCCAAAGGAGGGAAAACTCTAATCACAAGCTAGGCAGCGAATTAATCGCCCTTTGTCGTTACTACGAAACAAGAGGGTTTCTGCTCCAACATTTTAACATAATCCCTTAGAGTGCAGCCTCAATTTTCCCTGAACCAAGTTTAAAACTTTGAATACTGCGCGTATATGGTAATATTTGAGCTTGCATTTCATTTTCCAGGAAACGCATTTGATGCTTTACCAGTCTTATCACTCAAGGATCCATGGCATAGATGAACACGGAAATGGTTATCACATATTTTAACAAACTGTGTCAAAAAAAAAACTTGGTACCTATTGTGCAAAACGTGATTTTGTTAGCTCCTTTTGTTCTCTACTGTAATGATGACTATGAAACGGATACTTATGTTCCATGCAACGTCAATACTTCTATGATACATTGTCCATCATGACCCGTGTATTCCTATGAAAACTTAATTAACAACTACGTATCAACTTCATATTCGTATAAATTTTCTTGTCTTTCAGTACTGGAAAGGCTAGAAACGCTCAGAGTTTATTTAGTATAGTCTCGACGAACATTTTTCCAAGCTGAACTACTTGCGCCTTTACTACGGCAAACCATTTTACTTTATGCTGACTGCAGTGGCAATTGCCCCTTTTTATAGAGCCGTTTCATATCTTATCCAGATTTTGTAATAGCAAGATGAGCTCAAATGCGAAGTTTGCATGCTACAAAAAATAATAATAAATATCGTTTTCTTGAACGTAAAGGTACTGCTGAGACATTACTTTGCATTAGTAATCACAATTCATTATACATTTTAAGTACACATTATGAAAACCAACTGCGTTAAAATTGTGAACTTCCAAGTCTAATAAACCAAGCGCTCCTTCTAACCCGAATAACCTATGAATAATGGTACTAAAACAAGGCAACAATACAAATAATTTCAGCTCATACAAACACTGAGTAAGTATTGTCGCCGCTGTTGCTTTGAAGCAATAATGATACACTCCTTTGCAAAAAAAACGGGCGGTTTTGATTTTTCTACATTATTGGTAATCATTTAGTTCTAAAGAGGTTTTAATAGCCAAACTATGTTACTGGCACTTGTTAAAGAGTCTGAGTATGAAAAAAAGTTAATTCAAAATTCTTTTTTAAATTTTGGTTTTAAAAATAATAATCTCTTTTTCAGTTTGTGACTTTTTACTTACTTTTCGCGGGTTTGCGGTTAAAAGGTTATCAGGCAATTAAAAATAACTTCTGTTACTTTTAGTAGAATGATTTGTGTTTGTCGCATAATCCTGCCTTATTGTGACATAAACAGATATCTTTATGTCGATTGTAATGGCAGAAAAAGAAATAAGAGCTACTAAAATTATAGCGCTGCTGGAAGAGGTGTGTAGCCAATGTTACGTCTCACAGCGGTTAAACGTGAGTCGTTCAACCGTCCAAAGAATCTGGACTCGGTACCAACAGACAGGTTCCGTTCAGAGAAGTCAAGGTTCTGGGAGAAAACGTTGCACACAACCACGAGTCGACCGCTTTTTAGTGACTCAGGCGCTGAGGAACCGCAAATGCAGTTACATATAGGTACCTCAAAAGAAACCTTGAAGAGGTACGAGGAGCACAAGTTAGCCTATGGACAGTGAGGAGGAGGCTTTTAGCGGCTGATATACGTAGTCGACGACCAGCGCGGGCCCCCAAGTTACTCCGTGAGCACCGGATTGCTCGATTGAGGTTCGCTAGTAATGGCCTATCTTGGACACTAGTTAACTGGAGTAGCGTACTCTTCTCCGATGAGGCTCGAATTTGTCTGAATGGTGAGGACCGACGTCGGCGAGTGTTACGAAGACCAGGGGAACGCTATGCCGACGTGTGTTTTGAAGAAATCACCCCTTATGGTGGAGGGTCCGTTATGTTTTGGGCGGGCGTAACTTACAGCTATCGTACCGATAGTATTAATTGAAAACGGCTCACTAAATGCGCAAAGGTACATAACAGAAATCCTTTGTCAACATGCATAACCCGCACTGACTGTAATTATTGAAGATGCCATTTACATACGACGAAAATGCTCGGGCCCACCGTTCTGGCGACGTAGATGCTTATATGCAAGAGGTCGGTATTCATCGTTTAGATTGGCCAGCGCGGAGCCCCGACCTTAACCCCATTAAGCACGTCTGGGACCTCCTAAAAAGCGCGAGCGAGTACCATCTGTCCAACCACTTCAAAAACATCACAAAACATCAGGGAGCTTAAACGTGTGATCTCGGCTGAGTGGGAACACATTCCACAGGACACCATCAAAAGCTTGGTGGAAAGTATGCCAAGAAAATTACATGCCGTAATCGCTGCAATGGGAGGTCATACTCGATATTTTTTCAAGTCTTTTTTTATTAAAATACCATAAAAATACTCATAGTCTTAATTTCATTATACCCATAAAAAATACATTTCAACACGGCTCTCTATTTACATTGACTAAAACACCGATTCCAGGACTTAAGTGTTAAAAACTATATTCTCATTGATAATAAGAAATTTCTAGTCATTTATGCTAATGACATAATAAAAATATTAATATTATTGGAAAGCCAATGACTGTAAGGTGTCCGTTTTTTTTTTTGCAATGGAGTGTATATTACATGAAGCTAGTAAATCTACAGAATACGTAACCGGAACATATCCAGCCGTCTCGACGCAGCTCGCAACAAAACTGTTTATACGTACAACGTACATAAAAATATAATCGTGTGCGAGTATATCACAGCGAAGATACTACACGGACGTGCTGGCGTTATATTTTATTTATGACGTGAGCTGTAAAGTATAGAGCTTCACTGTCGGTCGGTAGCGGAGTAAGCATAACTTAAGAGTTGAAGTTACATGCAAAGAGAGCTTGAGGGCACTTAATAAAACCAAGGCAATAAAATCCTTACCTAAATCCTAATGTTCTACTAATTTACTGCGACTATTTTTGACATCTGCCAAGATGGAAAAACTTTAAGGTACAAAAGTTCTTTGTTGGTAACCCATTCAAAGATTCTACAACTTTACCACGATGTAAATATTTAGTTTGTGCTCTTTACCTTTTTCGTCCATGTTCTTTTAGCCGTTACGATGCGATTTGGTAAAGAGCTCTGAAAAATCATTAAGAACAAACATTCAAAGTTTGATTATAATAAACATCAAACTAAGTACTACAAACTTAAAGCGTAGCGTAGAAAGTATTGATTTTTTGAACTATGTACATGCAATTGACCTATTTATTTCTGCTACAGATATTAAAAATATATTTTCAATCTTCTCGTAATATTCCTAATTTCCCAGATAGGCATATGCCATCGTTGAAGAAAATTATGGCGCTTGCAACCTGAACGTTGGCTTGTATACTAAATCAGCGAATCAGCGAGTTTTGTTAGGTTTTTTGCAGCTTCAGAGTGAATTTACATAGCGATGTAAGAGAAGTAAAGGGAAGCGTCAATTTAGCTACTTTCCTATATTACCTAGCTAATCGACATCAAGAGGATTCTTTGAAAGATGCTCTACCAATTATTTTAGTATAATGTCTAATGCAAGGAACTTAATTTTCATGAAGGTATACCAGCAACGAGCTAATTGTGGAAAAAATTAAGGCAAAAGAATGTTCGCGGCTTACTATTTTTGGAAAATCGGACAAAACTGAAACACATGTGGAGATAGACATCACCCTCCGTCAAATTGTCCGAGGACAGAGGTGTCCGCGTAGACAATAACAATAGTGGGTGTTTACGAACGGTTTATATTTTCATATTAATTATTGATATCTCACACTATTAATGAAACCCATTTAACTTATTTCAATGTAGATTCCCTTGAGAAATCCAAACTGAAACTGCGCCAGCAAAAGCTAACTCGACTTAATTGAAAGAAGTTAAACTTTAAGTGAAATAATAGCGAAACTTTGCTATTGATATAGCTTCGCGATTTTAAACTTAGATTTACTTAAGACAGGCGATATTATTTTATATAGAGTAGTTCGTAAACTGCCCGCGTTGTTTACATTTATGTACCTACTTAAGTATATTTTTTTTGCATGTGTCAACAGAAAAGAAAATGTTTTTAAAGATTTTGAGCTTTAATGAATGTATGTCACAAATCCCAGCTGAAAGAACTAAGCACTCCCAAAGGGCAGTTCATCTAAGCAACAAAATATGCTAAATACATGATCGGTCTGTATAACATAACATAAAATAACCACTTTTAATGCCGAAAGCACACGCTAACCCGCAGTAAAAGAGTTCATGATAAAAGTCTTCTAACTGAAATGGCAATTTAGTCCATTGCCTTTCCACTTCATAGACACGAAAATGGTTCATAGTGTTATAAATGTCAAGTTTTTTATGAATAAGGGTAAACATTTGAGAACGGTCAATTTGCGATAACATCTATACTTCTTTATAAGTTAGATGTTTTTCGGACTACTTGCAGACGGAGTAGCGGATACCAGTATACAGGGTGTTACAGAATAAGCGCAATAATAATTCCTCTTGGTGGTGATTTAGTTTAATTGTGTGAATCACAACCTAAGAAGTGACGAAACTGAATTTAACTAAATATTGGTTTTTATTTCAACGAGCATCGCAATTATGAATGCACTGAACGGAATATAACATCCGATAATTAAATAACAAATCGTTAGATGTTTTAATAAATTGGAAAACTAGTGCTGCCATCAGCTACGGAAGCTTTCAAGTTTTGAGCAATATCCAAATTTATAATAATTATAATCGATTTTTTTGCATAAATAGAGGTGAAGACTTTTTTATCCTTACTTCAAAAGAAAAACGAACCCCTTATAGGATCACTTTGTTGTCCGTCTGTCAGTACCCTTGCTCTCAAGAGCGGACGGATGAATCCATTAATCAAACACTAAATTCTGCGGTCACTTGGATGGGTGAAAAAAATAAGTTTTGTAATTCAACGCAATCATACATAACTCAAACTCAAAGCATTTATTTCAATTAGACCATTACAGGTACTTTTAAATGTCAAAACACAAAAAATAAGCTAAGCTACAGTCCCAGTCACAGGGCATAATAACTTGTGAAAGTACTGTAGTTGCCCATTCGAAAGCGTAGATCCTACGGAGAAGAATGGGCAAGAAACTCCATGGACACTCTTTTAAATCAATATGTTTTTACAAAATCTTGGTAACATCATTCATGTCGAGATTATACATATACATAATATGTGAGAACGATAAACCATACATTTAGGTACAACATAACGTTACGGAACGGATACGGCCTGTGTCACACTTTTGATGTTTATCTCACTTTTCAAAACCTTTATTATGGGATACTTGGCGTTGAAAGGTATTATGGCTTTTATTCAGTAGGTAACAAACAGTCGCATCAGAATTGGCTAGGAAGTAAGAGAAATATCATATGTTTTTTTTATTGCCAGAAATGTCACCTCGTGAAAAGTACAGTGATGCGGACATTAGGCGATACGTGCTTGTCTGCTTGGATATTTTACTAACTGTTTTGCTTAGTTATTGAGAACAACCAATACCATTGATCGGATCGGCACGGTAGGCAAGTGGTCTCAATATTGGCACCCGCTTGTACTTTCTATAACAACTTAAGGACCCGTTTCCAGTTTCCACCAAGCATCAAAATCCTCGCGCGCTTTTTCGATGTCACTGCACATATAAAGGACTGTATCATGTTGCAAAATGCAAAATAATATTCTATTGTATCAGTATTACCGTGTAACACTTTCGCTGCTAAGTTCAAATAATCCATTTTTACTAGTATGCGCGTCATCTATAGCTACGTATAGCGACGACTCGGGAGGCGGGTTGTGAGCACACGAACGAATTATTGTTCGACCCATATGCTGGGTGCTTAGCACCTCACATACCATCCTCGAGCATGCGGGAGGAGATGCTTTGTCTGCGTCGAATTTACACACGTAAAGAACAATTTCAATATTTGACTCCTTTGTACAATGCTGCGTTGTTCTTTTGGCGCGTGGCCATTGTAGGAACTAACAGCGCCAAAAGAAGCATGCAGCATTGTAAACATAATTCCACTAACCTTCAACATAGTGAGTATCTTCTGCGAGAGCTCGTAGTCAAAGTTGGTGTACTTGGAGTCTGTCATGTCGTAGATGAAGACTAGACCGGCTCGCTGCGTCTCCACCGACTGCAGGGCCACGTCTAACTGGTACACCACGCCCTGGTGAACATAAATGGAATTGATAAAACGTAAGAATTTTAAAAGAAAGAGGTGGCGAGATGATCTGGACACGCATCACGAAGGCAGGAGAAGAGTAACTGAGACCTCGGATAAGGGGGCCGCCTTTGCCCAGCAGTGGGACATACAAAACTATTAAAATCAGAAATAATTAGGTTTGAATAGTTCCGTAAGGGTTTACAAAAGAAAACCCACATGATCATACAAGATGTCAGTCTCAAAAGAATACATAAAATAATCCAGAAATTTTGGTTGTAACAGTTTATTAGCGAACATAAAAACTTAGATTAATAAAGGCGCGTGAAAAACATGCGTTGTTTTATTTTGGACCTCCGCAGCTCGGAATGGTCGTGTATCCTATTACCGTACGGATTGGGCATCATGCATTAGTTCTAGTTGCTTCGAGGAAAATTTGTACGGGCTGACGTGCTTGGCTGACCAGTACAAAACCGAGCACCCAAAAGGATCAATTTGGAAAAGCCTTTTAACATCATCTCAAAATGTATGAGGTACGTAACAACACAAACCGCAAAAAATATGTTTCATTACCTACCATAAGGGAAATATCCTATTCAAATAATTTTGATTTTTTGTTTTCCTTTGAAATACAATATTTCGTAATAAAAAAATGGTACCCTAATATATAAAATTATATGGGCAAATGGATTGATTTTGGTGTATACCTAAACTCAAGATTTCCCTCATCGGGGTATGACGTTAACCTTTGTTTTATAAAATGCCTAATTGTTTGATATTGAAACATATGAAATGGTTTTAAGTAAACCACAACAGTTAAACTGTGCGTCATTTGTTTTTCATGGTTCATCAAATTCTAATTCGGTATGGTAAGACTGTCAGTGACGTGTAATGGAATAATGCACGGTAGCCGGTGTTACATTACATGCTGATGTATGTATATTTTAGAACAGTGTTCCAACATTGATCATATTGTATGATGTGATGATTTACAGACATGTCTGTAAATTATGTTGGATGGATGAGTACGGTTTGAGACTAGGGCGACAGTCATATCAGTAATAATTATAGTATAGTATAGTGGTCAGTATAGTATCCATAATTTTTCAACTAAGTATTCTGTCCGAATGGAACTAAATGTTTTGTCTGATGGTGGCGCGTGTGTCGGGTCGTTTAGTTCCCTTCAAAATGGTTGAGTTGAATGATGGCTGATCCATGCGTCATGTTCGTGAACGGGCGCTGCCGGTAGGGACTGGTCATCTCGCAACTGCCATGGATTATTGTATATTAGAATTGTATTTTATAATAGTATTGTATTTTTGAATTGTTGATTTTATCTTTTTACTCTGGAAGACTCGCACGTCTTTCTACATCGATCTCACATGTATGTATAATCGCGACATGAATGATGTAACCAAGATTTTGTAAAAACATTGATTTAAAAGAGTGTCCATGGACTTTCTTGCCCATTCTTCTCCGTAGGATCTACGCTTTCTAATGGGCAACTACAGTACTTTCACCAGCTATTATGCCCTGTGACTGGGCTTAGTTAATTATTTGTGTTTTGACATTCAAAAGTGCCTGTAATGGTCTAATTGAAATAAATGCTTTGAGTTGGAGTTTGAGTTTGTCCTACTCGTCTGCAAAGGCTTTTTGCGACCCCTTTGATTTCTCTGCCCGATTTTAAAGGAATCTATCCAATTAATTTCGCCAGTTCCTTTGTAGTTTGTACTAAGCACCCAGGGTTCGATTTGGGCCTAGATGAACTTGCCTAGTTACATTTAATTTTGGCAGCTTTATGCATATGTAAGGTATGCGCGGTAGGCCACGAAGATGGCGGGACGAACTGGATAGATTCCGTCATGACTGGAAAGAGGACGCGCGGGTTCGAGGGAGGCCTTTACCCAGGAGTAAGACAGAACTTCACAATACAGGCTAAGGAAAAATAAAAAACCGGCCAACAGCGAGTCGGACTCGCACACACAGGGTTCTGCGTATCTATAAGGGTTCCGTTTTGGCAACGGAACCCTAAAAAGAGGTATAGGGCTTGACACATCAATGTGAATTATGATCTAATTCAAAGTGCGCACTTACTATTTCTATTTCGAGTGTGTAATTTGATATTTAATTTACCTGTAATGTTATCTGATGTGTTGTCAGCGTAGGAAAATGTTTGTTGGCTGTGAAAACTGCGATCGCTGCGCCGGTTGCGTCTCGCGTTGGCTGCAAAAATATTCATATCATTTGAGTTTTCCTCTTGGACAAATTGCTATTTTGGATTATTGGTAAATAGGTATGATACAATTAAAGCGCTGGTAATTGCCTTACTTCGATTAATATTTTCCATAAACACATTAATAGACAGATAAGGAAAATTAATTTTGAAAAAAACTAGTTTATAGTCAGGAATCGAATCTAAAATTCCACAATCGTCCCGTTTTATTTTATTGCATTAAGATTAGTATAAGTTGCGAAACAACAGTTCAATTTTTCAGTCATTTCATAACAGTATGTCGATTATTAAGATTCCCTCGATTAAACTTACCAATATAGTAAATTTTCCAGTATCTAGTTCAGACTTGAGCGGGTCTTCAAATGGCTCGAATTTGTTGAGTCCCTCGCGCCGCCGCGTCGCCTCGTGCTGCCTCCACAGCGCATGCGCGCGCGCCACATCGAACTTGCGCGCGAGCAAGAATTTGATCGCTGTGGCGCGCGACACACACGCCGCTCCAGATTCGCTCAACGCGTCCAAAAACGCCTTCGTCGCCTGCAAGCAATTCAGCAATTTCAATATGTTATTTAATATTAAAAAGATGAGTAGTAGCCATAATTGGGAACACTGTACACAAATATGTTTACAGTTCTAGAAATACGAGAAGTATTCCACTTCGTAGTCACTATACCTTATCATTTCGATTTTCGAGTAATAGGGTTGTCATACTAATATACAGAATAATGTAAATATAAATAAAATTATAAGAATATACCCGTAGGAATTTAAGGAAACTCTGGATGACCGCCTCCTCCATCTTTGGCCTTCGGTATCTGTTATACCACTGTCGATTCATTCTTGTTTTTACGCACGTTTTATAATTATTAAACAGCACTTGGATTTCACTACTCCGTCACACTTTCATCGCAACTGTTTATAGGGCCTCGACTTAGGGCGAATCAAGTCAACCGAATCAATCTGAATCCAATGTTAAAATATAGCGCACATATTTTATGCTCAGCAAAAAGATAGATCCTGAAGAGAAAATCGTAACCAACATTCATGAATCGCACTAATTGTTCAGCGAAGTTATTTTGAATTTATGGGACCCTTAAATTACTTGAAATTGCAATATCTGGAAAGTTACCATTTTTTGTTTGCAGAGGATTTAATGAGCCCATGTACTCTATGCAACTAAATAATAAACATGTGTGCCCAGCTGTGAATGAGCTTGTGTGTTTCTAACAATAGTAGGAAGTGTGAGCTGCTGCATGAATATAAGCAATCACGTACCTACACACTTATAGTCGAGTGGTTACACAATTAGATAATCTATATGTCGGGCTCTATTCTCGTCTCCGTGTTCGACAGAAGAGCGCACTAATTAGCACATCACTGGTGCAAGTGTGAAGCGAACGTCGGGAACAAGAGGCAATAGGGGACACTTGAGCAATAAGCGGATGGGATGCGGTGCGACCGTTGCATATGTATATCGATGCAAATAAGACGGGTGGGACGAGGCGGGTTAATTCTTCCGGGATGTGTTTCCTGTGCGGGCGCGGATGAGCCCGGGCCCCGAACATTAGTATGGGCAGGCACGCGCACTACACACCAACTATCTTGGGGGCCTCCACCTTACGTCACAACAACCGCGATACACAACAGACCCATATTGCCAAACACGCGCACTTAGCACATGCTCGTTTTACTATGACCGTAACACGTTCTCTATGCGCTACATAATTATAAACAAACAGCAAGATCGGAATTGTGTAGTTCCTGTATTCCCAAGTAACAAAAATACGTTATATTATGGTCATGGAAACGTTTTTACGAAAACGTCGGTTATATAAGAGTGGTCTTATAAACTTGATTATAACGTTTATGGGACGCGAAAGTGGCCCAATTATAAGACATTATAGTTGTATAGTGGTTACAATAACGTCAACTTTTGACTATTTAACATCAATTAGAGGTTTTATAAACGTCAAATAACTAACTATTTCGTTGTGTACTGGTTATGACGAGACTATTATATGACGTGTAAGTTAAATAATAGTCATACAGACGTTTTTTTTTTGTCTTTTATGCGCGAACCGTGCGCGCTTCTATTAATGCTGCTGTGAAACTTTAAACATAAACTTTAAAGTCTTATTAGATAGTTAATATTACTTTAACGAAACTACAAATATTAACTCTGACCTATGTTCTGTGCCTATGATAAGTGTAGTTCCACTGGGGAATTTAGTTTTTCGATAATGTTTGTATGTATTGTTGTAAAGTTTTTAACGCGCTACTGAAATTTTTGGTATTTCATTATAGTTGTTTAATTATTTAATATATATTTTCCTATAAAAGTTGCATCCATCTTGGTTTAGTTATGCGATGACAGTTACACGACTCTTACTGGACTTATGGTCAAATAAACGTTGGCCTTAACACCTTAAGACCAAGACATGCGCGCCATTATGTCTGACTTTAGGGTTCCTTAATTAAATATGAAAACCATTGTTTTATTGATCTCTTAATCATAATACATAGTGTAAACGTGATGTAAACTAACAGGGTCACTAGGCAGAATGTTAGAAAGTCTATTGTTTATAATTACGCTCAAAGATTTTATGACTTGATGAGAAATGTTAAAATTTTCCCATTTTTTTTATCTTCACGGAATTCGCCATGTCTGTCTTCATCATCAATTTCGCTTGAAGTTTCTATATCTGTGTTGTCACAGAGTATAAAATTGATTAAAAAATTGAAAATTGTTTAAAAATTGTGTCATACATTAATGTTGAAAATTATGTATTATGAATGTCACTTATATGGTATTGTTTAAAAAAACAATAAACTTACTGTTTTTAGGCAAGCAATTTTTTTCCCCTATGGAACCACTTACACTACAAGCAGAATCTTTAACCGACTTTACAAAAGGGGGGGCTCTCAATTCTTTGGTATCTTTTTTTATTTTTTATGTATGTTCCCATATTACTCGAAGAAGCCTGAACCGATTTGGAAAATTCTATTTTCGTTTGAAAGGATATACTTCCTAGGTGGTCCCATAGTCATCAGGTCAGGATCTGATGATAGGATCCTGGAAAAATCGAGGGAACTCTTCAAATTTTAGGCACCCTTGAAGCGATTTTGGTATTTTTTTTAGTCTTCTTCTTCTCTTTGCCACCCATGGGCTTCTGGCTTGGCTTTCGTCGAGAAATTTCTCTCAGGTATGCTGGTTTCCTCACGATGTTTTCCTTCACAGAAGTAAGTGATAATTATACAATACTGATAATTATAAAATCCGAGGTACGTGTCTTGGGTTCGAACTTGAGACTTATGACATGGCAGTTCAACGGCCACACCACTAGGCTATCACTGTTTTTTTTCTAGTTACAATATAAAATTGTTACCTGACAAGGATTAAACAAGGAAAACACTAAAAAGTGAAAAATAATTTTGCTTTCGGAAGTTGGTGGCAAAAACTAAATGAAACAAACAAAAGTCACCGACTTGAAAATAAATTATAAGAAGTTCGTTGAATGACCAAAAGCATTTATTACTAGGATCTGTGTTTTTGTGGTGCTAACTGAACACTACAATAATATTAATAGTAGTACCAAACCATTCACAATACTAAAAGCATTTACTTCTAACCTTAATTTATTGTGTCTAAATAGGAGAACTTTAGTTATTATGACAGTACTAATGAATACATTGTAAAATAAAATGTATATACGGAACCATTTTGTATTCCAAACTTTAATTAAAGTCATGGTTAGACATTTGTACTACTTTTAAGTCTATTATAAGTTATATTATCGTTAAATCACAACTAAAACGTCATATACGTGTTTAAATAAAACATTTATACGACCAAAGTGTTGTCGTAGACGTCGCATAATTTAGTTGTGTACACGTTAATTCGGCGTATACAACATGACTTAATAGTCACATGACTAAAACGTAGCATTATCGTCATATTGCAACCAAAACGTCATATACGTGTTTCAAGTTACTACTATAAAACAAATCATAGTTGTCATGTAAATGTTATATAATGGTTTTTCAAACTACGATATTGTCTTCCAAAAACTCTTACGCGACTAAAACGTTTATACGGCCAAAAGTGATGTCGAGTAAACGTTGTGGCCGAAACAATTTAATAACGTCGCATAATTTAGTTGTGTAGGCGTTTATTCGACGTTTACAATATGACTTATTAGTCACATGACTGAACTGACCCAAGTAGTTAGCTCAGCACCACTATAAAACTGCTATATTACTAAAAGTCGTATAGATTTCGGACTATCTAACGTTTTTGCTTGTTGGGTTACCACTGTTACTGAAAATTGGGTAAAATCTGAGAACACTACACTATTAGAGAATAATCGTCGAAATATTCCTTCATTTGACAAAGGTGTTGAGCGAGGTGTCTTCTAATATTACTTGATGTTCAATTGTTCAGGCTCGTATTATTTACCCCTAGGTTGACCACAAAGATCATTTGAGTACCTATAGTGTTTAAGCGTTCTACATTGTTCCTATATTGTTCATTTGTAATATTAGCGGTTAAAGTATGAAATTGCCGATTTAAACTGCAAAATTACACCAAGATGTAACATATTCATTTAATCAAAATATTTACCCTCATTATCTATACATTGCTGCCATCTAACCGGAAGTTAATTTATGCCTTTGCGATAGAACTCTCGGGATTTAGATTCGACAAACTGTGTGAAAGCGTTTTGTACTGCCTCCTGGGAAGAATTTTTCTTACCACGTAGAAAACTGTCCAAATTATGGTAGTCAGTTGGAGCAAGGTCTGACGAGTACGGAGGATGAGGAATGGTTTCTAACTGCAGCTCCTGTAGAGATACAACGGTGTCCCGTGCAGTGTGAGGTCTTGCGTTATCAATTATCATGGAGCAATAATGGTGAAGATCGATTCACGAGTCGGGGCTGTTTCACTGCCAGTTTCGCCATCATCTTTCGAAGTTCGGCACAGTAAACATCTGCTGATATTGCTTGGCCAGACCTGAGAAAGCTATAGTGAATAACACCGTGAAGAGACCACCAAACAGTTACCATTACCTTTTTATTGGTAAGGTTTGTTTTAGGGTACTGTTGCGGCGTTTGACCTGGGTCAAACCATGACCATTGTCATTGCATTTTTAGCTTACGGTTATCGTAAAGAATCCACTTTTCGTCACATGTCACAATTCGATCCAAAATTCCTTCATCCCTGTACCTATTTCACAAGGCAGCGCAAGTTTCAACACGTGTTTCTTTCTGCAGATCAATCAAATCATGAGGCATCGATTTTTCATATTTTTTTATCTTATTGATTTGATGCCATGCTGCTAAATCCTGGGTAGTTTGACTCGGATCGGCTTCCACCATCACCTTCAATTCAGCGTTATTCACCTATGTGGTATTCCACGTGGTTCGTTCTTCAAGTCGAAGTTTCCATTACGAAAGCGTTTAAACCAAAAACGCACGATGCGTTCATTAGCAATCTCCTCTCCAAACGCAGCATTGATATTGCGAGCCGTTTCTGCCGCGTCGGAACTCGTATTCAAAAGTTACTCGTATTTTCGAAGTATCCATCTTTTCCGTCTAAGCTGAATAACAAAACAATTGAAATTCGAAAATCGAATGTTGCACATTTTTAAATACAAAAATCACATAGGCATAATGTAAAAAAAATTTCACTCGAATATCTCACACCATGAAGGTTTAATTTATGTCAATCCAAAGTATATATATATTTTTTTATTACTATAAAACGGCAATTTCACCTATATCCTACCCTTATTATATTAAAGGCACTAGGATGCCTGGAATTTTAGGCTTATTACTAGATAATTATAATTTATTGTCAACACAGTGAATGTTTGAGGACTTTCGGGTAATATAGTCATTTGGAAACACAGTCACAATTTGTGAACAAAGAAGGAAACGAGAATATTCTAGACATTAATTGCTTTATGATAAATAACAGCAAAGTGCAGAATTATGCTTAAAAAAAGAAAAAAGATCCCATAAATTAACCCACAGTTTCAATTTCAGTTCTTCCTCAATTACTCAATTCATTGGGCAATTGGGGAGACTCAAACAACAACTTGAAACAAAAGGACAGACATCAGGGTTCGCAGCAGAAGTTCAATGTATTCATTTGTAATAGCATTTAAGTATTCACAATTTATTTCGCACTTATTCAATCCATAAATTCTCACAATAACTTGTTTGTTTTAAGCACAGATACTGGTTACACACAAGTCGACCAACTGATATTACGTAGAGTACAATGGATCGCGTAATAGAAATAAAAACAACGCCTGTAGCGTAGGATCGCACGCACGATCGCACGAAGGCGGCCCCGACTTGCAACTGTCAAACCGACTAAAGGAAATTGAATGGAATGAATAAGGCAAAACCGTACCCGACCCAATGATAATGTAATACAACTGACTGACGACTGTGTGTCGAACACAAATAATAACAATCGTGTTGGTTAACGATAAACTCGCAGATACAGAACGATTAAGTCAATCAGGGGAAAAGTAATGTGCCCGAAATGCTGACAGCGACTATTTGTCTCGGACTTATATTAGTCTTTTAAAAATTGCTGTCAGCAATAACACCGCAGATTGTAACGTGTCCTGTAGTTCGCTCTATTAGTGTGCAATAAATATTATTAGATAGATGCATAGGCATGTATCTAATAATATCAAACAGACAGATTGTTTGATATCTCTCATTTGCTGCGGATGTCAGACCTCAGTACTTCGGAAGTGGTGGCGAAGTCCCAACAGGAGAACTCTTTGCAAACCATGTCGGTTTTGGGATACGTAATGATCAAAAGGCGATGGTAACGAGGTAAAAACGTTTTATCACGATAAAAATCATGTTAAGCCGAAATACACTCATATTTTATTTCTTTTAAACCTTGCGGCGTGTTATAAGTTTGAAGTGTGTATCTGTGTGTCTGTGTGTGGCATCACAGCTCTTGAACGGATGAACCGATTTTGATTTAGTTATTCTTGTTCGGAAGGTGTCTTAATCAAGACTGTTCTTAGCTATGTTTCAAGAAAATCTGCTTAGCCGTTTGAAGATCATCATCAGCGTCGCTGCGTCGCGCGTCGTGAGACCGCTAAGTAGACCGCTTAGTACAAGCAGATGGGATACGCGTAGAAAGTGTTATACAAAGCGGTCACCCGAGAGGTCGATGCTTGGATTAAAAATTACTTATACGTATTAAACGTAAAGGGACAATATTTACACCTGAATATTATTCTCTAAAAGCAGCTCAGCTAATTTCATGACTAAACAGGGGAAAATAATGCATTATTTTCTATCCTGTTTGTTACTGTTAGCTACAATAAATAGCCCAAGTTTTATTGCGGAGCTTAAATTGGCAGTTTGGCACTCTGGACCTAATGTTTGTCAATCAGTCACATTCGATTGTACGAGAGACTTCTCTGTCTCTTTTGGACGAATTTATTGACTTCGAGAATATTTTTATATGAGGAAACTCGAAAGAGACGTGTACATTGAGCATAGTGTACCAATTACAGGTGAAAAGAAACAACGACAAAGTTTGTAATTGTATTTTACACGACGAACCGTGGCAAAGCTAAAAGCTATTGTTTACACAGAGTAATTGTTGTTATTCTGCTTCAAACAAAAGCAATCGAAAGCATTTATTTGATTACAAGACCTACTGGTGAATGAAAGTAACACAGAAATAGAAAGATTTTGTTAGGGCACACCGCACACATGAGTTTAGAATCGATATGTATTACGTAAAAAGACTTACAGATCATTATTTATTCTTAAACTACCAGTAGCGCAGGCACGCAATAAGCCCATTCCTGCCGGCTTCCCTTTGGAAATCCAAGTCAGTAGGGTATAATAATGAAGGTATTTAATACACCCTACAATTTAAATATTATGTATTACAAAACGCCTGCCAAAATTACAATTTTTGTCAATAAATTCCAAAAAGACAACATGTTGCTCCTAAATAACTCGTAGGCGTCCCGGCTTTTTCCTTCTAAAATGTCTATACAAATCTATGTCGTCATGACGTCACTTAGAGCCACGTGACACGCGTTATCTTAGGAGTCGGTAAGCCGGAATAATGCGGGTTATAGGCAAGAACTGTTTGCGAGTAAACGAGATGCGTATATCGGAGAGAGGAGACGCATGTACTGGCGCGGGCGCCGTACTCGGTTCGATTCGTAAAATTTCGTAATGCTTCGGGCTCGGCGCTCGAGAATTTGTAAACAAATGCATTGCATTCGTATTTTTCATGTGCATGAATGTAAAGTACTTAATGGCTTTTATTTTGTTTTAGATAGGTAATTTGCAATTTGTTCGTTGTATTAATTGAATTGATTAGTGTATCAATTAGAAATTAGTTTGTGCGTGTATTGTGTAGTGAAAATAAAGTATAAAAGTACGTTGAAATTAGGTATTTGGGTAAGTAGATAGTTTAACAAGTTGAAATTTCTTACCTATTTAGAGTAGATTTAAAAATTAATTAGAATTAGGATGGCATTGATCGCTTTAGACTGCTGTCTCACAGATTATTTGCTTTGCGAAGAAACTAGTTTTTCAAGGTTAAGTTTTGAGAATAAAAAACATGTTATAAAACTCGGGCGGGCGCGTCCAAATATGGCAATTAATTATCAACGAAAAGATGGTTTTGTGAAACATTTTAATGTTTCTCTATACGATAAATATCAATGGCTGACTGGCAGCTGTAAATTAAATAAAATGTATTGTTTCCCGTGCCTACTTTTCTCAGATTCTAGTAGCCTTTGGAATAAAGGGGGTTTTACGGATATTAATAATCTGACGAATTCCTCGAAAAAACATGTTCAAACTGAAAAGCATATTCGCAGCTGTTTAGATTTACACGAGTTCGGGTGTAGTAGAATAGAATCATTTTTCGCTAATTCGCATGAAGCTCATAATAGAAAAGTAGATCGAAATAGGAATTTAATGAAACGGTTTATCGACACCGTTATTTTGTTAGGTAAACAAGAATTAGCTTTTCGCGGCCACGATGAAAGTCCGAATTCCGACAACCGTGGTAACTATATCGAAACCTTGTTATATTTGAGCAAGTATGATACAGTAATGGACTCACATTTGGAACTATGTTCTTCAGTTCAGAACCCCGCGTTTTCTGGTCTCTCTAGTGATATTCAAAATGATTTAATACGTAGTATTGCATCCGTTTTACGAGACCACATTAGAATCGAGATAGATAAAGCTCAATTTCTGTCTGTAATGATTGACGAAACTCCCGATGTCAGTCATAGGGAGCAATTAACTGTAATTTTTCGATATCTATCTGAAACTGGAATCGAAGAACGATTCCTAGGTTTTTACGATGTTAGCGGAAGTCGAACTGCTGAAGTTTTATCCAAACAGTTGTTGGAAATACTTGACCAGTATCGTTGTAGGAATAAGTTGGTTGGTCAGTCTTACGACGGCGCGGCAGTTATGTCTGGTGAGCACGGTGGCGTTCAAGCAAAAATTCGGGATGCATGTCATATGGCAATGTTTGTGCCATGTTACGCTCATGTATTAAATTTAGTTCTTAGCCGTTCCCTTGAAAATATTCAGGAACTGAAAACTTTTTTTGGGCACGTAAATAGCATTGTTAGGTTTTTCAACAAATCTACTAAACGGACCAACCTTTTGAAGGAAATAGCTGACCGCCGTATGCCCGGAGTATCCGAAACACGTTGGCATTATCACTCACGCATTATTAATGTAATTTTTAACTGCAGATTAGACATAATTAAAACTTTTAATTCGATGTTAGATAACCCGCAATTTTGGGATAGTGAATCACTTTCCTTGGCAGAATGTTTTCTCAGTAAATTAGAAAACATGCAGTTTTGTTTTTTTTTGCACGTATTATCAGACATTTTTCAAAAAACCGACGTTCTTTTTAATTTATTGCAGTCAAAACAGATTGATATTGAAGTAGCAAACCGCGAAATAGATTCATTCAATAGTTGGCTTGCAAATGATTTAATAAACAATTTTGATTTTATTTATGACAGCGTTCAGGAATTCGGTGAGCCGCCGCGACAGAGTAGACGACTAAATACAGAAGTAGACGTTAGAACGATGTATCGGCGTCTTTTCATTGAAATAATAGACAATGTTAAGACGCAAATACAACACAGGTACCAATCACTTTCGCAAATGAGTTTTCTTAATTTACTCAATAAATCTAAGTATAGTTTTTATAGTAGATCATTTCCAGATGAAATAATATCTTCTTTGTTAATCAAATTTCCGCAAATATTTGAGTTCTCTGCTTTAAAGAATGAGTTGAAAGTCTTATACACAACTCAATCTTTGAATAAACTAGATGTTTACGAGCTTTATCTCAATTTTCAAAATTCATTATTATGTGACACTTTTCCACAAATTACAAAATTATGTAGTATATTTTTGACACTTCCTGTTACAGTAGCATCCGCGGAGAGGTCGTTTTCGGCTTTGAAGCGAATTCATACGTACATGCGTAATTCTCAAAAACAAGAACGATTATCTGATCTAGCCATTCTTTCTATAGAGAAACATTTGTTACTTAAAATTAAGAATAATCCCGGCTTTTATGATAATGTCTTAGCGCACTTTGTAAGAAAGAATAGACGAATAGCTTTAGAGTATAAGTAGTTATTATAAGTAGAATAAGTGAGTAGAGTAGTCTTGTTGTTAAGTAGTAGTAGTAGTTTTGCCTAGTATAGTAGACATCATACGTCATCAGTTCATCACACCACAACCGGCTTTTTTCAAAGCCACTTTTATTATACTTGCAAGACACTGTTTCAATCTATCAGTCAGTGCTTACACGTATAGTAAGGGTGGACTGAGAAATATGTACGCCCTACCTACGCCCCCCCCCCCCTGGACTACGCCTGGCCTTGGTAAGTTTTTTTTTGTTTTTTTTTTTTGCTGCGGCTTCCCTCCTTCATGAAATCACCCGTCGCCACTGTAAACTACTACGGAAAGCGTTACGTTACGGTTAATTAGTACAAAGTAAAATTTTGTTTGCCTATTAATTTAGTTTCTAATCGAATCAAAGCTGTTCATAATGATTAATATGATGACGTAATGCGTGTCTAAATAACGACTACCGCGATCTCAACAATCGTCTCCGCGTTATTCGTTCCTAAAATGGCAATTCTTGGAACCAGTCACACCTGAGCAAACCTCCGATTACATGAACACATTATAATATGAACATAAACCCAACGCTGCAGCGTGATACCTGCGTAGTGCGAGAAGCTTCACCGTTCAAGTTTTACTGAGAAAAACATTAATCTACGTGGAAAATGTATCATTACCATTAGGTTCCTGGGTGAGCGTCTTAGAAGTCTAAGGCCCTTCCAGTAATAAACACAAAATCATACCTATATCTAACCTTTGATCCTGTTCTTTGCTATAGTTTGTAGGTTGGGGTCAGCCTCCACCATTTAGTTCAAACGTCTGAAAATTGATACTTGATTGATACTTTTTCAATATTGGTATTAAAGAAAAAAGCATATGGACAAACGATTTAGAAACCTACCTCACTTTTGATTCTGACTGAACTTACTCGTATGTATATGTATGAGGGCCGAACCGGAACCTACGGATAAACAACCAGTTCGGGGGGTAATCATCTGTACGGAGAACAGGCTATAAGTAAAGTATAAATCGTTTTACCCATATTATACATTTACATTTCATCTAAACAAATAAGTTACATTACAACTAGAGATGGGCAATCAACCGGGTTTAAACCCGTTTACTGGGTTTAAACCCAATAAAAACCCATTTATTCCCTCCCACGGGGTTTTTATTCGGGTGTTTATTGATTTGGGGAAATTTATCAATTTAAACATGGTAAATGTTAATATTTGTGAATATTCTAGTACTATTCACTCATATTTACATACTTATAGTTATCGTTTATAATCTTTTTGATAGATGTTCTTCAAAGGCGCGACAGGTAGACGACGAGTTAGAGAAAGAAATATGCCGCTCTTTGTCGCACTTATGTCGCTCATGTATGCTCTCTTTCTATCAAGCGATAAGGACCGCGCCGCCCGCGCACCGCACTCCTGACGCTTTTGTTCTCAGTCGGTCGCGCGGCTGCTCAGTCACAGTCTCCGCTTGCTTGTGAAGTGAAGTGAATATTGTGAAATAGAAGTGTTTGTGGTGAGATCGTAATTCAAATATTTAATTAAGTACTGCTAATAAGCAGTTCTTGTACATATCTTCACTAGTGTATAGACTATACAAGGTAAGAGTACTAAAATAATTGTAATTACTAAATCATCATTGTATACAACAGTGAGGTTGATTATTAAGGCGGTAACGTGAATCCATCCATCCATCGTGAATCAATCATATTAAAACATAAATATAACGACATTGCATAGAATTAATAGTTTATTAACGGTAGGAGTGTAGGTATTACCATATTTTACTTTCGTGAACTCGAAACTCACTAAAATACTTATGTTTGTTTCAGTTTAAATGGGTCGGCCGAAAGACCAGCGCGTATGGCGACATTATCACGAGTTAGCCAACAAGTCGGTTAAATGCAAGTTCTGCGATAAAGTATACAAATACAGCAACATTGCCAAAATGACTCAACATCTCGTTGCTTGTTTCAAGAGTCCACCCGTTTTAAAAAAACAAATGAAAACGTTGCATTTGGAAAAGAAAGGCAAGACTAGTACGGCGGATAACTTTCAGGAAGATCAAGAAGGTAGTAGTACGAGTAATACTACTGATTTGCCAACACTTACAGCAGGTACAAGTACGAGTATTTTACAGGAAGACGAAAGACACAGCACACACATGACTGTGAGTGACCTTGCTGTAGAGTTTTCAAAGGCAATTTTTGTAACAGCCACTCCGTTGTCTATGGTAGAGCATCCTCTTTGGATTAATTTTTTTGAGAAACTGCAGTTTAAAATGCCATCACGAAAAGCACTCGCTACTAAATATTTAGATCAAATTTATAATGACATGCGAACAGAGTTGAGCGAAGAGTTACAATCTGCAAGCTATCTTCATCTCCAGTGTGACGGTTGGAGTAATTTACGTACTGAAGGTATAATAAATTTTGTTATATCAAAGCCTCAACCAGTATTCGTAAAAAGTTTGAATACAGAAACTAATCGCCATACCAGCCAATATATTGCAAGTGAAATAGAAAATGTGATGAAAACGTATGGTGTAAATAAGTTTGTAGTCCTCATAGGGGATAATGCTAAAAATATGCAGAAAGCATTCGACATAGTTAAAAATAAATATCCACATATTACTTCACTCGGTTGCTGTGCGCATGTACTAAATTTATTAAGTCAAGATTGTTCAAAATCAGAGACCATGAAAAACTTTATAGAAGAGGCTGTGAATGTAATAAAAATAATTAAAAAAAGCCAAATACTAAGCGCTCAACTTTCTAAAATTATAAAAATCAAGGGATGTGGAGAAAAATTAAAACTACCCGTTAAAACCCGCTGGGGAAGCACAGTGACAGCCTTAAAAAGTTTAAAAAACAATAAAGCTGCTTTGCAAAGCTTGGCTGTAGATGAAACTATGAATATCCCTCGTGATTTAAAAAGAAAACTGCTGGAGGAAGAGTTTTGGAACAAAACGGAGGAATCCATCAAAGTTATAGAACCTATAACAGAGTGTATATTTGAATTAGAGGGAAATGATCACCTTATAAGCAAAGTATTTATAACATTTAAAAATATAAAATCGAAATTAGAATTTGTGCTTCCATCCATAACAATGTTGAGTGAAGACGAGAAGAATGAAATTTTAGTATCAGTGGATTTAAGGGCAAGTATGTGTGTGAAACCTATACACATGGCAGCATACATGCTTGACCCTAGAGAGCAAGGTTTGGAGCTCAACCAAGTACAAGAACTTCTAGCCATGGAGTTCATATACAATGAAGGACAAAGGCTGAATTTAGATGTAACACCTGATCTCGCTAATTATAAAGCTAAAGAATGCTTCTGGGGTAAACAGTTTGTTTGGCGATCTCTGGGAGATATTGAACCAGTTGTGTGGTGGAAAGGTATATGCAGCTCGACACAGCTGAGCAAAGTAGCTATGAGGATTCTTACGGCACCATGTACGTCTGCAGCAACGGAACGCACATTTAGCGCTCAAGCAAACGTCCACAGCATAAAACGGAATCGTCTTACTGCGGAAAGAGCCGCCAAAATAACGTTTGTTTCTTACAATTGGAATATTTTACACAGAAAGACTGTAAACGAAAGTATAAATGATGATCAGATTAGTGAGGAAACTCCAACACCACATGGAAGTTCACCGCTAACCGAAATGAATGCAATTGAGGACGAGGTATTCGCGCCATCCCAATTGGAAGCAACCACATCAAATGCGTTAGAATTCATAAATTGTGGACAATCTGATAATGCTACTTCTGGGACCGACACTGACTCTGAATAAATGTAAATTGCTCATGTTACTTCTCTAATTTGATTAAAATTTCAATCACTTACCCATTTGTTTTATTTAAGTCATCGTCCTCAGGATTTTTGAAGAAAAAAATGTTTAGATTAGATTATTATGTTTTTTTGGATACCCTTTAAAGATGTACCTACCTAGTGAAGAATGTTAATTCCGGTTTATAGGATCGACTCTGAGATCAGCAGTAGACTTATATGCTTGATCATACAATGGGCTGTGATGAAATACTTGCATAAATAACACAATTGTTGAAATATCATGTTCGAAGAGTAAGTTTTCAAACTTGATGTGCTGTTAAATGCATCACTATCAGTGATATTTATACTCTAAAAAACACTAGAAGTACCTAAATCGTGTTAGGTCCACGATCGAAGACATTAGTGAAAGTACTTAATTTAGACCCGCTGTTTGGGTTTTTATTCGGGTTTAAACCCGTTTAAACCCAAAAAACCCGGTTTAAACCCGTTTCCGCCCATTGGGTTTAAACCCTCTGCCCATCTCTAATTACAACTGATAGGTTAGGTAGTAATTTTTTATTGAGAAACGATGTGAGTCATGCAAAATTAATACTACACAGATATACACGGGTACACATAAAGATTACGTATAAGTAGGTATGAAAACATGCGGACTTTGTGTCAATGACACTGCAGGGATAAAAGATCCTGTGTCCGCACAACGAGTATAGTAGAGCTCTGAACCATATCGTAGCCGACAACGGGCAATGGGCATGGTTCCTTAAACACATTGTAGAGATTTACCAGTAAGCGCATACGAGTGATCTTATTTCGTTACATAGAAACAAAAACGCGACACCTTTTCGGAAGACAATTATTTTCGTACACAAAAGCGATAGCTTTGAAACCAGTTGATGGTCACAGCGGAAAAGCCCTTACCGACATTCACGTAACAACAAATGAGAAGAACGCAGTAAGTGACAGTGACCAAAAGAGCAAATTGAAGACAGAAATACGTTAGTCTAATCCTTAATACGTATCGATTCAATTAGGACTTATTCCTAGCAAGTCAGCGCAGTAAACCGTAAACGATAGAGGACCGACGATAGGGCTTGCACTTCAACGTCTCAAGAAGTGTGAAACATTTTATGGGCATGTGATGAGAATGGAAGAGACACAAAGTTACAGAGAGTCATGACATGCTGATGCATAGAGAGAAAGAACATTGGAGAGGGAGACAAGCGAAAACAAAATTGGGATGATATCAAGAAAAATGGAGTGAATGACAACCTGGCGGCTGACAGGGGGAAAATTTAATGCAAGTAACTCCCGTGTTACTTGCATTAAATTTTCCCCCAAGGATAAGCAGAACAACTTCTTTTAAGCCCGTAGATGTCAATGAAAATTGATTCGGCCCAGAATCCGGATACGAGTTTAGCTTCTGAATATTCGCATCTAAACTTTTTAAGGATTCCGATGCAGCTTTCACCACGATGATAAGGATCATTTCTCGAGTAGGGTTTAACCTTTCTTCGTCTCGAAAAGACCGAAAACAGCGATGTTGGAACAATAGGATATTATCCCAAAATGCTCCAATTTATTTTAAAGCACGGCTATGGTTAACTCAACGCCATAAAACGATTTAAGCAACCCTAAAAAGGGAGCTTCATGCTAGTCAAATATTTAAAGCTGTACATAACTTTCCTGATCAAACATTACAATGAGAAAATATTTGGAGTCAGAATTGAATGAATGTAGCAAGCCCTATCTCGCATTCGTCGGCGTCGTAGCAAAGCGGAGGCGTCCGGTCTCCTCTCACTCACACTTTATTACGTTGACTTCCTTTTACGTACGATCCTCAATTCAATATTGAGCAAACATTTTACGCAAGGGGCGCATACGCATGAGTGATGCTAGTTTAAAATTGATGTAGTACCTGTCAAATGTTGCTGTTGTTATGATTGGTTGCCCGAATTGTAGAATTTCGCATACAGTGCCAGTCTGGCTCAACCGCCTTGTACATCATACTATCTGGCAAAAGTATCAGTGTATGAAGATCAGTTTGAATTGTGTTCCAAAGTTTTGCTTCTTTTACCAGATTCTTTTAGTTCCTGATTTATTACACATGTTGATTCAAGAGATTTTTTTTACCATAGAACTTTTAAATTCACAAGCAATTGCAAACTATGTATTGCAAATATTGCAATGCAATCTAAACACATATTCAGGAATCTACATTCTATTATTAAACGTTTCGGGCGGTCGATAGTTGGTATATTTGATGTACTTACGAGTACGTAGGTACCGTTTGCTAACGCCGGTGTACCAAGTGGCTAAATATACAGAGCTGTAAACAAAGAAGCCGCATTTTATGAATACCTATATTGAACCCCTATAAATGCGTACCACAGTATGAGGCCTGTAGCCATAACATAACATCACTAGCATGTAATGTTTCCACTACTGGGTGACGGTTGGCCGTTATCAACCACGCGGACCCAGTGCGGGTTGGTGGACCGCAGCCTACGGGCTAGGAAACCTTTTTATGTGCATGCGACATTTAAGACCGTGCAACGATAGAGTGTGACAATGACAAAGTTACGACGGCGGCGGAAACTGCGATCGGTCGTCGACCGCAAGATCGATAGCATATTCTATTTAGGAAGTAAATGAACTATGTTGGAACTTAAACAGTAATTACCATGGCAGAGGTCTTTCTTCTTTATCGTGTGGTTAGTGACCTGGTGTCAGAGTTTTTATGCCACCCATGAACAGGGTCTGATTAACCCTTAGGCTAATTAGGCTGCAGCCTAAGGCGCGAGGATCGGGAGGGGCGCGCTGAAATCGTGTCTTCGCATGCACTAATCTAGCATCATTGCATCTACCCTACATATTTCAACTAGACCGAGACAAAACACTAAACTAAATGAGCTTGAGAGTCCCTGATTTTAATAATAAATTTTGAAATTTTAAAAAGCGCGCGTAATACAAACATTGTCCGTAACACACCTGGCGGGGGCGCGTCCTCATAATTAGCCTAGGGCGGTCAGAACTCTTGATCAGTCGCTGCCCATGAACCTTTGACTTGGGTTTACATGCCATCGAGAAATATCTCTCAGGCATGCTGGGGGAACATTATAAAGAACGACTTATTGAAAAAGTTATATCAACCATCTCTGGACTTATGATATAGAAAAGCCTATCAATTGAAAAAACTGAGGATTGTAGCGAGTTCGTAAAATGTTTGCATCCCTGCTTGGATATTTTTTTTTGTTAATTTATACAGAAATGAGAATAGGAGGAACTGTGTCAACTTTTGCAGAATACAGAAACCATAGGATGTATTAGCGATCCAAGCATACTGGAAAATTTTAGCACCTCTCCTTGGTTAACTTAGGTTATTTAAGGTTCTTTTGATGCATTCATACAGAAACAGGATTGCAGGACTTACTTAGTCATTCGCAATCATGTAATATATCTATTTCATTTAAATCAATGACTTGAGAAACATGATGATGACGCCCATGACCCCCCCCCCCCCTGGATGTAATAGAATGAAAGATTGAGGGAAGAGAGCTTCAAAATTTAAGTATCCTGCCTCCTCCCCGGATATTAGGTTCCTTTTGTTCATTCATACACAGATGAGAGTAAAAGTAACTCCTCCAACTTATACAGAACTAAAAAAGGGTAAATTGCAGTAGCTTGCTTGAAAATTTTAGCATTTTGATTGATTGGTTCGATTGATCTGGTTGAACGATTAAGCAGGAAGTTGATTATTTCTACAACTTCTGAAAAATTGCTATTTTAGCAAAGTGTTTGGGGGAGTCATGACCCCTGTGACCCCCCTAGGACTGCGCATGGGAAACTTCAAACAGCAGTGTTAATGATTTTTTCATTTCTAATGATGAAATAGGAATACACGGCTGTTTCATGCCGTCATTTGGCACAAATCAAATGGCGAACAGCAAGAAGGCAAAAAATATATGTAAGACTGGTTGTCTATCATCGAGGCATACACTTAGTGAAAAAGAAAGTATAATAATATTCACTGTTGACCAGTTGTAATAATTCAACTGCATGCATGCATTGCATAATTTGATAAATATATTTGAGCTGATTATGAATACCACAATGCTTTTTTTAAAACATGTTTTTTTTCTAAACAAATTCCATTTAAATTATTCTTATCAGAAAGGTATCATTTGCTCAGTGTTAAAAGAATTGAGTTATGAAAATGTTTCATAATGTTGTTCATACACATTAAAGGAACATAAAAGACAGTTTCAAATGCGAGATTGATCTAAAAAAAGACTAACGGAAATAGGTGGAGCTACGCTTATATTGTCATGTTGAGTACTCAGAATCATATAAATGAGGAACTTTACGTAGAATCATTTATCACAGGGCGTAAACGCATATTAGGCAATTTAAACTAGTCCTAAAATTGTGTTCCTATCTAGCGATGTAATATTTAAGAGATTAGACGCCAATTTCATTAAATGGAAACTTTAAAACTGTAACAACAAGACGAAGTAATCAAAACAAACATTGATGACATGGTAAACGAAGCAAGTTACAACCCACATCCTTTGAGTAGTTCATAAAAGAAATATCTTCAAAATGTTTTCCGATATATGCATATTACTTAACATTAATATATTCGTGCTAAAAACTTATTTCTACACAACATTATCATTATTTTAAACAAAAATTACTCACCAACTCCTGATCGGGTGACAGAGCCACCGCCATCTTTGCAATAAACTGACAATTTGACAGTTGGTTTGATTGTGTGATGTGTATCGCTATATTATATTACGTTTTTTTAACTGGTATTCTCGTACTCTCCATGATTAGTTTCCCGTATCAGCCCCCGTATTCACAACACTTCGATTCAATCTCGCTCGTTTCCGTAATGCCAAAAAAGACACACATACGACTTTCCGAAATCGAAATCGAATCGAAGCGTTGTGAATACGGCAGCAGGAAAAGTGGAAAACCGGGTGGCATTAAGCAAAATTCACCAAGTGAGTTTTGAATGTGGCTTCTGACTGGTCGTTAAACATCCTTAGTAGCCTTTGTCTACAAAATCAACCTAACAAAAAATTAAACACATTAATTAGGTAAAAAGGGTTTTTTAAATTAATAAAATAACAACAACTTAGGATGCAGGAACGAGCGAAGCGAGCTCGGGTAGTGTGAGTGGTTTAGTGAGCAAGTGAAGCGAGCGAACTAAGACCACGCCACCATCCTTTACAAAACCGAGCGACGTGAACTCGAAAAATTTTAGCACACTGCATTGGTATCAAGTAAAGGCAGAAAATAAGCACGAGCAAGCCGCCCTTCTCCGTCTACGCCCTCTTGTCCTAAGGGTAAATACGCCACTGCATATAATCAAAACAGCTTGTAGTCTTTTTCCTCTACGGTCGCACTTGATAGTACTTTTTGTACTCGATAGTGCGACAGGGCTTATGTCTTTTTTCCCGAATTGTAAATACCATTCAGAATATATAACACTTGATAAAGTGTACCACGTAGATAGTAACTAATAATTCCATTTACAAAGTAATCTGTTATGGCAATAACGACTTGCACCCATCAAATCAAAAACGTCAAAAATTGCTCAATAAATTTTGACAAATACTTTGTGATAGGTTATGAAAAGGAACTTTCGGGAGATTTTTATAAAACAGTGATTTTCTACTTAAATAATCTTTTCCCAGGTACTTACATATAATTAAACATGTCCACTCGCTGGTATGTATTCATCTTCAGCAACAATAGTGTCTTTGTTTATATAATCAAGGCGAAATAATGAAACGTATCTTTCAACAATACCTAATGATTATATTTTCAGGTATCCGTTATACCAAAGGGGCAATCCACAGTTGAGAGTCTTTTTACCTAATTTCTGGATGAAAATTGTGCGATCTCAAGCGAAACAGTTGCCGAATGTAGTCCAGTTTCATTGCTCCATGGAAATGACCAAGCATGACATAAAAAACTACTTGGAAAAGATTTACCACATCCCGGTTGTTGATGTGAGGACGACAATAACTATGGGGAAATTCCGGAGAGATGTTGGTAAAGGATATGTTATCAAGGATGATGATATAAAGAGTGCTTATGTTGTATTGGTAAGTTTTTATAATAATAATGATTTCTATCACTGTTCTTAAGACAGAGTGTCAATATAGATGTGGGTTGGGTCAGTCGCTAATCCTAAGGGTGGTAGTGGAGTTTTGGTATATCCTGAATAAAAAAATCATACTTGACAATTTTTGGTTAACCAATAAAATAAACATAATATGCTGTCAAACGAAAACACTCTATTACTCTGCAACAATTATAAATATTCAATTGACTAGGCAACAAAAATTGCTATAAATATTGTCAGACCCTAAGATAACCCTTTGTCCGCAGTGGCTTTGAAATCTTCATCACAAAAGCACCATTTATTCTTAGGGATGAGAAGGGGTACTGTGATCTGACGCCACTGAGCTTAAAATTTTTAAAAGTTTTTTTTTTCTGCACATGACAGCTGATGCAGTTAAATATCACAAGATATCACACCTGTAATTCCTAAAAGGCAAGTCAAAGCAGTCCTAGTGTAACCTACATTTCGGCAGTTTACGCTTAACTTCCTTGTAATAGGGGGTGAGCATAATGCCATCAACCTGGCAAGAAATTCAAACTCCATGGCTGCTACTGCAATTCCTGGTGGAAAAACCTAGTAATACTGCCTGATCAGGGAATTAAACCCATGATGCCATGCTCAGCAGTAGCATATAGCTTAAAAATGTATTTTAATTTTTTTAGCCAAAAGATATGAAGTTTGAATATCCAGACATATTTGGCTCCAAAAAAGATGATGGAGAAGACGAAGAAAAAGCTTTAAGTGAAGCAAAGAAAAACTTTCAAAATTATATTGATCGCAATAAACATAGGACAGATGTCCCCAGTTGGTTCACAATATGAATATCGATAGGATAGGTATAATAGTCAAAAGTTATTGTTAAAGTGAGTTACATAGATATAATTAGACATAAATAAAGATTTTCTTGAATTTATGCTGAATTTTTCTTTAAAATATTAGACAAGGTAAACCCCCAACTTGAATTCATTGAAAATAGTACTAGATGTTACTAAAACTCAAGAGTTGGGCCAATAGGCTTTTTAAGCAACAAAAGTTTACCCAATCAGTTATTTTATTTATTGTGTTTGAGTGCCTTAGCTCATGGCTAAATAATCACATTAGCTCGAGTTGATCTTCAGGTTAAGCCGTGCGTGCCTAGGTTCTTCTGTAGATGGATGACCACCCAATACCTACATACCGAGTTTCTCCGTGCCTCAGAAAGCATGTTAAGCCATTGGCCCCAGCTGACGACACTTTGATAGATATCAACTTGCTCAACAAAGGGCTAGTATTACCCAGTACTAACTGGGTTATGGTGGTCAGATAGGCAGTTGCTCCAGGTAAAATACTGGTATTCAGCTACATCCGTTTAGAATGGAATTTGACCCCAACAAAGTTGGAAAAGGCGAGTCAGAAAAATTGAGATATAGTACATTAGTACTATTTTATCTCAATTTTATTGCAAAGAAATCAATTGAGGGTTGCTTGTTCTTTACAATTTAGTTAAATGCTTTGACTGAGCGAATCATATAAGAATTCCACCCTTAAGACGACCCTCTAACAATGACACTGATTAGGGACACCTTTGCCTAACTAAACCTTTGTGATGTTGTGTATATATGTTGGATGAACGATATAACATAAAGGCGAGTAATTATTACAAAAATATGCATACACTAAGTCTTTAAATCTAGTTTATTAAAGTACCGGTCTAAGTTTCTTATAATTAAAAATCAAAACAACTTAATGAAACAACTTACATTTAAGAAAGCAAGCAATCATCAAACAATACCCTTCCTCGGGATATCAACTTCTTCATAACTCAAGTTTAGTATTACTCTTAAACGGCAATCAATGCTCTATCAACTTAATCACACTTTTTTTACTCATCTAAATTAATATTTAAATGGTTAAAAACATACATATTCTGTACTGTACATAGCTACACAATAAGCTACACTATTAATTGAATTTATTACCAGCCATTATATCAATAATGCCTTATGTAATATAAGTAATAGAATAACTTATTAGGAAGCTAGATTATCACATTACTTAAAGAGCAAAATAATAAATCATAGAATACTAATATTTAGAATATTGTTGTCATACTAATTTAAAATTTCCCAAAATATTCATCCAGAAACACTGCGGAACGGCAACGTGGACATTCTGCTATATCCAAGAGGAAAGTTATCTGTAAGCAAAAAAAATCAAATTAGAATTCACATCTGTCTGACATGATAAAGCTACAGTAATATGTGACTGCAGGGTTTGTCTGATTGAAGAATTACTAGATTTAACTAGCTTTAAAAGGGGAAAATTGTCTGCAGCTCAGGGCACAAATGGCAATGATAATTATTGGTGACTTCATTTATGGTACAGAATAGGGAGGCTTCCCATAGTTAAAATGACAACCTAGTAAAACAGTATAGGACAGCCATTGTGACACTGCTTAGGAGGGGCCTGTTTATAATATCTGATTGCTGGGTCAGAGCAAGTTGCTAGCTTGATCTTTACTTATATTATAAAGCTGAAGAGTTAGTTTAGTTGTTTGATCACACTTATCTCAGGGACAACTCGTTCTAATTGTAAAAAAATCTTATAGTGTTGGATAGTCCATTTATAAAGGAAGGCTATATAACATCACGTTGCAACAATGTTACGCAGACGAAGTTTCGCGGGTCAGCTAGTAGTTCTAGTTAATATAATAAAATGCTTACGATACGAAACCACACTCAAATATAATACTCACTGTTGATAGCAGACCGTACAATATACAGGCAAATAGTAATGGATAGATGGGTTCAAAGGTCACGTTAGGGGCGGACTGCCGAAAATATTAGATGCAAGATATAAAATAACTTACACGAGGGTGTATTTCACATTTCAAACGGATTCTTCCATTGCAATAGTAGCCACATGATCGACAGAAGACAATAGTTTTGTCTCTGTTGCAGGAACATTTCTTGGTGTAGACATCTGCAACTTCTGGTACGCCACGACCCAAGCGATTGGGGACTTTGTAAACTTTGCCTGCAGCTGACGCTACCACCGGTGTAGATTGAGATTTGGTATTCATTTTCAAAGCGTAACTGTTATTCAATTTAAAAGACGATCGGTTTTAGCCTTTTAGCTGACTCTAGCTACGCGCAATGTCGATTGAATATTGAATGGACGGCAACGATTTGGCGGGTACCGACTACCGGTACATATAAATTGGAATGTCAATGTCGACGGTACGGTCGGTACAAATACAATACAGTAAATTGTGGGTCGGAGACTATCATCTATGCTCGGAGTGGAGTGATAGTGGTTCCGAAAAGAAAAACTTCACCTTTTTAGGAAAACCATGGAACTAATAAGTACAACTGGATAACCAAGTATGGTGATGGATGGAGCGAACGGAGCCTCGGAGGCCTGGAACAGACTTAGCTAAGTGCTCACGTTTTATCTGCGTCACTTCACTCGAAGTAAAATTTGAATCAACAATTTTCCCTTATATTTTAAACAATACAACAGCCAATGTTGATTGCAATTACAATACTACAGGCAATCTTGTTTTTAATTAGTATATATAGGTACTTAATCATATTAGCAAAATGATTAAGTACCTATAAATACAGGCACTTACGATAAAAAAAAAACTAAATGAAGGTTTTAAACTCTATGGATGGGTAGATCCCCAATAGCGTGGATTTGGCACAGTTTTGTTCGCGATGAATGCTTGCGTGAAGGCTGCATTGCTTGTAAGGGCATGAACAGGCATGAATGACGTGGCAGACGAAAAGTTTTCATGCTGAAATTCCTTACATAATGTTGGCAGATTGTTTTTCATCATGTTGTTTCCATAGAAAACGCATCAACACCTACAGGTGTTGCATCATCATCAGCATAGCCTTTTCCCAACTATGTTGGGATCGGCTTCCACTCTAACCAGATGCAGCTGAATGCTATTTCTTAAGATTTTATATTTTAGGCAATGAACATTTTTTTTTTTTAATTTTATGTTAAATAAGTTTACCTCATGTTTTTAGCCAAACTCTTGTACGCCACACCTAAATGTCAAAACATGTAGCTACTTTCTCATGTATTCAAAAGACCTGTAGGTATACGTTCACTGATGTTCTACAAAATAAATGTATTATTTGTCTTACTACTTAAACTTGTAAATGGGGGATTCCCCATTGAATAGAAGAAACTTTCAGACTTTTTTTGTTGTACTATCAAAGGGCATAGAGAAGAAAAACATTTGAAAACGAAAGGTGCGTTGCTAAAATACTAGTTTCACTCAATTATTGTTTCAATTCTCCAAGCAAGTTATATAAATAGAATAACGAAGGGATAGAAACCGAAACTTTATTAATAGGGAACACTACTGTGAAACGAATGGCGCTGTCGTAGCTTTATTTTAACTGCCCCGTTGGTTTCGTGGTCACAAGCGCGACTGCTGGGAGGGAGTCCTGGGTTCGATTCCCGGGCCGGGCAAATTTCTCAGTGGTAGCCGTGAAGTCTGAATTTGTGCCCGGTTAATGGCAATAGGCTCGCCCCTATTACATGGGACTTAAACATACCTGGCGAAATGTAGGTGTACTACTTACAGGCGTGATGTTATGTTATGTGTTCGGCACCGTTGCCTATCTTCTCATGATTTTGGTGATGTCTCATTTTCTATATTGGGTATGCATCACTACTACGCGCGTAGGCAGCTAACTAT
This sequence comes from Standfussiana lucernea, assembly GCA_964057025.1. Lineage (NCBI taxonomy): Eukaryota > Metazoa > Arthropoda > Insecta > Lepidoptera > Noctuidae > Standfussiana > Standfussiana lucernea. The sequence continues at coordinate 4,489,022 of OZ059802.1, read as the reverse complement.
GTTTTTAGTTGGAGTCAATTTCCGAACCTAAACGGCAACACGGACAAAATCGAACGCACGACCTTTCGCTCGCCAATAGAAACCGGCATACCGAGATGTATTATAATAATATAATTATATTGAAGATGGATTTATTGTTACCACCATGCTCCGAAATCGGCACCTCACGGCAACAAATCAACTTCGGGAGACCCGATGCGCGGAAACAGCATTATGGGTACGATGGGCATGCCCGCAACCCTAATTGAGGTCGATAGTCGATAGTTCTACGCAAGCACTTAATAAAATTTAAAAAAAAAGAAAACCCAGTTTACCCTAGCATTAAAATTATCTTACGTGACTCGCCCGGTCAGTGTGGTCACCGCCGGGGAAGTCATTTTCTAATATATGCAGAGCCAAATTTGTTTTTTTAATGATTCATCAAAATCGGTTGAGTGGTTTAGAGTTTAAAGCGTGTTAAGCGTTCAAACCATGGGTGTCGCCAGGGGGGGGGGCTCAGAATTTTTAAAAATTATTAATTTTCCTGCCTGATGTCACAGAATTATCAAGGTAGTGTACAGTGGAATCACTTTCCACTAAATTATTTTTAAGGCTAAAAATGAGCCTCGAGTACTCTTACTACCGCTACAAACTTACACACTCCTGTATGAAGGATCGACACAATTCTAACCCGTCCTAGGCATAATAAAATCCTATAAATCATAATAAAAAATCTAAACAAATCCGAGATGGACTCCTAAATTTTTCGAGCTCGTTTCGCTCGCTCTTTCATTCTGAAGTCCAATATATGTACTTATTCATTCTGTAACTGTTATGTATAAGTCGACAAAGTAAAATATACTACCAGGCAAGGCAGGGTGCAAAAAATTTCGAGTTCGCTTCGCTCGCTCGTCTCTTACAGTGTTCGTGGTTCTGGTACTTTTTTTAGCCGAAGTCGACAGCATCATTTCAATAATGCCAATATAAATAAAGTCTTACAAATCAGAGGAGAGCTGCTAAAATTTTCGAGCTCACTGCGCCCGCTCCTGAGTTCTAAAGTCTGTTGATTCCGAAATCTAACATGAACGAGGCGGGTGCAAAAAAAAATCGATCTCAGTGCACTCGCTTTTGAATATTATTATTAGTTTCTTCTTGTAAAATTCATCATTCAACTACTACCACTCCACGAAGATTTTTCCCATTTTTTTGGTTTCGACGTCACTTTGCCGATTTTAAGGCGGCCGTGACCACAATGTATTTTGAGGGATGTATCCGCGCCTGAGACCCGTAGAAACAACGTGAGTAAGCGGACTGTAAGGCGCCGGCTCCTTGAAGCTAATTTGATCGCACATGCATTCCCACAAGTGGTTCAAAACTTGATAAAGATCATCGGATCGCAAGATTACGTTACACCCGCGAACACGCACCATAGTGAGACGAAGAATGGCCAAGAGTAATGTTTTCTGACGAATCCAGATTTATGCAGGGTGGCGAAGAGTTAGGTACTCACTAATAAATAATGTTTCCGACATTTAGTGTTGTTTTATTAACTGGTAAATTATCTACAAAATACAATTTAATTCATGCCGCTAGCTCTATTTATTAGTTTAGAGTAATATTACTTAGTAGTTTTTTTCAGTGATATTAGTTTTTCGTACTGATCCGCATTCTTCGACCGCGAGTGTATTTTGTAATAGTGTTTAATCATGACTATGAACTTAATTAGTGTTAGCGCAGGGCAGATTTTAACTTCAAACACGACTTCATTAGAAAGATAGGATCTTTAGAAACAATACAAAAGTAACACTTGCGGGTTACTTTACTTTTCATAATAACTTAGTAATTATTATAATTGCCTTAGGATTGACATCTGCAATGTAGCCAAACATGTTAGTGAAGCAAATTAACTTTATCACTGCAATAACAATCAACATATTTAACTTTTATCTCACACGTTATCGCGCAGGAAGTTGTTGCATTGTTTGTCAAAGGTTTCCGTTAACAAGCTAACATGCGATCTAGAGGTTATAAAAATGTGTCTAACGTCTGAGACGTCAATAGTAGTGACCAGTGAAGATGAACCACTCGTTTTATTTTATGGTCTTTGCTATTTGCCTAGCGGCAAATTATGGATTGATTTCGGCAGCACCCGCTGAAGCATTATCTGCTGCAGCAAAAGCTAATTTTCATTCATCTAATCGGGTGAGTACTTTACTGTTTGGTGTTTTCATCTATTTAAGTAGCCGTGCCCCGCGGTTTCACCCGCGTGAGGTTCGAGTCCGTGGGAATATCGGGATAAAAAGTAGGTAAGTAACAGCTATAGATAACAGCTATGTACCTATCAAGTGGGTACCGATGAAATAATTCTATGTGGGTTCAAAATGATGTACTGAGTATGTGGTTAAATGTTATGTAAAATATCTAGCTTTAATGCCAGGAAAAAAATCCAGGCCTGGATATAGGATGCAGCACGGCTCTCCCGCTCGAATAAATATGTAGCTGCGGAAAAAGCAATATTAATTAGCATGCCATTCACCCAATCCACAGATAACCTCCTCTAGATTCCGCAAAGAAGGCAACTTATGCGCGCCGCACATTTGTGACTTAGCAGTTAGCACTAATATAACTCGATGAGCGTATCTATCTCTTCAGTGTCCACCAGAAGTTAGACCGTGATGAAGCTAGCAATTTAGAGAATTCAATATGAATGAAAGTTTACAAAAAAGACAACCGACGCTGTTAAATGGTGAAGAAAATTATCCAGGACCTTGAGTTATAAAAAAGGATGGGATAATATTCGACTGTTAAGTAAAATTATAAAATCAACCATTTTAGAAAGAGCTCAACTTATAGTGGCAGAGGTAGTGACTCTCGTTGATGTCTTTCCCTTTCAGTTTCAGTCATTAGGTACTATTGTATTGCTATCTTTTCCCCACAAAACTAATAGTGTCATGAGCAATACGTTCTTGTTATCGATAAATAAAATATCGATGCTATCGATATTTTGTTGTTTATTTGGACAAAAAAGTACAATTAAAATACAAATACATACAATTTACGGTTTATTCTGAAAAAATAACCAGGTTGGCTCGTCGTCGAGTCAACACATCTCCTGAGGATGCCCCGTAGAGGGGCGAAACACGTGTCGAGTATAATAGGTTTGGGTCACAGATAACCTCCTCTAGATTCCATATTATGATAAACATTTTGTAAGAATTCGATTTCGCCAATTGTAGTGGTAAGTATGCGGTGCGCGGGGAGTGACAAGTGCAATCCGATTGGCTATTTCAAGGTGACGTCAAGGGCCGTAGTGATTTGCCGGGTGCTGCGGGTTGTTCGAAAGAGATACCGCGGCCCCGGAACACAAAGGGCGATGAAGGAACATGGGTGGGTTTTAGTCAGTAAAAGTCTGACACACCCTCCCGCTCAGCCCAGAGCGGGAGAAGTCATTTGATGATTTCCCATCCGAAAAAAAAAAAAAAAAAAAGGGCCTTAGTGATAGACAATGACATTAAATGTAGATTCTGACGTCGATATACTTTTTTAAACAAAATGATATATTGATTTTTTATGTTTTAAAGAACCTACTTCATTACAATATGTAATAGATCACCGAATAATAGATCACGAATGTTCCTAATGAACAAAGTTTTAACTTTAAAATTTTTACATGCCATTGGTTTAATTGACGATTGAATTCGCACCTTGTTATTTTTTCAGAATGAACCGTAAATTGTATGTGTTTATATTTTAATTGAACTATTTTGTCCAAATAAACAACAAAATATTGATAGCATCGATATTTTATTTATCGATAAGCAAGAACGTATTGCTCATGCATGACACTATTAGTTTTCTCGGGAAAAGATAGCAATACGATATTACCTAATGACTGAAAGGAAAAGACATCAACAAGGGTCACTACCTCAGCCACTAAGTATAAGTTGAGCTCTTACTAAAATGATTGATTTTAAAATTTTACTTATCAGTTGAATATTATCCCATCCTTTTTTATAACTCAAGGTCTTTGATACTTTTCCTCACCATTAAACTTTCATTCATATTGAATTCTCTAAATTGCTAGCTTCATCACAGTTCTAACTTCTGGTCGACATTGAAGAGATAGATACGCGCATCGAGTTATATTAGTGCTGAGTCACAAATGTGCAGCGCGCATAAGTTGCTTTCTTTGCAGAATCTAGAGAAGGTTATCTGTGATAATCTGTGACCTACCGTAACTTTTAAACGAGAGGTCAGATCCAAATAATTTGAAGTGTAATTTATATGTTCATAATCTACCTTAATTATCAAACCATTTAAATGGATAGGGATTAATGTTATAATACCAATTTCACCACTATTCGATTCCACCTGTGTTTAGATTAAACAATTTGAACAAAAAGCGATCATTGTAACTTAACTATAACAGTTAGGCATGTACCCTCAAGGACTTTTTTTATAGGTAATAATAAGTACTACTTTAATCATGTAGTATATAATTTTTATGTATCATCAATAGTTTTCTCAGCGCACGCCAAATAATAATTTTTAGGCAAAATTTTGATACTTTTGGTACTTTGGGTTACATTATTGCAATTTTCTTAAAGATCTCTATTTTTTTTTTAAATAAATTATAGCTTATGTTACTTCCTGATAATTTAACTTTCTATTGGTGAAAAAATGGTTAAAATCGGTCCAGTAGTTTTGGAGCCTATTCGGTACAAACAAAAAATCTTTCCTCTTTTTAATATTAGTATTATAGATAAGTATTATATATTTAGATTAGATAATAAAATTGTAACAGGCCGATGTCTGTACATTGTAAATATTGAAAAATTACATGGGGGGTCTTGGGGGGTTATTTTAGTCCGTCTTTCTTTCTGTCTGTATACTTGTACGCGCATCACGCAAAAACTACTGCATGTTTTTGAACGCAGTTTTCACCGCTCTACTGCTAGATGCCCAACTTAAAATGTAGGCTACATTTTACCACAGGAAATGATCTTTTTCCGTTTACGAAGTCGCGAGCAAAAGCCAGTTCATAATAAACATATTCAACATCATCATGAATAATAATTTTCCTGTAATTCTCCCCTGTCAGCCGTCATGCTATCTTTTAGTCCTTTTCCTTTATCATTCCTCACACAATCCATCCATTAATAGACTTCAACAACAGCATAAGTCTGAAACTTTCAAGTTCATTGTATGATAGCCTGTATAGAATTATTCAGGCTTGAGACTGAGAAGCTAAATTAATGCATTATTGCGTCGCGGTCAAGGGGAATTATAATATGGAGTATAATCGTAATTAAGCTAAGAAACATCTAAGTACCGTTTAAAATATGACTTACCAAAACAGTACCTTTTGTTCTGATCGAAACCACCCTAAAGGTTTGGTTACAAGGACTACCCTGTATTCGAACCTGTTGTGTTGTGGTTTCGATCAGATAAGGATTTTATATAAGACTAGTGTCTTATATAACATACTGGTTTCATACTCCACTTCTTCTTTTGTATGCTGCCAGCCTCGGTACTGTTATAATCGCATCGAAGAGTAAAACTCCAAGGTCGACTCTTAATGTTTTTTTTTGTTTTATCTTTTCTATAAACTAAATATTACCATGTGTGTTAGATGACGCCGTCAGCCTAAACTTAAACGTATACAAAATAGGATTTGGGAAATCGAGAAAAATATTAAGTTAACACGTCCTTTGATTCCTTGCAGATTATCAGACAAGTTCCTCCTGAGATGGCGCTACCGCCGTTACCACCTCCACCAAAGAAGTTTATGGATAACTTTCCACCACAAAAGTTTCTGGAAAACTTTTCACGAAAAAAGAGAGAAGCTAAAGGCGGGGGTTCTATGCCAACGAGAAAAGGATAATATGCGACATTACTTTCCGAAGATTAGTTTTAATTAAACACGACTATGGCGATCCACGGTAAAATGTCACCGTTTGTAAGTAATAATAATAAACTAATGGCAAATTAAATGACCACTCGTTGCTTCATTCAAGATATTCTCATTATAAGACCCTTGATGTAGGAGGTGCGCAAATAATTATCATTCTACTTCTTAGAGTTTCGATGTCAATCTAAATTAAGTTTTCTTAGAATTCGGCTACGTCATCAACTCATCAGTTCCTGTAACGTACCTAAATAGCACAATCAGCCTGTAACGTTGATAACAACAATGATATTTACTCAAGTAAACACTTTGACGTTCACTTTTCCTCTCACCCGTATCTAAAAAACAAGTCAGTTTTTACTTTGAGTAAATGTCATTATTTAAGATCCGATTTTTATTATGTAGTTTAATAATTGCTTGTAGTTAGAACTATAAAAAGTTAGAATTCTTAGCTCTACTTTCTTTGACGGTTCTTACTTCGTTTAAATTCATGTCTATTGCATAGTAAAATTGCGCAAGTAATTATTTTAACTTGACTATAGATAACAGGGTAAGTACAAACATATTAAGTATTCTACTCTTTGACTAAGTTTATGCGTCTCACAGCTGCTCTATGAACTCTGTGGAGTTGTTTTTTTCACAGTTTTTTTCACTTCCTTGACATTTGACTATAAATTTTGGTTGACAGTGACAGTTGACACTGGCAGATAGTTAACCTAAGCAAATATAGTGTAATTTTTAGAATTTAGTATTTTCGTGTGTAAATTGGCTATTAACAAAATGCTTAAAAACCTCACTAAAGCTCCATACATGATATCAAACATCAAAAATAAAATTAAGTTCCCTGATAAGCTGCAAGGAACAATAATCAAAAAGTGGGCAGATTATTGGAAGAATATTATAACCGACTATCGTCAAATGCTGGTTGACCTGAGAACTGATATTCAAGATGAACCCTTGAAAGCAATGAAGTGGACCGCAGCGATTGGGGTTTTAGCTTTTCTATCCTTGGAAAATCCTAGCGAACTCGATTTTAAAGACTACCTAAAACGATTAAACAATGAGATTGTTATGGTTAGCCCAGAGTGCCTAAATCCAAAAACAGCTAATCATTTATGGTATCTGGATACATGTTATAACCAAGGCACAATTAAATATAAAAGTTTAGGTTTTTTTTCTATCATGTACACCACTGACTTAAATGACTCCTGTGACTTGTATAAGGCAAAGTGTTCCTATTTACAGCCGACCTACGCGAGCCTGCCATCAAGGATTATTGATGTAGGAATAATGGGGCAGTGGTGGAACCTCTACATTAAAACCCATAACTATGATGTTAATTGATAATGTTGGCATTTAATGTCTTTGTATAATGTTGTATCATGTTTTAGATTGTTAATATAATTTCAAATATAATGTTAGTATCTGTTTTATTTGAGAATATAATATACTTTATTCCTATCATCATTGTATTTTAACTAGAAACAAGACTATGACATTAACATACCATATTTTTAAAGTAATGTATTTTTTAGATATTAACATAAACTTATAAATTAGATAGCACAGAATTTTAATTGACATGTCAGTTTATCATTCATTCATTCATCATTTTTTTGTAGATGACACCCATGTAAAGCAGGGACAGTGGCAGACGAAGCTGGTGCGGGTCGATTAGAGATTAAATAGAAGACTCGTTCTTATATTTAATCACTAGCCGACCCACACTAGTTTCCCCCGGTGACAGATTTTCATATAAACTTTCAACCCCTATTTCACCCACTTAGTGGTAGAACATTCCAAAATCCTTTCTTAGCATATGTCATACGCAAAATACGCGCTTAGGACGTGAAGTTGCGGACACCAGCCCGTTTTACAATACAATGTCACATAATAGATATCTGTATGCCAAAGGGCCATGGCCTTTTTTCTAGGAACGTTGGGCGTAAGAACAACAGAGTTTAATTATATTTCAAATGCTAGCTTATGATTAGGACTTCACTTCATTCTAAAACAACAAGTATGTATGTTGCTGGGGAACAGAAATAGAATCACTTGAAATACCTTGAATACTTTTTTCTGAATTTTGATATGGATTTGATCTTTTATTCAAACAAATAAGAAACAGTTTAACAAGGTGGTTCCATAACACAGCCTCTACAGATCTTAGTTGATTGTAGGACCTCCGCAGCCATGCTCAGATAAATTACTGTGTGTTCAACATGATCTACAAAAATGTGTATGTGTGTGTATGTTATCAAAATGGATATTCAGTTTCATGTAACAAATGAAAATCTTTTAGAGTTGAAGATTTTTTTTTGTATTTCAGTTCTTACCAATATGTTAAAACAATTAATGTATAAAAACTATTAAGTTTCACAAATCATCTCATGCCTTAGGTTTTTGACCAAAATGCAACTCTAAAAACATAAATCACCACTAAGTGAACCCTGCAAATATACATAATATATATTCTTCTATAAACATTACAACATTGAACACATTCAGAAATGAGTGATGATGATGTTATATAAATGAAAACAAACAAAACTTTTTCACATTCTAGATATTAGAGGATGACTAATGTAAAATTGAATTACATCACTGATACAAGTAAAGGAAGTTAAAATTACAGCTCACATGTTTTTATATTGTGCAAAGATAGTTGAAAAATAATTTAGTCAAACAAAATTAAATAAAAACGTATAAAATATACGCTTAAAACATAGTGACAGCTTTCTGATATGGAATAAAAACATGCAAGCTTCAACAAAATAAATAAGTGACAGAAAACGTCTACTCCACAAACTTAATAGGGATTTTTTTGTTTTGTTCATCATAACTAAGATTGGCACAATTAACAAAAACTTTTCTCTAATGCCCAGAAAATTAAAAGCGTTATTGGCTAGGGTTTAATAAAGTCTTAAAAAATATAAATAGTAATTGATTTTCCAACTGTGATTAAAACAAAAATCATTCTTTAGTAAAAAACAAATAAAAATGACCACTTTGATTCGGTTATTAAGTTCTTATAAAGTGAAAACGTCGTAAAGTTACAGTAATGTAATAAAAACACCAGAAAAAAGACTCTAAACTTCAAACATCCTGTCTAAATTAAGAGCAAAAAAAAAACTCGCAACACCTCTAAGTTCACTGCTTCTATACTTGAAATAACAACTTACTATAAAGTAGTCCAGCTCAATATGATCATCTATGAGATTAACTTCAACGATTTATGAAGAAAATGAACAAACACAACATAAATAAGTACAATCATTGCACAACTTCTTATAATATTGCAATAGAAAATATTAGGCCCATAACATGAAATCATATCAAGCTGGTAAAGAAATATGGACACATAAATTTATATAAATCACAATATCACATTTCAATTAGTTGATTGTCAATGGTATTTCTATTTATTAATGTTTATCAATGTAGTTGAATTTAGTACTTAATTCATTTATTTTCTATGAGGTATGAACAAAAGGGATTTTTGCTGCTTTATTAACATTATAATACTTCTAACAATAATAACTGAAGTACATTTTAAAGAAAAAGTAAACTTTACTATTTCCCTTTACATAGGTATTATTCTAATCATTACACAGATACATCAACAACCACAGGACAACAGGACAATCTTTCTTATTAAACTTCAAGCTGTAGTTAAAGCAACAAATCTTGCTATGATAACTTGAATTTATCACTGCAGTACTATCAATTATTTCAGTTAATCCATAAAAATCAGAAATGAGGTTTGAATAATTTATTTTTATCACAATATTTCAGACTTTGCTTATAGTTATAATACAATACATCAAAACTTTTTATACATAAATAAACAATAATGGCTACAGCTAGATGAGGTGTGGGACTTCCGTGTTGCGAAAATAATGTTTCATCACAGATAATTATAACAATTAAAGTCTTACAATAATAGATTTCAGTTACAACAGCCTAATCATGTATGTATATTGAATACCAGCGATTTTATAACACTTTTATCATGGTAAATATCATTCATAATTTCAAGGGGCAACTGGCATCACTCAGATTATATTTCTACATGGTAAGAGATATTAGTTAAAACAGTTGTTATTGGCTGAACTGGCTATTTGATTATAAATATGCTACAGTATGTTACAAGATTATATATTTGTTAATACAGATGATGTATAGAGGCACAGAATTATTTAAACCATTATTTCTGTGGTATTGCTAACTAAGCTCATGTGTAAGGAATGGGCAGCTCTAGCTCCAACAACTACAATGATAATAGTAAAAAAAAACATTTATTTTTAATTTTTAGGGTTCTATAGCCAAATGGCAAATAACGGAACCCTTATAGATTCGTCTGTTTGTCTGTCCGTTCGTATGTCAGAGTCATTTCACTCCGAGACTGTTCGCACCACACAGTCGAAAGGGCTTTGAATTATTTTGAAAATAACGGCCACGCATTATACCAGTGTTAATCAATTGCTGGTATGTATACAAATATGTATTATATGGGACAAAATCTTGAGACAGAACGATTGTACGAAAGAAGTATTGGATTACGATTTTCTTCGCCTTGTCTCGGCTATCACTCGTAAATATTTGAATGTGTTTGGATAGCTTTTATTTTGGAAATGTGGCGTTTTAGAAGATTTTATCAGATACCATACTTGTTTGTTTTGATGGCAGCTATTGATTGATACAGGTTTAATGCGTGGCTAATTAAAGCAGTCTGTTGTGTTAATTGTACCACCTGTGAATAGATTTTAACTTTGATATGTTATATCTTGGATACGTGTCGCTTTAGAAGATGTTGTCTCATTTAAACTTCTTTGTTTACCAGCTATTGATCAATACAGGTTTTATGCGTGGCCCGCTGATTTAAAAATAAATTAAAATGGCAGAAGTTAGGCAGGCTTCATACAAAAATCTTCCACCATAGTTCCTCCAGTCGGTGTCTTCTTTGAACCGCTACACAAAAGTGGTGTGAAATTATGTAAATAAAAAAAATATGGGTGCCTCCTATACAAATGTCTACGTATAGAACTCCAAGGTGAAGTCGCGCACACGTCGGCCGACGGTTATACAGCCCTAATGTTCATATATGCAGGGTGAAGGTGGTCATGAGGTATAACTTATCTTAGTTTTACTTGATGCTTTTTTTAGTTTTGATACAATTAAACACAATTCAATTTAAGCTGTCCATTGCGTAGCATTCCATACCGATGAGATTAGTCCCGAAGTGGTAGGTTCATGGCACAAGCAAAACACATTTGGTATACACACTACATCAAACTGAATACTATTGACTACGAATCAGAGCCATTTACTAGCGTTTTACATTCAGTTCCAGCACAGCAAACCTACTTGTAATAAATGATTAATTCCACCTCTTAAAATTACAACCACATTTTCTAACAAGCCAAACATCAGCTTCTCAAATAAAAAATTATGCTACCATCCGCATTATGAATAACTTTTACAATAAGGTACATGACATACAAACATGTAAAATTAGAAACAAAAAATAAAATCGGCCTTAAATAAAACCTTGATTTACTTTTTACAAGAAATATAAAGAAAACACTGGAACAAAACAACTAATTCTAAAATATTCCCTTGAATAAAATAGTGTATGTTGTAACATAAATCTTGGATTGCACTGCACATGTACATGCACTGTGTTGGTTGCAATTAGCTGGTTTGTAAAGGTAGCAATATGGCGTGAGTACAGCGACGAAGAGCGGCGACTGTGCGGGACGTCTCCTACAGCAGGATGATGTCGGGCGCGGCCATCCCGAACTGGTACAGGCCGTCGAAGTCGTCCAGGTCGTCGTCCAGGAACAGCTCGTCGTCTACATTATTTAAACATGGAATAACAATCACTACCAAAAGCTTGTTTTAATTGCCATACTGCAATTTGGAACGACGTAGACGTCATAGACATGAACAAACAGGTAATACAACCTGTACACAAAATATTATATTTCTAGCAACCATACCTGGTCCAAAAAAGTCGTCGAAGTCATCATGGTCGTAGAGATCTCCCAGGGAATCGTCAGAACTCGTCTCGTCGAAGATGCGATCTACAAAATCGGGCCGGAGATGTGGGTTACTGCGGTCGTCGTGAACATCCACCGTTAGCAACTTATGCGTCGGTAATTCTTGGTCAGGCTGCCGAAGAAATACAAAAACAATAACATTAGATGCTCATGCTCACCGTAATATGAGTAGTTACAGCGTGTGAGTAGTGTATAGTAGAGGGAATAATGTACCTACTGACGTGGTGTCGCAATCTATACAAATAAATAAAATTGAAGTGTCTGTTTGTAATTTGAAAATTACAGATTTTTACTGAATGCATATACGGTGCTTATTACAAAAAAAAAACAACATTATTTTTTTGTCCGTCTGTCTGTTTCATCATTGTCCTGCCCTTGTCCCAATTTATTTGGGGTCAGCGCAGCATGTTTTCTTCTTCCTTACTTCTCTATTACCCGTCATCTCAGCAGTTACCTGTCTGTTTGTTCCGGCTAATCTCCGAAACGGCTGAACCGATTTTGACGGTACGAGTTAACTGATGTTATAACTAAGGTAAAGGAGTAATTAAGGTTACTTTTATTTTAGAAAAAAGATTAGGGTTCCGTGCAAAAAGATTAAAACCCTTGAAACTGTTAACAAAGTAGTATTTAATTCCAATAGTTTTATTTCGCATAACGAGTACGAAAACGCCATCTAGCTATCTTAGTAAACTTGACAGAAAATTAAGTTTTTTAATTGTTGATGGAGTTAATAATAATTTTGCCTAGCCTTTTCCCAATTATGTTAAGGTAGGCTACGAGTCTACCGGATGCAGCTCAATACCAATATTTTACATGGAGCAACTGCCTATCTGACCTCCACAACCCATTTACTACTGGTTAGTACGATACCTTATTGGAAGACTGGTTGTCAGAAGTTTGGGTCACTGACTGCCTGTAACGACTATCGAAGGTCTGCAACTTATGGATCTATGGCGTAACGTGTTTTCCGAGGCACGGAGGAAACTCGGTAGGTAATTGATGGTAACCCATCAATGGACCGACCTTGCCAAGCGCGGCTTTACCCAGAAGATCGACTCCGGCTGTTATTTAGCCGCGAGCTCCTCATTTAATTCTTATTTTCTAGATGACGAATGTTGCCATGGCCAAAAATCTTTCCTAATTTAGCAGTCATTCGTGATTTTGGGGAGAAAAATAAGTAGTTAGCATATTATAGGCAGCATTAGTGTGTGGGCGCTCACCTCGAGGGGCACGGCGCCGGTGCCGGCCAGGCGCAGCGCCAGCGCGCGCGGCCGCTCCGCCAGCGCGCGCACGCCCGCGCACACCACCTCCTCCGACACGCCGTCGCAGCCGCACACGTCCAGCTCCTAAGGGACACCACTGCTTTACACTACGCCCACAACGAACCACTACCACGGACGGAATCATGAGATAGATAAAGTGCGCGGATGCGAGCTCAGCGTTACAAGTATGACACGTGGGAAATTACTATAAGAGGTCTGTTCAAGAAATAGCGAACTTTTTAAATCGAAAAGTTCGATGTTTCGTCACACCTGACCACACAAGAGTAGAAAAGGCATCGTAAAGGATACCATCATCGAGTGTTAGAATTTGAAGGGTCCGGTGTGCGCACCTGCAGCAGCGGGCAGGCGGCGAGGCAGGCGGCGAGCGAGGCGGCGGAGAGCGCGGACATGCCGCGCGCGGTGAGGCGCGCCAGGCGCGGCAGCCCGGCCGCCGCGCGCAGCCCGCGGTCCGACAGCGCGCCCAGGTACGACACGTCCAGCGCCGCCAGCGCGCGGCACCCACCGCACACGGCGATCACGCCCTCGTCGCCGACGCCTGTCGAGACACGCGCTTTACTACCTGCCTCTTCGAGCTCCTGCGGCTCTGTTAAGTCACACGCGACAAACGTTTTAGTAATTCATCTTTATAATAAATTAATAATATGCAGCTTTAGTTACTTTATGGTTATTGTCTAGAACTTATACATAAAAGTCATGCAAATAGATTTGCATGCAGAATAAAGTGAGTCGACATGGATTCAATTAATTCGAAAAGCTCATGATGGTCAACGTACTATTCGCAGTTCGTAAACTGTTTAAAAAAAACATATATTGAAAATTGTAGTATACTACTATACTAAGAGATGTAAAACTGTACACAGAACATGTATAAGGCTTACCTGGGTGTGGGAAGACCCTCCGCGAGTTACAGCTGGAAATGTTCAATGATTCGAGTTTGGGGCAAGACTGTGCGACTCGTTTGAGGACTGCATTCGTGATGTAGATGTTACGACTCAGGTTCAGAATTTTCAGTTCAGTTAGGGTTGCGAGGGCATCACAGAAAGCCTCGTTGCATTGGTGCGAGAAGCACATCTCTACCGAAATATACTCGCTCAAAGAAAGCTCTTCAAGCTTGGGGAGTTTGCTTAAAATCAATGGAATGATCTTCCACATTGTGTGAGGACAGACGTCCAATTTAAGAGTAGTTAAGCCAGGTAACGTGTCTATAGCAGCGCTAAGTACAGTGCCTTGAAGACTGTAGCAGTTGTAGAACGCTAACGAGTTTAGTTTTTGCGGATTCGATCCAGTGAGAAAGAGTCCGGTCACATGTGTGTTGTTAGCGACCGTAAGGCTTTCTATGCAAGATTCACTTTTGATTAGATGCACTAAACTCGAATCGGTCAGCTGCAAGATAAAAATATAAATTATTTTTTGGGAAAATTATAATCTAATCAAAAAGAGATATATAACTAAAGTATACCTTATTGCATGATACGAAGGACAAACTTTTCAGTTGTTTACATCCATAAATTAATGGATTCCAATTTCGGGTATGCATGCCAACAATCTGAAAGAAAAAAAAAATTTAATTATGATGGAGTGTAAGACGCAAAATTTACGAAAACATCGATCATTTTAGAACTTTATTCAATTGATACAGTTACATAAATTGGTGTAACTACAGTCCTTCATAAACTCCTTCAAAATCAGATCCAAAAACATGAATAAAATAAAAAATATGGTGTAGGTTCACCTTGGGCTATACCTTGAGCTCCTCGAGGTTGGGGCAGAACTTGCCGACGATGTGCGCGGTGCGGTCGTTGAGCGCGGACCAGTGGTGGTCGATGTGCAGGCGCGACAACGACGCGCCCACGCGCTGCACGATGCGCCGCAGCACCGCCGTCGTCAGCATCACCGGCACGTGCTGCCACCACGACGTCTTGAACATGCGGATGCCTGCCCAGACGTTCAAGCGTTACTTATATGTGACAATTACTGACGACACAGCATATGTCTAACTTTTATGTACACTACCGTCCAAAAGTTTTGAAACACTAAGGTTATTTGAATAAAAACAACAGAAAACCACGTATATCATTATTTATGACACTTAAATCTTAATCAAATGCTAGACTGCCATTTAGGAAAATATATACAGTACAAAGAAATTAAAATGTTTACATTTTTCATTAAATTTTTGCCTCGTTAAAATGACCACCCTTATTCTTAATTATTTGTTCACAAATTTTACTCATTCTTTTGATTAAGTAACTGAAATATTCGGAGTCCAGTGTCTTCCATTCACTTCGTAAATATTCCCACAACTGTGCTGAGCTCGATGGACAACGATTTTTAACTTTTCTATCAAGTTCATCCCATACTAATTCGACAGGAGAGAGATCTGGCGATTGTGATGGATTTCATAATTTGCAAAATTTCTTCATTTCCTGTTTGCTCTAGGAACCCCTGACATAATTTTGATGAATGTTTAGGGTCATTGTCTTGTTGAAAAACAAAACTCCGGCCAATTAAATTCATTCCAGAAGGAATCGCATTTTCCTGAAGTATTTTCAGATAGCCTTCTTTATTCAGTTTTCCGTCAATTTTAATCAAATGCCCGGGCTTATTGTTACCGAAGCATCTCCATACCATCACACTAACACCTCCATGGTTGCCGCTCACTCCACTCGGCTTACTATGCGATGTAAACGTCACTAAGGTACGGGGGGGAGTCAATGTTAAGAAATTCGGCTCCCTACGCAGAGGTCAAAAAATTAAATAAATAAGTTTAATGGCTTTTGTTTGTACTTATGATCTTTTTACAAACATTAGAAATAAAAATAAAATGATGGAATATAAAAAAAAATTACAAAAAAAATATAAAATAATAATAACAAAAATAATAATCCGCTTCTCAAAATGGATGTAGGAACGGGTCCCGTGGTACTAAGGAGCTACTCCTCATTGATATGGCCATTAGCCAACAGGTTCGCCGTTCCCGAAAGGATCTGTCAACATGTTGGATAGACTATAAGAAGGCCTATGACTCGGTGCCACATACATGGCTCATGAGGGTGCTAGAGTTGTATAAAGTTGATGCAACTCTGCGCACCTTCCTGATGTCGTGTATGGGACAATGGAGGACAGTCCTTCGCTATCCAGGATGTCGGCAAATCCAGAGGAATAGCGAGCCGATAAGGATTGAGCGAGGTATATTTCAGGGCGATAGTTTGAGTCCACTTTGGTTCTGCTTAGCCTTGAATCCTCTTAGCACGCTGCTGGAGGATTCAGGTCTAGGTTATCGGTTGAGGAGAGGTGGTCAGGTTATATCTCACCTCCTTTACATGGACGACCTGAAACTCTTTGCTAGTGATGCAACGGAAGTGTCTTAACGGAAGCAGAAACGGAAACAGATGTCAAAAGTAAATCTTAGCGGATGCGGATGCGGATGCGGAAGCGGAAGCGGAAGTGTTAATACTATGAAGAAAAAACACATTTTTATTTTTTTCAGATTTGTTTAATAGAATTTGTCATTTGTATTTTGTACTTTTAGTACTCGAAGTTAAAAAGAGGTAAGTTATATTTAATAAAAAGTAATTTGGCCGCTTTTACACCTTTGAGTCTGTTTCGGTGTTCTTCATATATATATTAAACCAGCTCCGCTGTAGTCGTGCGACCTTTTCGTGAATACACTTTTTCACAGAGTTTGCATCGGGCACTTGAGTCATTAATCTCAACAAAATAGTTCCAAATGGGACTGGTTTTTGGTTTCATAATTGCACTAGACACAAAACTAATAGGTACCTAAGTAACAAGTAACAAAAATAAGAAAAAATCAACAGAAGATTTACGAGCTTACGTTAAACGTCACGAGGCGCGGTGATGCGCAGAATGAAACAGAAAATAGAATGATAAACAAACTCGTTGCGACGTGTTTGTGTACCGCCCCCGCCAACCCCCCGCACGCGCCGATTCCGTCATGCATGTCCAGTCGTTCACGCGCCCCCACCCCCGCGCTCCTCGCTGTATCTTCCGTTTAGAGTTCTGTTATAAAGTTGCGGAACCAGAAACGGAAACAGAAGTGAAAAAGCTTGCGGAACTTCTGCAGAAGCGGAAGCGGAAGCAGAGTTCTGTTGCAACACTACTCTTTGCCCCCAACGATTTGCAACTGATGGAACTACTGAAGGTAACTGAAACTTTCAGTAGTGCCATCAGGATGGAATTTGGTGTGGACAAATGTGCGGTCATGCATGTAAAGCGAGGGGAGATTGTGGAATCTGTGGGAACCCAACTCTCGGATTCCATAAATCTTAGATCCCTTTCAGCAACCGAAACCTACAAGTATTTGGGTATGTCGGAAGCGCTGGGCATCAATGTAGCTGACATGAAGCAATCGTTGAGGGAGCGCTTCTTTGGCCGCCTGAGGAAAGTATTTAATAGTCTTTTATCAGGCGGGAACAAGGTGCGTGCCTTCAACGGTTGGGTCATGCCGGTTTTGATGTACTCTTTTGGCATACTCAAATGGACACAAACAGAACTAGACGCCCTGGATAGAAAGGTCCGTACATTGTTGACGGCATATCGAATGCATCACCCACGATCTTCGGTTATGAGACTGTATATCCCGCGGAGGTGCGGAGGTCGAGGCTTTTTAAACGCTAAGACTCTCCACAATCGCGAGATATGCAGTCTCAGGGAATTTTTCCTAGAAACCGACGTGGGGATGCATCGGGATGTGGTCGCGGTGGACAAGGGCCTCACCCCGCTCTCCTTGGCTAAAGAGAACTGGCGCAAACCTGTAGTACTTGACACTAACGACCGCAGGGAGGTATGGCAGAGTAAGGAGCTCCACGGACGCTTTTTCCGGACCCTTCATGGGCCCGATGTAGACCTATCAGCGTCCGTAGCCTGGCTACGTTCCGGCGACCTCTTCGGAGAAACCGAAGGTTTTGTCTGTGCAATTATGGATGAAGTTATGATGACGAATAACTACCGCAGATTTATTGTGAAGGACGGCACGGTTGACATATGTCGGGCATGCCATCGTCCGGGCGAATCAATTCGTCACATTATCTCCGGGTGTTCTCGTCTAGCTAACGGTGAGTACTTGCATAGACACAACCTTGTAGCCAGGATTATCCATCAGCAACTTGCTCTAAAATACAACCTTGTGGAATCGGAAGTGCCGTACTATAGGTATGTGCCCGACCCAGTTCTCGAAAATGGCAATATCACACTGTACTGGGATCAATCCATCATCACTGACAGGACTATTGTGGCCAACAAGCCTGACATAGTGGTGGTGGATCGATCAGAGCGGCGCGCAATGATTGTTGACATAACGGTCCCGCATGACGGGAACCTCGTGAAAGCCGAGAAAGATAAACAAATCAAGTATCTTGACTTGGCTCGCGAGGTTGTCGACATGTGGGAAGTGGACACGGCGATCATTGTGCCGATAATCGTTTCAGCGCATGGCTTAATTGCCAAGAGCCTCGACCAATACCTGAGGAGGCTCTCGTTAGGCGGCTGGATCAAGGGCTTGATTCAGAAAGCGGTACTCCTGGACACGGCTCGTATTGTTAGGAGGTTCCTCTCTCTGGAGCCCTGACCGCCGGTAGCTTGGACCCTGTTCCCGATACCGGTGGGCTACTATTTTTTATATTTTTAAATGTTTTTTTTTTTTATAGGAATATTTAAAAATGTAAATAAGTAAGTAAGAAAAATAAATAAAGGAAAAAACAAAAATAAAATTAAAATAATAATATCCAAACTTTCTTTACAATGTACTCTTTTTTAGTAACCCGGCGCAAAAAGAAGGGTGTTTGTGTGTGAGTGTGTACGTATTCAAATTTATAATTATTGAAATTTTTGTTAAATACCCGTGCGAAGCCGAGACAGGCCGTTAGTTTTTTTTATATTCTAAAATGTTTTTTTTTTAAATTGTTTTAAATGTGAATATTTAAAAATGTAAAAACTAAGAAAGAAAAATAAAATAATATATTATTAACTGAATCTGGTCTCTAAAATGTAAGTATGTACATGAGTCATAAATAATGTAAATGGTTGCATGTTTGAATTTATTTATTTGTTTATGGTAAAATATGGCTGAACTCTGCTATTTATAACAACAGTTGTGCATTTGAAAAATTAAATTCTATTCTATCCTCTCCTATCCCGTTCTGTCCTGTCCTATCCTGTCCTATTCTGTCCTGTCCCTTCCTATCCCGACCTATTCCGAACTATCCCGTCCTGTCTTGTCCTATCCCGAACTATCCCGTCCAATCCCGAATTATTCCGTCCTGTCCTGTCCTATCCCGAACCATCCCGTTCTATCCCGAATTATTCCGAACTATCCCGTATCTCGTCCCGTCAAATTTTTGTTAAATACCCGTGCGAAGCCAGGACGGGCGTTTAGTCTTTACCATAAAGCCGAAAATACTTTGTTCAGAATCAGTAACATAATTGATTGCAATAGTTTTTAACCTATGTTATACTTTGTCCCGAAAACAGCCAAAAAAAATATTCAAGTTGGACACCTATAATTATTGAAACGTAAATCAGTTGTGAGGCGCGTGTGCTCAAGGTCAGGTACGACAGTAACCCGACAGGCCCTCGCGCGCACCCCTTCCCTTTAGCGGACTCGCCCCGCCCACTCCCTGTGTGCCCAATTTGTATGCCAATTTTAAGTAAATCCGGGTCTGCCCTTGCGCACGCACAGGTGCTACCGTTTTACATGGACTCAGGTGGACGTGCCGCTATGGGTTTCTAATTTACGAATGCTCAGTACATGGAAGTGGTGCGCAGTGAGGAGATTTGTAACGACAATGTGTCGGCAGCTGTGTGGGTGAGCCCTTTGGCATACGCGTCAGCTGGGAAGGTACTGTAAATGATGATGATTAATATTATTAAAGTCACTAAAAGATAGTCAAATTATTGTAAAGTTTAGTAATTGGCGAATGAGTAAATTACTGTAAATAAAGATGATTTATTTACAGTACTCGAGGTTGGACTGAAGATAAACATGTCGAGAACACCAAGCGCATGACCAACAGCTCCAAGAGGAGCATACACTTAAGCGGGCAGAATATTCAATATGGCCATGAATATATCTACTTGGGCCAAGTAATCTCTTTCCTGGCCAAGCAAGATAAGGAAATTACAAGACGATCAGAAAATGCTTGGAAGAGTTACAGGTCCATAAAGGAGTATTTTAAGGACACTATGTCCATGTCTCTGAAACGAAAGCTAATGGACATGTGTATTCTCCCCATCTTGACCTACGGTGTACAAACTTGGTCTTTGACTAACATTCAAAAGTCCAAACTCAAGGTTTGCCAACGTGCTATGGAGCGCAGTATTTTAAGTGTATAATTGACAAATCGTGTTCGAAACATTACACTGCGTTCCAAAACGCAAATCGTTGACGTGGCTCAAAAGGCTGCCGAACTTAAATGGAATGGGCAGGACATGTCTGTGGCATGCCGAAGCTGTAGCCCCGTAAAGCTCAGGATTGGTGCCTTGAAACCATGACAAGGGGTCGCGGCAGACCCCGAAGGAGACGGCGGGACGAACTGGACGTCTTTAATGAGAATTGGAAAGAAGTAGCACAGAATTGTGACAGTTGTTAGGAATGGAGGGAGAACTTTGCCCAGCAGTGGGACAGTATGGGCTAGCTATAATAATAATATGAAAAAAAAACTAGGCTGGAACCCAGCCTGGTGTATCTCCATTCTTTATATTTTCTATAAGTCATATTCGAGGCAGATTTCAGCTCGCTTCGTTCACTCTTGCAGCCTTAGTTCTTTTTGTTCATAATGGAGCCTGCACCCCAAGCAATCGGTTCGGCAAATTTCGTACGCGTTCAGTAGACATGCCTGGCGGCTTCGGTGTAGGCTCCATTAAATTGGCTCCGTAAGTCAACTACGACTAAGACTTCGTAAACTAATTTATTTATTTAAGGAGCTCAGACATGCAGCCGAAACCGAAACAGCTTCACTTCAAATTTTGATGTGGGCCCCAATAGCACAGCATCGTGCTGACTGGTAACCTGCTTGTGGCAGTCACGACGTGCAAGCTGACAACTTTTTTTGTTCCCTCCTGTTGTATTTATATGTTTTTATCGGTTGTATGTTTGTTTATTTTTTTCTTTTGTATGCACGTCATGTCCCTGCGACACATAAATATTTTTTCATTCATTCTTTTTAGTATACCATTCCCTGGGTGAGTCGATCATCACTTATTTTCCAAACCGGGTAGAACGAGCTCAGCGGGCAGTTCTCAAATTTATGTATTTCCGCAAAAGGGACTTCCCCGCAGCCCAGTTGTACTCAGAAGCCCAAGTACTCACGGTGAGAAAACTCGTACGTCCTCCGCTGTTTTGCTCCAACCTTCCACAATGCCACTAGACAGTATTCTATGCAATCGGCGGATTGGCTTTCCTATCTTTGAATCTGTTCAGTATCATACTGCGCTTGCGCGATGACAGGAACAAAAAGCTTTCAATGTATAAGCTGACCCTGCATAAGGTCTAGCAGAGTCTTAAGCTATGGCTACTGTCCCAGAACTATGTCGAAAGGGAAAAAAATATTTTATCTATTTCGTAACACTAATGGTGGGAGATCCCATGATCAGACCTACGTCATTTTATAAAAGCTGAAACTTTTTCTGTAGAAGTACCTTGCTATGGGTAAGAACAATTGGATATTATGAAAAGTCGGTCGTAGTGGCTTTGGCAGATATCACCATGCACGGCATGGCCAATTCCATTCTATTCTACTAAGAATAAACAAAGTTCTTTCTATACAACTCGACATCTCTTCTGCCCGAGCATGGGGCGACCCGTAGACTTGAGTTTCCACGACGACAAAGACATTTTTTCCATAGCAACGGAGAAGTAGCGATATTGACGTTTAGAAAAAAAAAATGTTTTACAAAAAACATATATCAAATGCACGAGTTTTAAAACCTTTCGAACATAACTCAAAGCAACAACGAAATACAACGTAACGTAAAAAAGACTCGTTGATTGTTAACAAAGTAAAATATTTTTGATTAACAATGAAATATTGGAAATTATGTGAGGAATGATATCAAAGAGAGAAAGGAGTAAATGATGTCGTGACGATTGACAGGAGAGAATGGAAGAAGAAAACGTGTTGCGCCGACCACAAGTAGAGAAGGGCAGGAAGATGATGAATGAAATATTGGAGAGATGTCGTTTGCTTTGTTAATTTTCGTATTGTACATTTTCACAATGCGAAAATAAACAAAATAAATAAATACAAATTTCTAATAAAAAACTACTTATATCATTAATTCAGACCTAGATAGGTCCATAAATTTGTTAGTAACAGAAAATATAGGAAATGTGTTTTTTTTTTGGAAAACATACATAATAGCGGCAAGAAAAAAATATTCTAGTAAATCATAATTATTATTAGGTACTGATTATATTATTAGCATTGTGTGTGACTCATGTGGTAGAACATAGTTCTCCATTAGTAAATAATAAACCTGTAATAAATCTGTAAACACTAACAATACTAACCTAATAACTTAAGCACCATTGTTACTAACACTAAAATACTAACAAAACTATGGACTGTTTAGGCTGAAAAAAAAGTCTCATTTATTTATTAGTCGACAACCGCACTTCAGGATATTTAAAAGAATATTGTGGCATTGTTTGATAAAATCTTTATCGCACACAGAAGGGAGATCGATAGCTCCGGTTAATGCTCCTACAACATTCCTTTCGGCCTTACTTTCATACGTCTCGGCCTAAAAACTGACGAGATTGCAACGGTGAGACCCCGACATGTTTGTAGACTTTTTTTGACTGAAGAATAGACGACCATGATCACCGTTTCCACCGTGATCATGCTATGCAGGTGTGCTAACTAGCTGCTTTAAAGTAACGTCATACTATAAAGCTGATTTTTGATATTGCATAAGGGCTAGTATGACGATTCACCTCCTCCACTGCCACACACGTTGTGTGGTGGAAAACCCCCGCCAGATACCTTTAAAGTATGTTAATCAATCAAGATATCTCAAAGAATCTTTTAAGTTCCATCATGACACACATATTCAGGCGTTCAAAAAAGGTATCTCGTGCCCAACGCAAATCCGATTTCTGTTTCAGCACTACTTACGACGCAAAAGCTCTTATCGCTATACTATGTGCGCTATATAATGGAGTTTCTTGCCCATCATGGAGTTTCTTGCCCATTCTTCTCCATAGAGATCTACGGTTTGGAATGGGCAACTACAGTACTTTCACAGTTATTATGTCTTGTGACTGGGACTGTAGCTTCATTTTTTATTGCTGTCTTTGTTTCGACAATTCAAAAGTGCCTGTAATTGGCCTACTTGAAATAAATGCTTTGATTTTGATTTTGAATCCTTTTGTCTTTGATTGGCCGGTCATAGTTTTTATAACTTTTAAATACAATTTATGAATCCAGCTCGAAGGACCATAAGATCAGCAAGATAAGGTTCAATTTAGGTTGCAACAAAAACTGTTCTAATAAGATGTGTGTTTGCTACAAAGATTTTATTTCTAATACTTATGCGAATATGTCATGCTTAGCGTTAAACGATTTGCATGACGTGCAGTTTAGTTTGTAATAGTTAAAGTTAGTGTGACAAGTAAGTGTTACAATTACATATGTTATGAATCTAGGGTTAAAGAAAAAATGCCTAGATATAATAAGTTTAATGTTTACCTTGAAGATATTCACGGACCATATTTTGCCAAGTTTTACTGACTCTTTCTGATATGATGAGGTCTCTAATAGGAACATAAGCCAGAATGTGTGTTAAACAATCCCTGTTCAAAACATCCAGTATGGTATAGCAAGACTCCATTTCTGCATCTTTCTCTTCTTCCCGTGATTCAACACTTTCCTTTTTGAACAAATGAGAAATTCATGTTAATATAAGAAGAAAAAATTGCAATATCATTCGATTTATTGAAAATATCTCACCATTGGTACTTCTGTAGCACTTGTGGTTGCCTCAGACACGTCTCCGTTTTCTGAAACCCACTCGAAGTTGCTGATTTCTATCAAAACAGAATAGTTCCACATGTACTGGTGATTTGAAACACCTATAGACACAACACTAAATTAAACGAAAATATTAACTTTTGTAAATAAATGATTTCGATACCTAGTTCTTGAACTCCTGGATTTTCGGTAGCAGCGGTGCTCCCATCGTGGCGGCGCTGACCGCGGGGCTTCCAGCGACCCCTGCCGTCTGCGTCCTCGGCTGGCTGGTGCCAACTGTCTGCTGGCGATATCCGCAGGTTGCGACCTCTTAGAGTCTTCTCGTGAACTGGGGCTTGAAGAGCTCTGTGCAAGTTATGTTTTTAGAAGTTAAAGTATATCAATAAATACAATATGAGTAAAAGATTAGTGAAATGAAACAGCACCCTGAGGCTTTATGATAATACAATGATAGTTAACATGAGTCTGTACAATACACTGTACATGCAGTTTTGAAGGATGACTCTTCACTGTGATTGTGAGTACCTAGAATGTAGGTCTTATTTTATATCCATAACTAGTGAGCTGCTCTTGCTTCACAAGTTAACAAAATGTTGGATTTTCTCTAAATTATAGTGAGCACTGGAGCTGTTTAGAAGAACTCAATATGCACACAGAGACACAAAGATAAACTTTGTATGTTTATAAATACACAACTTAGAATTATCTAACTTGTGTATTTATATACCCACCACCACCGGTGGTTTTAGCCACCTTACTAGTTCTGCTGTCATTACCAGTGTTGCCATACATAAGGAAAATAGTGGATGATATTCTGCTATGTATTGTTCATGTATACTAACTTATGGGCATCAGCTGGATTGCTGTAGGTGACAAAGGCATATGTAGGGGTTGGAGATTTGTTCGGACCTTTATCCCCCATCCGCAGCCAACAACTCTTGATGAAGCCATACGGAGCAAACACACCAAACAGCTCTGATCTGGTTGTCTGAAACAATCAATTTCTATCATTAGTTTGAATAGATACTTTAAATATATACACATCATTCATATATACACATCATTCATATTATATACATCATTCTGAGCCTCCCCAAATAGAAACTTTTCGTCGATTATTCAAAAAAAACAGCTGTTTCCTACAAAACTGCAATACCTACACGTCAAAATGTACTGAACAGCAGATTTATTTTTAATAACCAATGAAAAATGTCTGTGTGGGGCGTTCAGAATGGTGTACTGAACACGTGGTAGCCGGCTTAGCGTAGCTTTCCCTTTCACCCTGTATGTTACTGTAAAAGCCTGAACTAAAGTAAATCCTAGGATTTACCATAGCTACTGGCTTTCACAGAACATAACTATAATAGGGGTTAAAGTATGAAATTGCCGTTTTTTAGTAATAGATACCTTGAAATGACATTAAACCTTCATGGTGTGAGATATTCGAGTGAAAAATTTTTTACATTATACCTATGAGATTTTTCTTTTAAAAAATATTCAACATTCGATTTTCGAATTTCAATTTTTGTTTTTATTCAGCTTAGACGGAAAAGATGGATACTTCGAAAATCCGAGTAATTTTTGAATACGAGGTCCGACGCGAAACTAACGCGGCAGAAACGGCTCGAGACTGCTAATGAACGCACCGTGCGTTTTTTGTTTAAACGCTTTCGTAATGGAAACTTCGACTTGAAGAACGAACCACGCGGAAGACCGCCCACACAGGTGAATAACGCTGAATTGAAGGAGATGGTGGAAGCCGATCCGAGTCTAACTACCCAGGAATTAGCAGCATGGTTTAACGTTACCTGACCTACAATATTGACTCATTTGCATCAAACCAATAAGATAAAATAATATGAAAAATGGATGCCTCATGATTTGACTGATCTGCAGAAAGAAACGCGTGTTGTAACTTGCGCTGCCTTGTTGAACTGGTACAGAAATGAAGGAATATTGGATCGAATTGTGAGATGTGACGGAAAGTGTATTCTTTACTATAACCGTAAGCGAAAAACGCAGTGGTTGACCCCAGGTCAAACGCCGCAATAGTGCCCAAAAGCAAAGCTTACCAATAAAAAGGTAATGGTAACTGTTTGGTGGTCTCTTCATGGTGTTATTCACTATAGCTTTCTGAGGGTATGCCTTATACGCCAGAACAAAATGGGTGCTCGGAACGAGATAACAGGACTATAGTAGAAACTGCTAGGGCCATCATGCATGCTCATGATGTAATACCATAAGGTCTTTGGACGGAATTAATAAATACTTCTGTCTACATACTTAATCGAACAGGACCAACAACCGTTGAGGGAAAGTCACCTTTCGAGTTAGTTTTCGGAAAGAAACCAGCCACCACCACAGAAACACACCACTTGAGGATAATGGGATCGACGTGTTATGCACAATGCACATGTATCGAAACAAAGACGAAATAAACTTTGTAAGCAAGCCGAAAAAGGAATACCTACTTATCGGATACAATGGAAATGATGGCTATCGAATATGATCTAAAGAAAATTATAGGCTTATCAGATCAAGAGATGTGATTTTTGATGAAAGCCCTCTCATAGAAAAAAAAACCTATAAATCAGACAGCAGTGGAGGCTAAGGTAGACAAAAACAGTTTTGATATACCAATACCCTCCATTGAACTAGAGTTACAGCCTATCATACCAGGAGAAGATTCACAGATGGCACACGATCAAGAAACTGTTGAGTCAAAAGTAACGATTGTTCCAATTAATTAATTACTGTTAATTTCAATACTGCTGAGTCTGACTCTGATGATACAGATAAAAAAAATGAGTCTAGAAATGACTTATTAAGAGAAGATATTCAAACTCAAGAAGCATCTCAAGATGAACGTCGCATTTTGATCAACGTCGAGAAAAAGTTCCACATAGAATGATTATAAGAGATCGTTCAACAATCAAACCGCTTAATAGATTTGATGAATTTGTTCTTAATTGTGTTGAAAAGGTCTATGATCATGAAGAAGAACCAAAGACGTTCAAAGATGCGATGAAGTCTGTTGATAAAAATAAATGGCGCAATGCTATAGATGATGAAATAAGTTCCCTGAAGGATAACGAAACTTGGGACTTAATGCCATTGGCCAATGGACAAAAAGTCATTTCAACGAAATGGGTTTACAAGATAAAACGAAACTAGAACGGAAATATCGAGAAGTATAAAGCCAGACTTGTAGCTTTTGGTTATTCTGAAAACAAAGACGTTGACTATGAGAAAACATTTAGCCCAGTCGCTAAAATGACCTCAATCAGGACACTACTTAGTATTGCTGCTGGAGATAGTATGATCACTGCGCAATTTGATGTATCTACCGCATTCTTTATGGAAGTTTAAATGAGGAAATTTACGTCAAACAGCCAGAAGGATATAACGATGGGACTAGCAAAGTATGCAAATTGAAACGCAGTTTATATGGACTTCAACAAGCACTGTTGTGTTGGAACAATTGCATCAAAAGTTTTCTTCTAGAAAAAAGGTTCAAACCTAGAGAAGATCCTTGTATATTCTCTATGAAAAAGAAGAGAGCCCTATATGTTGACAATGGCATGGCACTAATCGATGTTTTTCTCGAGAATTTAAAGAAGCGATTTAAAATAAAGGCCGAATATAACAAAAAATCCCATTACTTCCTAGGACTAGAAATAAAGAAAGAGGAAGATTGTATCAAAATACATCAAGCTACACCAAGAAGGTACTTGAAAAATTTTGTATGCATAATAGTAAGGCTGCCGCTACACCTTTATTCAAAGACTCCGAATTGAGAGAAGATGCTGGAGGAGACAATTTGTTTCCTTTTAGAGAAGCAGTTGGAGCCCTTGCATATCTAATGGTGGGCACAAGGCCCGATATAGCTTACGCTTTTAGTGTTGCATCCAGACGCTTAGAAGCTCCTACAAAAAAAGATGTCACAAAAGTGAAAAGAGTATTTCGTTATTTGAATGGTACTCGAGATTACTGTACAGAAAAGGCATGCAGAAAGAGCAGAGAGATGCTGGTATGTTACAGCGATGCAGATCATGGTAGTGATCCTGACACTGGAAGGTCGACTTCAGGACGTGTATGTATTTTACGGAAGTCCAATATCATGGAGAAGTAAACTACAGACATCAGTTGCGATCTCTATCACAGAAGCCGAAATTGTTGCTGCTAGTGAAGCTGCAAGAGAAATAATATGGGTTAAACGATTGATTGAAAACAGAGCAATCAACTATGCTCCTGCTGTGTCTCTCCTCCTTGCTGTATTAATAATACTCCTATTCTTCATGTGGATAACGAGTCTGCCATCAAACTTGCACTGAAGCCGCCATATGAGTTCCACAACAGAACCAAGCATTTTAAGCTACGACATTTCTTTATACGAGAAGCCATAGCTGAAGGGACTATGATGATTGCAAAGATTGGTACAGAAAACTAAAATGCTGACATGTTTACGAAGGCATTGTATAAGCCAAGACTGGCTATGCTTTGTCGTCAGATTGACCTGCACTTTGAAGACTGTGTTGTTCCCTAGCTTCAAGAGACGATGTTAGAGTTTATATACTTATCAAAACTCTTTGAAGGTGAAGCTATGGAACCTTTCATAGATATAAAAGAAAAGAAACAACGGTGTCACTTCTTAAATTACATTTTTCCATGCAAAATGTCTTTTATATAATTAAACTAATATTGTGATTTTTATGCCTCTATTTATTTAACTTTAATCATTTATAGGTAGTCCAATTAAAATATATATTACCTTTGGGGGTAAATTTGACACATATAACTTTCTGATGGGTATTCCATCTTCAGTATGGGTAGGGACGTACTTCAAGCCGAAGGGTGTGACTTCAAGGTTCGAGTTAATAGCATCTGAAAGATAGAATTATTATTTTTATAGAATCAGTGTTGATACAGTAGAAGCTGCTGTCAATGTGAAACCCCATTATGGGATCATCATCTGCCTTTGGATAACTCTTTGATTCCTAGATGGCCAGCAGATGAACTACACAAATAAAATATGATTGAACTACCAAGGAAAAATTCCAATCTCTAAAATTGACAAACGTTACACAGGTCACCGCGACTGATGGTATTTATCATATTAATTACCGTCCGAGGCAAACACTTATTGGTAACAAGATATTTGGTGCAACTAAATACATACACAGC
The DNA here is from genome assembly GCA_964057025.1 of Standfussiana lucernea. Taxonomy (NCBI): domain Eukaryota; kingdom Metazoa; phylum Arthropoda; class Insecta; order Lepidoptera; family Noctuidae; genus Standfussiana; species Standfussiana lucernea. The sequence goes on along the minus strand of OZ059802.1, from coordinate 4,459,615 downwards.
TCGCGACGAACAACGTGAAGTAAATCCGGATTGAGAAATCTCTCCTCTTCTTCGTAGTACATGGCGTTATGTTATCTTACTGTTTCGAACAACAGCTGGAACTTGACTGATAACAACAATTAATATTGGAACATGATATCATCAAAATATAAAGCAACACAGAAAATTTGGAGTAAATACTCAAAATAAAATTGATAATTGCAAACGCAGTCAACATACAACGGCCGTGTTATTTTTTAACAAACAATGTTGCCATTTTATTTCCTTAAGTCTTGATATTTGAGAAAGAGAATCTATCTACCTGCTGAGGATATCACGTTGACTTTGTAAAAAAATAAAAACGACATTGATTGTGTTCCCATGGAACTAATAAGTGCTAAGCGTGCCAAGTTGCGTGCACGTAGTATGTGACTGTGTGTATATACGCAATGGTTGTACCCTTCAATATTATCTGATTAAATGACAACAAGAAAATCTAACATCACCGAAGCGAGGTCCTCAAAATTTTCGAGCTCGCTTCGTTCGCTCTCATGGCATCCTGGGGTATCTTCATTGTTCTAGAACTTTGAATACCATCTGTTTGAATGGTAAAGCAATATAACATAATTAATCGAGGCAGGGTGAAAAATATACGAGCTCGCTTCGTTCGCTCTTCACAAAATTGGGGGCGGCAAATCTTAAAATACCACCAATTTTGGTTCGGTGGTTGAGTCACAAATTACTAGATATGAGTCATAATAAATATCACGTTTTGATAATAATTATACGGGGTGGAAGGGACACCGACGCGAAAACGCTTACTACATACTCAGTACATAATTCTGAACCGCCCGCCACATGAAAATTTTTCATCGGTTAATAAACAAAAAAACAGCTGTTCTATACATTTTGACCGTCCATATGAATAACGCGGCGCCTCCATATTTTTTCTACCTTAATGTTAGGTACTAAAAAGTGCCCAAGTGTGTAGGCACCTTAATGATCTGTGGCGCACTGCGTTTCGGACGCTCTAATAAGTCTTACCGCTAGTGGCAGCAGCAGTAGCACAAACAATAATAATAATTGTTGCCAATAAACCAAACGTTGTGGTGATAGATCGATTGGAGCGTCTTCGGGCAATGATTGTTGAAATAGCGGTCCCGCACGACGAAAACCTCATTAAAGCAGAGAAAGATAAGCAATTCAAGTAGGTACCTAGATCCGGCTCGCGAGTTGTCGACATGTGGGACGTGAGTACAGCAGTCATTGTGCCGATAGTCGTGTCGACCAATAGCTTAATAGTGCTTAATAGCCAATAGCCTCGAAATTGACACAATTTTACGCCTTTGAAAGCAAATATCTCATCAGCCATTGACTTTAGCAAAAAAGTGTTTTAGGATCTCCTATTTCATTTTTTAAGAGCTGTCGATAGACACCCCACACAGTTATATATAATACATTGATATTTTTTATTCCACCCTCAATTACATGTATGGAGACCCACAAGAACCACAATCACTGTACAATTAGGAAACTTGGAAAATCAAGGGACAACTGTTGTAGATGCACTCTGTTTAACAGAACATTTCATAACATCTGGACATGAGAGTTTATTGCACATTCCGAATTTCCACCTAGCCGCTCTCTTTTCACGAAGCACAAATCAAGAAGGAACTTGTATTCTTGTAAGACAAGGGAACCAGTAGAAGCAACTACCATATGTTGCTAAACAGTCTGTATCAGGCATGTTTGTGTGCTATAGAATTGACAACATATTCAATTATTGTTATTTGTGTGTATAGATAGAATACCAAATATAATTACTCAACTTTTATGAAAAACTTGTCATTGTATTAAAAAAGTTTGTGTTTTATCGATAAAAAAATTGTGTTGTGTGCTGATCTTAACATTAACGTACTGTTAAGAAATAAGAATACTCTGGATTTGGAACACTTCCTACTTAGCTATAACTTGACAGAACAAAACTCAAAACTCGCAAAGAACAAAACGGTTTCCGAAGAAATAAAACAATCAACATGGCTATTTTCGACGTTTTAAATAATGTTATGTCTGCTGTTGATAAAAAGACTCCCATCTGCGCTATTTACACAGACATGACTAAAGCCTTTGATTATGTTGATCACAAAATCCTTCTAGACAAATTGTATTGCTTTGCTATGGCATCAGATGGAACATATTTTTAAAATTACTAGAATCATTTATATGTAATAGATTGCAATGCACTGAAATCACAAAAGTGTGCGCAAAAACCAAAACGGAACGAACGTATGTGTATGTAAAATATGGAGTGGCTCATGGTAGCGTGCTTGGGCCACCTTTATTTCTCATTTACAATTTATGTAAATGCCAAAAGTGACACAACAACAAATGATTTTGTTTGCAGCCGATAGCACTGCCATAATAAAATGTAAGGACTTAAATGCTTATCAATTTGACATTAATAATACTCTTACTGACATAATTAATTGGCTTAAACCAAAGTAATGCATTTCCACCAAAGACTTAAAGCTCCCAATTTTTTTTTTCAAATATAATGGCAATGAACTAGAAGAAGCAAAAGTAAGTGTGTTTTAAGTATCCATAAAATCAAAATCAAAGCATTTATTTCAAGTAGGCCAATTACAGGCACACGGACGTATTAACAATAACTTTAATTGGAAAGCTCATATGGAACAGCTATGTAAAAAAAAAACTCCCTATGAACTTTTTCAATTGAGTAGAAAAGTAAATCTAGACACGTTACTTGTTGCCTATCAGGTCTGGTAGCCTCACTTGTACGATACGGGATTATTTTTTGGGGTAATTCCCCGGTTAAGGGATTACTATTCAAAGCACAAAAAAATGCAGTGCATTAGAGCCATGTGTGGTCTGAAAACAGATGATAGCTGTGCACCGTACTTTAAATCATTAAAAATTCTTACGCTACCGGCGTTATACATATTAGAAATTAGTATCTTCGTCAAAACAAATCCCAACCTTTTTGAAAAAATGACAATGGTACGAAATGTTCCAATTCGATGTCAGTATAAAAATTCTTTGAGTAATTAAAACTATAAATGTAAAACTGGATTAGTAAAAAAAAAAGTGTCCACGGTAAGGCTCCACGCATTTGAAATAAAATTCCACACGCCATAAAAGAATTAAATTGTACCTACACAATTTCAGAAAAGAAAAATGAAATTGTTCAACGAAGTGGGAACTGGCCCCTCTTCATGCATGAGCTTCATAAAATACGCCTACTGTCCAAATTTCAACTGTGTCATGTTTGGTACCAATAGTCTAGGAGTAAAATGGCTGTGACAAACGGACGGACAGACAGACGGACAGGGCGAATCTAATAAGATTCTATTTTTGCCATTTGGCAACGGAACCCTAAAAACGTATTTATTGTGTATAAGAATAAATAAAGGAATTAAATATGTATCCTTTGTCATGAAACAAGTTAAAATAAAAATGTAAAGTTTTAACATATTCTTAGTCTTAATATATCCCTGCAATTATAAAAGTAGTGTTAAGGAATAGTAAAATTAACGATTCTTGTGGAAATTGTTCTAATTCTGCACAATTTACAATATGGTAGATTGACAAATGTACAGTAATAATGTAGATGAATTGTTAGTTGGTTTTAGATGAGTTATTTTATTAATCATAATATGTCCTCTAGATCCATGACATAATTTTTGTCAAATGAGTTATTTACAGAAATCATCATCTGCCTAGCCTTTTCCCAACCATGTTGGTGTCGGTTTCCAGTCAAACCGGATGCAGCTGAATACCAGTATTTTACATAGAGCGACTGCCTATCTGCGAGTTATTTACAGAAATAATAGTTATTAAAGTGATTATATTTGCCCAGGAGTGGGACAGAATAGGCATATAAAAAAAGTGATAACTTTATCAAGTACTTCACCCAACGTTATTTTTAAAATGGAAATTCGTGATTCGTTTTTTGTCAAATGACAGGACACCCTTGTACCTACGTCCGGACAGCTGCTGGCAACACCGACGAGTTCAGGCATCGAGGGTCGGCTTTGAGTTCCTCGAATTAAGGACGCTTTGACATCGGTCATACAGGAAGAGGCACCGTGGTGCATGCAAGGAACTTATATAAACTAACTGGAATGAGTACAAACAAAATTTTAATATCATAAACCGTTTTAAAATGAACTTTATTTTAAACACGTAGAGTTCGTTTTACTTTAATTCATTGAAAGGAGGGAAAAATACTTCAGAGCGAGATAACTTCGCGAGTGGAGTGTGTCCTTGTCTAGCAAATGCCAGTTACAAAAAAAAAAATCTCATTTAAGAACAGCGTTGAATATCATTTAAGAACAGCGTGGTCACGAAAATAAAAAAAAAACATTAATAATATGGCCGAAACACTTTCGCGTTGAAGTCGTATTTTAGCGTTCTGAACTGCTTTTTATTGTATTTATGCTAAATCTTCCACTATAAATATGGTAAAATCGTGTTGTTTGAAGTGGTGAATGTGGAATTTCTTATTACAGTTAAGTTCTATTAACTTTGTTTACAAATTACGACTCGAAGTTCCATTAGCTTCACAAATCACGACTAGGGTGACAATGTTCTAGATCAATAAACGGGGATCATTGAAATATAAATCACATTCAAGTATAATAAATAAATATCTAAGGCGTACTTCGTTGTCGCGCGTAGTTATCAAAATGAAAATAGGATATGATTTTTTTCATAAATGAAAAAATAAAAACTGTTCGCTTTGTTTCGTTTCTATGCAGAATTCCTAATAATGCGAATCTTCAGCAACGGTGGCTTGAAGTTGTCTCTTTAAGAAGAAGTATTCAAGCTATTGCCTAGTTTGCAGCCGGCATTTCAGCGTCTTCGTTCTTGAATATAAGATTAGGTATTGACTCATACAAAAAGCCAATAATAAAATAAAACCATACTATTAACTTGTTTGAATATGCTAGAAGCTCATATTGCTCATGTTTCGTCTATGTGAACATTGTTAACACCCTTATTGTATGCCTGCTTTAAAATCTCTTGACAAAATATGAAAGATGTAATCTAACATGTAGCCCTTCTTGAATAAAAACAAGTGCCATATATATATTCTTAACATCATAAACCTATCCCACTTATCCCACAATATTATATTATACCTAAAAATAAACTAAGAAGTATCCATTTTTTTAATTGCTCTTCTTTTTATGAACATTCCAAATAATTGTCGGCTTATCAAGTCTTTTTACACTCCGTAATTTTGAAGAAACTATTACCCGTACGAAGCCGGGGCGGGGTGCTAGTAAGTTATACTACAGTAATAACTGTCCCAAATGTAAGCAAAAAATATTGGACACCCTACTAGAAAGAGATGCCATCCACTCTGGAAGTTGTCTCGCTCGGAACGCTTTTGAATTGCACGTTATCATTCCAGTTAGTTTATATAAGTTCTTTGGGTGCATGCTGTTCGCCGACGACGTTCTTGTCGGTGAAGATGGATCTGCATAGCTATTCACAAACAATCGAATCGAAACCGAATCGATCATAGACACTTTTACAAATATCTGAATTTCTAATCGAACTGGCAAAACGCTATTCACAGATCCGATCAAAGAGTATAATAAATTAATAATAATAAGGGAGAGGAGAGCCCTCTTGTGCCATTTCGAATCATACTGATTCGAAACGCCATCTGAATTTCTTAACGGGAACTAAGGCTCTATAGGTAGATAGGAATGTATGCATGTATACCTTCTTCTTACGTATACAACATTATTTTTAGTATATGCGAAACTAGAATATAGTTTACTCAGATTATGAAACTGAATCGATTCTAATAACTTTTACACCATGTTATATTTTGTCCCAAAAATATTTAAAAATGGTTACGAGTTGGACACCGAGCGACACTTTGTACCAATCCGCAATTATACGCTCACAACACAGGCATTAGGCGCGGGCGCACAGCAGGGCGCCGCACAGTGGGCTGAAAATCGACTTTCATAGACATATAATACTTTTTTCCCAAATGTCCACTTTTATGACTTGAAAATGTTTTGGGAGACTAAATCCATGCCTAAAAATATCAACATTATGGAATAGCATTGCAAACAACGCAAAAAAAAATTTTTCTTTAAAAATTACTATGGAGCTGGCATGAAAAAGTCTCATACCTCCGCCATCGTTCAACTGGCCCTAATTCCCTTGCAGGTAATTAAACCTTGAATTATTTAGAATTTTTTGACATACTCCCCGAAGCGGCCACTGGTGCGACCTTTTTTTTAAAAATCGCTTTCAATTTAATATTTTCAAAACATATTTTTAATCAAATGTTTAACTTAATTTAAGCTTAAAATCTACACGGACTACTTAAACGATGCACCCGACCACTACTTTGTATTAACACGCCACATGATCATAAAAAAATAAGGTCTAAAGACCTAATAATGTAACGATCCTAATTATGGTCATTATTTTATGAGTTTAAGTAATATGGTTATTCATATCTATTCTATGAGTTAGCTAATGAGGGTAGTAAGTAAATTAGTTTAATGATTACACTAAATAACGTCGTTGCAATAAATAGGAGAACTCAAAATAAAATCAATTCATTTCGCCTTACGCATTGAAAGTACAAACAGTAATAACATCACCGTAAACATGGAAAGCATCGTAACAAATCTTGATATGTTCGTTATTTTAAAAGGTTCAGCCAAAAAAAACGATTATCAGTTTTTATTTGAGACAGTGTTATCTCGATTGAGATGTAGTTTATCTGAGGAAGATCGTGTGACGTTTAAAGAATTTTGCCGGAAATTTACGAGAGCAGTAGAGAAACGTTGGCATTCTGCAAGCCGAAAAATCGAGTTATTCCGAAAGGAATATGGAAACTGGCTTGAGAAAAATGTCGTCTGGCCTAGCTGCATCAAAGACAATGTTCAGGAAGCTTCAACATCTGTAGCTCATGAGGAAGAAGAGCCATCAACATCATCAGTTGGTACTATGACCAAACGGAAACTCCCTAGAAAACCTTTTGAAGAGTTGGGAACGAAGCAAAAAAAGAGACGGAGTGGTGATTATTTGAACAGTCATTGCAGTGAGGTTGTTCATGCAGCTTGTACCAAGTTGAAGGAAGATGGAAGAGACAATCTATATATATAAAACAAAGTCGGGTTTGTTACAACACTTATAACTCGAGATCTGCTGGACCAATTTTCATGGCTATTGATTTGTTGGATTCGATTTCGTTCCGAATAGCAGAATAACCATTAACATATCAGAAAAAATCACGGGAAATAAAAAATAATAAAGTTACTTTTTTAAATAAATTCGTTTTGACATCTTCCGCAATTGACAGCTCACGTCACGCACGCTTTTGTTCTATGGATATGTAAGCAGTTACTAGAAGAGTAGGATAGGTAGGCAGGTACTAGGAGGGTAGGATATGTAGGTAGGTACTAGGAGAGTAGGATAGGTAGGCAGGTACTAGGAGAGTAGGACATGCAGCTAGGTACTAGGAGAGTAGCATAGGTAGGCAGGTACTAGGAGAGTGGGAGAGGTAGGTAGGTACTAGGAGAGTAGTATAGGTAGGCAGGTACTAGGAGAGTGGGATAGGTAGGCAGGTACTAGGAGAGTGGGAGAGGTAGGCAGGTACTTGGAGAGTAGTATAGGTAGGCAGGTACTAGGAGAGTGGGATAGGTAGGCAGGTACTAGGAGAGTAGGATAGGTAGGCAGGTACTAGAAGAGTAGGATAGGTAGGCAGGTACTAGAAGAGTAGAATATGTACCTAGGTAGGTACTAGGAGGGTAGGATTTATGTAGGTAGGTACTAGGAGAGTAGGATATGTAGCTAGGTACTAGGAGAGTAGGATAGGTAGGCAGGTACTAGGAGAGTGGGAGAGGTAGGTAGGTACTAGGAGAGTAGGATAGGTAGGCAGGTACTAGGAGAGTGGGAGAGGTAGGCAGGTACTAGGAGAGTAGTATAGGTAGGCAGGTACTAGGAGAGTGGGATAGGTAGGCAGGTACTAGAAGAGTAGGATAGATAGGTAGGCAGGTACTAGAAGAATAGGATATGTAGCTAGGTACTAGGAGGGTAGGATAGGGTAGGTCGGATAGGTGGGGTAGGTAGGGTAGGTGGGGTAGGGCAGCTTCAAGCAAGACATTCATTGACTGTTAGGCGGTACAAAGTTCGCCGGGACAGCTAGTATTACATAAGCAGTCGTGAAGGCCTTCTGCCTTAAAATCAGTTCTTTTTGCTTTAAATCTTCTGGTAAAGATTTAAATATTCTATTCACTGTTAGGTCCAAGAGAGCCTGCAGAAAAATTCTGGCTGAGCTATCTGTAACCGTGATGGAATTTTCGGGTTCAGGTGGATAACACTCTTGTTTTGCTAGTTGCACCCTGTAATAGCAAGGATATAAGTCTCTAATACTTTCTCGAATTGCTGATTCTCTCAAAGTTATACATATATTGCCATTTTGATAATTTAAGAGATAGCATTAATCCAAGCGACTTTAGGGGTGTAAAGGTTTCCTTGCCAGCCGGTTTTATTATCAAGTCTTGAATCTATTAACTGCTTCTGGATTTTTCAATAAGTATTCAATTACAGAAGCAATATTGTCTCTTCCATCTTCCGTCAACTTGGTACATGCTGCATAAACAACCTCACTGCAATAACTGTTCAAATAATCACCACTCCGTCTCTTCTTTTGCTTCGTTCCCAACTCTTCAAAAGGTTTTCTAGGGAGTTTCCGTTTGGTCATAGTACCAACTGATGATGTTGATGGCTCTTCTTCCTCATGAGCTACAGATGTTGAAGCTTCCTGAACATTCTCTTTGATGCAGCTAGGCCAGACGACATTTTTCTCAAGCCAGTTTCCATATTCCTTTCGGAATAACTCGATTTTTCGGCTTGCAGAATGCCAACGTTTCTCTACTGCTCTCGTAAATTTCCGGCAAAATTCTTTAAACGTCACACGATCTTCCTCAGATAAACTACATCTCAATCGAGATAACACTGTCTCAAATAAAAACTGATAATCGTTTTTTTTGGCTGAACCTTTTAAAATAACGAACATATCAAGATTTGTTACGATGCTTTCCATGTTTACGGTGATGTTATTACTGTTTGTACTTTCAATGCGTAAGGCGAAATGAATTGATTTTATTTTGAGTTCTCCTATTTATTGCAACGACGTTATTTAGTGTAATCATTAAACTAATTTACTTACTACCCTCATTAGCTAACTCATAGAATAGATATGAATAACCATATTACTTAAACTCATAAAATAATGAGCATAATTAGGATCGTTACATTATTAGGTCTTTAGACCTTATTTTTTTATGATCATGTGGCGTGTTAATACAAAGTAGTGGTCGGGTGCATCGTTTAAGTAGTCCGTGTAGATTTTAAGCTTAAATTAAGTTAAACATTTGATTAAAAATATGTTTTGAAAATATTAAATTGAAAGCGATTTTTAAAAAAAAGGTCGCACCAGTGGCCGCTTTGGGGAGTATGTCAAAAAATTCTAAATAATTCAAGGTTTAATTACCTGCAAGGGAATTAGGGCCAGTTGAACGATGGCGGAGGTATAAGACTTTTTCATGCCAGCTCCATAGTAATTTTTAAAGAAAAATTTTTTTATGCGTTGTTTGCAATGCTATTCCATAATGTTGATATTTTTAGGCATGGATTTAGTCTCCCAAAACATTTTCAAATCATAAAAGTGGACATTTGGGAAAAAAGTATTATATGTCTATGAAAGTCGATTTTCAGCCCACTGTGCGCCGCCGCGTGGTGAGCACGTTTTTGTACGGACAACTAGGTAACTTAACAAGTTTATAACTTTGTGATTATAATCGCGAATTGCATTTTGATCTATATAATATTATCACATCGTACGAGTATGTTGATCAAAATGCAATTCGCAATTATAATTATAGCTCGTTTACATAATGAACGTGATTTATAAATGTATCATCATTATATTCTAACAACTACTACAACAACGCAACAACGGACGGACGGACTACAACGCAACTGAAAATTTACTGCAATCAACATAAATATATTATAAGAAACATAAATAATAGGTATTCACACACACACACCCCCACCCACACACCTCCCCCACATACACCCACTCACACCCACGCCCTCACATACCCAAACACCCACATGCACACTCACATAACTGCAGGGGTATTTCTAATTTAATTTAATTTTATCCTGGCTATATTGTAATTTGTTTAATTTAATTTTATTTTTTTACAATCCTTATTTTAAAATTAATGTTTTTAGTTAAATTTTCAATCCAAAATTTTAATGCTGGTTTTATTCGAATTTTGTTTTTCATTTAATAAGATTATTTAAATTGCTTTTATTATAATTTAATTTTCTATTACTTATTATGTATTAGTGCATAGTTAAATTTTTAATGTTAACTAGTAAACTTAATTTTAAATAATATAATTATGTCACCTTTTTGCAGCATAAAACTTGCCCAATTGTTACCTAAATGGAAGAAGTCACTGGCTCCTGAAATAGAGGTATTCTAACCTAGCTCCAGAGCTAGTCTAGGTCTCGCATTTTTCTGCAACCTGTTTTTATGGCAATAAAGAAATTTATTATTATTATTATTCGCAAATCGCATTATGATCAACCTACGACGTAAACACAGCTGCTATTTGCAAAAAAAACAAATATTGACCTATATACGTAAGATAGGAATGTATACCAGAAGGTATACATTCCTATCTACCTATAGAGCCTTAGTTCCCGTTAAGAAAATCAGATGGCGTTTCGAATGAGTATGCTTCGAAATGGCACAAGAGGGCTCTCTTTTGACTCAGCCATCTAGCCATCCGTTTCGGGAAAAAAAAATGACATTGACACAAGAGATTGACATATTCAATATTGCAATTGGTCGGTCGGCATTTCGAAAAAAAATTCAAACTAATAAATTTTAGGTACTGCAACGTGCAACCTGCGCCTCAATCCGCCGCACTCATTTCGGTCTGAACTAAATATCAACAAACATGCAAGAAGTCAGGAGAAGAGGCAAAAGTACGGATAATAATACATCCAAAAGAGACAATAACAAAATCAATGACAACAATGTTGTTGTAAATAACAGACCGTGAGTTTTTTAATTGTACACATTTTAATGGTTGAAATTTTTAGTAGAGTAGATTGAGGATCGTATGTTTTTCATAAAATTAATTATGCTTCCAGGCAAACCAGGAGAGATATATCGCTAAGAATCATTTCTCGCATGGTCGTCATAGCTTCACTCCTCATAGTAGTCTACTTTACGACTCAAAATGATGCATTTAAAACGTTTGCTAAACAATCGGAATTATTATCTGGCAAAGGCTTAGTTGTAGAGTGTTCTCAATCCTACAAAAAAGAAATAGACAAGTATGAGGGGTGTGCCCCTAGGGAATGTAAGAGATTTGTTACTGATCAAGTGATATCAGTAAGAGAAGCAGAAGAACTACTAGCTATAGCTAAGAAAGGTCTGAAGTTAGGTGGATCATCAGGTGGAGTTTCAATTCTAGACATGCACAGTGGTGCACTGTCTCTGGGGAAAGACTTTATCAATATATACAAACTACGAGATGCTAGAAACATATATAGTGATGCTGATTTCAACATTTATAGAGTAAGTTCACTTTCACAAAGAAAAAAATGTCTCAGAAATCTCTAACAAAGTATTTGCTGTAAAGGTTATTGGTTACAGGTGATCAAAGAGAAAATTAAATATGCTGTGGCTCATCATTTTGGAGTGAAACCAAACAAAATATATCTGACAAGTCCAACATTTTTCTCTGAAATGACATCCAAGAAAGCAGACTCTCTACATGATGAATATTGGCATCCTCATGTTGATAAAGTATGTAGAAGAGTTAACAAGCTTCAAATATATATTTTTTAATTCTCCTCGTAATTTGAAAAATAACAAGTAATAAAATAATGTTGAAGCATACTGACCAGAAATCTCTGCATTACTCAGTTATGTAACACCACAACTATGCCTTGTTTCAGATTACATATAAATCTTTTCACTATACAACACTGTTGTATCTAAGTGATTATAACATTGACTTCAAAGGTGGAAGATTTGTATTTATTGATGAGAAGTTCAACAGGACTGTAGAACCAAGGAAGGCCCGTCTAAGCATGTTCACCAGTGGCGGTGAAAACTACCACCATGTGGAAAAAGTAACATCTGGCATTAGATATGCAATGACAATGCCGTTTACTTGTGATGAGCAGTATGCTGTTGAGGATCCTAGCATGAAAAAAATCCAATCTTAGATGTTGTTTCATTTTATAATTTTACTTGGTATCTAAGTTTCATAAGAAGTACAGGGATTTCATAACTTTAATTTGTGTAGAACTAATATGGAGTGTGTTGGTCTACAAAAACGTTTTTGCAAAAATATAACTGACTTCAAAAAAAAAAAAAAACAAAAAAATGTGGAAAATAACTTTACTTTCTGAAGTCGGTGACTATTGTTTGTTGACTTTTTGACTTTTTTTGGCTCCGACTTCCGAAAGTATGTAAAGTTATTTTCCACTTGTTTTTTTGTGTTTTTTTTTTGGAAGTCGCAAAAACGTTTTTATTTTACCCTTTTTTAGTTATCGCATCACACACACACACAAATCCTTGTCAAGTATCAATTTTGCAATTTCTTTTACTTGGATGACATATTTTTTCCAGCTATTTTGAATTAAAAACCAAACTGCTGAACCGATTTTGATTAAATTTCTATGGGACCAATCTGGAAGTAGATCCATTCAGATAAAAGAAGAATTTTTCAAATCGGTTCATAAATGATGAAGATATGAGGTAACAAACAAAAAAAAAATACAACCAAATTGAGAACCTCCTCCTGTTTTTGAAGTCGGTTAAAAATAAAGTAAAACAATAGTTATCAGATACAATAATCTTAAACCAACAGACATGATCTGCATATTTAGGCCAGGCGCCGTCCAAGGGGAGAAGGCGTCACAGGGGTCATGGCCCCCTAGCAAAATCGTCGCTGCGCTCGCTCTTGAATCCTGACTTTTCTCAAGTGATAGGGTCTTCGACAAAATTAGTCCTTGCATACAACAACAAACGAAAACCTAACATATCCGTGGTGGAGTACACGCTCTTATCAGGAAGCTGAAGGTGCACCCACCCAGTAATCCTAGCGGCGCCCATGACTGTTTTGTCTTTTAAAGCATAACTGGATTTACTCCATTTATGGTTGATATAACTTCGTTTTTCAAAAGTTGGCCATAATCGTGTTTAACCCATTAGTTGGACCTCCCCCAATCTTCCTTTTTTTATTCGTCGGTTAACCCATCCCAACCAAATGTGCCCTCCCCTCATAGTCTGCCTGGGACTGCGCTTTGTTGCTGCTTTTATGGAGATATTCTTTGATTAATGTTGCTATAAATTAAAGGAGTATTTTATTCGTACAATAAATGGGTGGTGGGGTATAAATATGCCAGGCCTTAACGGCTTAACCCAACATACTTAGGTTAAGCCGTTAAGGCCTGGCAGATGATGAGTGGTATAAAGGTAAAAGCATATTTTTCTGAAAAACCTTTTTTAACACTAGCGCAAAGTAACTATTACTATTTGAACCTCCCGCGATTGTAGTTTCGTAGACTACTTACTGACTACCTACGACATTCTATCTAGCTTAGCTATATAAAAAGTTTTACTAATTTTTCTCTCGTGACACGGGAATGGCAACACTGTGAACTAATGTCACTTTGTGTTTTGTTGCCAGTGTTTGTTATTCACTTCGGACCGGTTGCTATCAAAACAAAACATAGTCGCTTTCGTGACGCTGACATATTTTTATAAAAAAAAAAACAAAATATAAAACATGTCACAAAAATCATAGTTTTTGAAAAAGCTAAATTTCAGTGTAACTTGACCATTCCAAGCATTTTTGATACGCAAAATTTTTGTTTGGAGTGTTGCACTAAGGTATGCTAACATTCTGATGCGCAAATTGTTATTAAGCGTACTTCGTTATCGGTATAATTTTTCATTTCTCCAGTGCACACGACCTTGATTTGCTAAAGTTATTTAGTTGTTTTATTATTTACTAGATCATTTAAATGGACGGGTCTACGTTGGACCACAGCGATTCAGATTCAGGAGAGAGTTGGACCCTTTTGGAACACAATCCTGCGAATGCAGAAGATGTCGCCGAGTTTACAGAGAATAATCCAACTCTCGAACAGTAAGTGTCACAAGGTCTTATAAACCTTAAAGCAATGCATTTAAATATTATTTCAATAATAATCAGTTAGTATCCTTGACCTATTACCAGGCAACTTCTTACTGCATGTGGTATTTTAAGTTTCATAATGACGATTAATGTCTCCCTAATTGCAGGTAAATTACCTTGCTTAACATTCATAATTATGAATCCATTTAATTGAATATTTGTTTCATTAACTCAGTGGACCATTTCGTTTTGATAACATTAAACAACAAAGTGTTTCACAGTTTATTAGAGTTTTTACAGTTTTTACTACAGGAATTCAATTTGTTAACAGGGTAATAACTGAGGCACATACTGACAAAGATGAAGACACAGATGGGATTTCTGTCATTAGCGACAGTGAACCTGAATCATCAACTCCCTGTGAAATGAACTATGAGAAATGTCTTGTGGTAGAGAGCCGTCCAACAGAGTTATCTGATTCCCAATTTATTTCGGTTAATCCAATCCCTCCTAATATTAACACTCACCATGAATCCATAAGGAGTGAGGACGACTTTCTTGGAGAAAATACTGGGAAACACAAAACCTATGTGCACAGAAGAAATAAAAGGCTCAGCACAGTACTCAACATCATCATGTTGGGAAGTGTCATCACAGCTGCAGGTGTGGCTATTGGCCACATGTGGGGTGCTAGAAATGAATGCTCTATGAACACAACACCATCAATTAACAAGATATTGTCCAATTTATATAAATTGCAAGAAGAGAATGCTTATCTAAGAAACAAATTAAAAGAACTTACACTTGTGAGCAGTATACAGATGCAACAAAGAAAACTGAATGCAGAAAAGATACCATTTAAACATCAGAGGTGCAAAAAGGTATATGAAGAGCCACTCAACAGTAAAAATACTGAAAGGATCACAAAGTGCATAGATGATGAAAATATTAACATTGAAAAGATTGTTAGAAGTCATTCAGTACAACCAGAATATGAAAAAGAATTTTTGAGTGACATTGAGAAATTAAAGAATATTTATCAACAAAATAAAAGTTGGCTTGATGAGGAAGTTGCGAAAAGAATGAAAGCTGAAGAACAAACATTAAAAAAAATGAAAACACCACTATCCAGTATAATTGAAGAACAAAAAGTATTACAAGACGAAAGTGTAAAAGATCAGCCAGATAGCCATTTCAATCATTTGAAATCGGAAGCTGATGCAGAACTGATTCAATTAGAATTGAATGATGCTACTCTGAATGATTCACCACCTGCTCAGAAAATTACTTATGCTGATTCTTTGAAATCTGCTCACATCATACAAAAGAGAGATGCTGATGGAAATATAGGCACTCTCATGAACAACAAGGATCATGGGATTAAGAGAAAAAATAAGAAAGAGCATGATGCAACATTTGACATTTTAAGTGAAGAAGAATTTAAAAAAGATGATAGATATGTTGGACCAAAGCTAAACCAAGACAAGAAAAAACGTGATAGATCAAAATTACACAAGAAACAGAAGAGGAGAAATAAGTATGAACAATGGGAAATGAAGGGTGGTTACTTAAAAGATTATGATGAATTCTCTATAACTTCATCTCAAGAAAACGAGTATATGCTGAAAAAACCTGACCGTAACGTCTTTAGCCGAGATTTTGAGAAGAAGAACTATATTAATCAGTTTTCAGATATGAACAACATTCAAAGTAAGAATGAGAACACAAATGAAAAACAGTCTTCAAAAGATGAAAAAGCTAGTGGAAAGCCTAAAAAGAGT
Organism: Standfussiana lucernea; assembly: GCA_964057025.1. Lineage (NCBI taxonomy): Eukaryota > Metazoa > Arthropoda > Insecta > Lepidoptera > Noctuidae > Standfussiana > Standfussiana lucernea. Next base: position 4,443,612 of record OZ059802.1, on the reverse strand, counting down.
GAAGACCTAAACTGGTATGACAAGAGAGCCGTCCTCAGAACAGAAGCTAGAAAGAGACTCGAACATGAGCTATTTGGTGAAACTAGTCCTAATAATGCTGGTTGGTACTTCCGACGGATGCAAAGACGAGAACAATGCCGCGCCAAGGCAGATAACAGCACTCACAAGAAGCTTTCTAGAAGAAACTTGAATTTTAAAATGAAACATTAGTGGTTCATACTATTGTTATTTATAATTAATGTTGTGCAATCATTTAGAAAGTTTAAACACTTACCATTAGTTGTTTAGAATAGAAAGAGGCGCCTCAGGCCTAAACTTGCTTCAATTTAATGCTGCTGTGTGATCTAAATATATTTACTGACTTTTCATGTACAACTTTTTTTAGCTACATAATTAAAGACAGTAAAAAAACTGTTTATTAAATATTTGATCGCAAAGTAGCGATAATATTGTGTGACAGACATAGGTTGCACACTCAAAACATAGTAGTTTCAAAATTTGCTGTGTTCTTGCATAAAGTTTGTTACAAAGATGGTAGGTATAGCTTTTTGGGTCTTGGCACTTTCAGTCAATTCTTTACTTTATTTAATATACTATTGTATCGATTCTATTAGTGTTACATGTTTAGGATACACTTTTATCTTTTTGTCAACATAAATATCTCTTTTGATAACTTACGCTTTGCAACTTTTTTATTATAATGAACATATGCATTTGCTTGATAATTTAGAATTCTAGAGTTTGGAATTTTAAGTAAATGTTAGATAAACACTCAAATAGCTCATGTTATTCTTCATTCTAGTTATAACATCATATTTTTATAATTATACTTGCCCTTATGGATTTCGCATCCTGTGATAATTTAATGCAGTATTTTCAAAATTAGCAGGTATTACAATAAAAAAATAAAAAATGAATCATGTTTTAATATTTATTATAGTGATCACATACATACAACAATAAGGACAAATAATAACACATTTTAAGAGAAAATTGTTGATTTCTCAATTTTTGCAATCACAAACTAGAAAATAACTAGGTACATGAATACAGTTATCTTGAGAAAAATATCACCTTTCATAAAAATGATGCGCTACATTACAATTCATTGTGATGATTATAAATTAATAGAGATATCTAATCATCACCGATCGCCCCGCTAAAAACCAGGTTTATAGCCCCATTCACATCACCTGAAACAAAAGAGTAGCTATTAGAGGTTTTTAGAAAGTGGGTGTGGCGGAAACTACACTACGATGCAATACTAATATCTACTTACACTTACTCACAGTTAAAATAACGAACTTTGTGTGCTGAACTGCAAAAGTGCGGTAATAAATTGATGTGTTCAAACATCCCCGAGTAATTACCAGATCTAGGAATAGGCAATCTATAAATTACCAAAACATAGGAAGAGTAATACACTAGTGGAGTGGATAACCTTCCTCTTTTAACACGGAAACATGATCAAATTAATTATCTAGATCAAGGGTGGCGTCACTGCACCTCTAACCCCTGGCAGCAGGCGTGGAGTTGCTGCTCTAAGGATAATAAACACATGAGCAGGCGACTTTCAGTGTCGCGAATGAATGTGGCTCTTATCCTGGCCTTAGTGCCCCAAGTTTTGTGCAAACAAAATTTAAAGTATGTCGTGCTAGCAACACGAAAAAGAACCGATTATCGCGACGAGAGTTAAAGCGATCCTGGAAATGATGGCAGCGTGAAATGCTTGTGCTGTTGTTGTCTGAGAGTAGACAACTGTTATACAGGGTCAAGCTACTGAGAACTTGAGAAGCAATGCTTAAAACTGACATTATTTGCTTGTTGGAAGTGAAATACCACAAAAGTAGACAGGTTGTGCAAACGACATTTAGTTGATTAATGTTTTATCCTCACCTGAGCAAATAAGTAGAGCGCGTATATTGAGAGCGTCATCCAGTAAGCCCATTTCGTGCATGTGATTCAGCTGCGTTGAGAAATCTTCGCTACCCTCCCTGGCCACTGGACTTTGGGATGATGATGCTGCAAGTTTACAGTTTCCATTAGTACACTGCATGCATTCAACTACGACTTATGTTATTACGAATGTCCGTGTGGATTGAGGAGCCACTTCAGATTTTAAAAGGAAACTCACGCGCACGCACTCCCTTATTTATAAGAAAAGCAAATAATTTTGTTGGCCAAATTCTGAAATTTGTAGTAAAATATATCCAAATTTATATCAATGTAAAAGAGGCTCCTCAATCTAAACATCTGAATTGAGGAGCCACTTGGAACACGGAAAGTAATTAATGAATATTTTTTAAAATTTTGTATAATTTAGTAGTGATTGTGTTTAGTGTACCTACTAAAAATTTGAGTCCAGTACTGTTGATATTCATGAATATACAGTACTTTAAAGGTGGCTCCTCAATCTATACATAAAAGCGTGAATTTCCATGAAATTGGTCAATTTATATTCCACTCCAAAAACATTTAGTAGTGTGTTCGAATTTGTAGCATATAAACAAAGTAGTAAAACTGAGTGAATTTAGTCTATAAACGCAATTTATTTGGCTCCTCAATCCTGACGTTACTGAACCTATGTCCGCATGGATTGAGCCACTTCAATTACCTGAGATCACAACGGAATCAAAAAACAGAGTCACTAACATTTAGTATAAATGTCTACTAAATACATACGAACAAATCAACATTATGTGCATGTGGATTGAGTGATCCTGTCTTCAATCTTAACAAAAATCGAGGAAGATTTAGTAGAAAATAGTTAAAACATTATGTAGTATATATTCGGTATCTGAAAAATAAATTACTTTTCAATATTCCTTGAGAATTAGCTATTAAGGGTGACCATGTTATATTGTGAATGAAACCAGGATAACTGGTTTTTGAATTTTACTTTTTTACAAATCGAAAAATAGTTGTAGACAGTCAATTTCGACATAAGTTAAAAGCATGAATTAATATTAGTTTATGATAAATGGAGTAATCCACGATTGTGAAATACATTGCATGTTGAACCTGTTTGGCCTGATTTTGCCACAGATAACATTAAAACGTGCCATATCTCCCAATTCACTCATTTTTAATGATTAATCTTGTCCTACAAATCTAATATACTTACTACTAAATGATGAAGAAATTGCGCATTAATTAAACTACAGCTTCTTCGAAAAATGACGAGTCGTATGTATGGTCTTAGGAGCCACATGTAATGTATGGTATTTTTTTTTTAATACTACCGAGCTCAGATTTTGTCCACTAACTACTCTCAAATGCTACAAAATCATACCAAATTATGATAAATATTAATCCATGATGTTCCTAGTTCTGACGTGGCTCCTCTATCCAAACATTTAGATCGAGGAGCCACCTTTATGTTCATATAATTTTTTAAGTGTTATACTACAAAATCGAGGACCGACCCTACAACATTTTTAAACTTACTACTAAATAAGTATATTAATTTCAAATACGAAAAGTGGCGCCTCAATCCTTACGGACATTATTATTTTTTACAAAACTGTGGTTTTGATGGATTACAAGACTTTGACTTTTGCTTGACGGTTTCGTACCTGTAATGGATCAAATACAAGGTTAACACTTTCGCTGATAAGTTCAAATAATTCAATAAAGCTACGTATAACGACGACTCGGGAGGTGGGTTGTGGGCACACGAAAGAATTATTGTTCGACCCATCTGCTCGATGCTTAGCACCGAAAGTGTTAACCTTAATTAGCTGGCGAAACTCAGCATGATGGATATCAATATTCTTGATAAAATATATTTATCTGGTGACTTTTATCACTCGACTTCATCTTAATTATTGAATTTAGGAAAATCCCTATGTCTTATCACGACTACGGAATTTCGCTAGTTAATTAAATATGACAACTTGTGTATCTCAAACGTCAGTAAAAACCAAATGAGATATGGAAAGCAAAGTGATGATATTTACCAGCCGTGCTCTGTTCCATAGGAGTTCCCGCAGTATTCCTGGTGCTGCCGGCTCTGTTCATAGCTTCTGAAATAGCTTCGCTGAACATCTCCGGCGTAATTAAGGAGCGCGATGGACCTGTGGGTTTTATAATAAGTATTTACATACATGCATAAAACCATAGAACGCCACCTGCTACGATCCTTACATACTCCTTTTGCCTCGTCCACGTTCAAGTATTTATTGTCTTTAAATACTCCTTTCCAACAATATGGTAGTGTGAAATGAAGTCACGTATTCTATGACGCGGTCTAAATGCGGCTCAAATCGTAGAAGGCGCATAAAATAATGAAAAGATATTTACAGCTATGGAGTTCCTGCCTAAACCGTGGCTATAAAACGTGCTCGGGATTAACTGTTTTTTTTCCAACGGTATGAGCTTCTCTCGTATTACTGATGAAAACTCATGGTAAGTGGTTGATAGTGTGTGAACGCACCTCCAGTAGGCGTACCGGAGTCAGTGGCGGACGACGTGGTGCGGCTGGACTCGCCGGCGGACTGCAGCAGCCGCAGCAGGCTGTCGTTGCTGCCCGCGCCGCGGCTGCTCGAAGATGAGACCGCTTCGGTTGCTGCCTAAAATAATACGAAACATATTATTGGTTTTGGAGAGTTCAGACTAATAAATTATGTGACTGTAAATTATGGAGAAGATAAAATTATGACGATCTTTTTTTGGTAGGTATCTTCTGACAGAGATAAATCTGTAGTTCTTCTGGTAAATCAGAATAGGATATTAAAGAGGATTCAAGGCTGGCTTTCGATTTGCCTCTATTATTTCTGGTGTGGGTAAATACCCTCATTTCTTTCTTTCATTTTTATAACTGACCTGCAGGGCAGCTGCAAACTGCTCATGAGTGATAGGGTTCCTCTCACCATCCTCATTCTCCTCCTCATCCGCATCCTCGTCTTCCGATAAAGCTTCTAATGAATAGGCGAATCCTGATGTTGGAACTGAAACAGAATTTATTTATTCATTCGTTATTTTTCTTAAAGAAATACTTTCTTTTGTTTTCGTTTTAGATTAGCTTTTGCTTGGGGAATAGCTCGCGTTGAATTGCAGATTATCTGATGGGAAAATACTACTAGAATAAAAAATGTCCTATATTCCAACCCAGGTCATGGTCTACCTAGGCGCCAAATTTCATCGAAGTCCATTCACCCGCTTTCACATTTTGATAAAAAGAATGGAAGTATTTATTTATGAATGATGCAACTGTTCTGCATACAAAGAAATGACTCACCACTCTCAGTCGACGCCGTAGTGTTAGAGCGAGAACGCACGAGCCGCGTTAGATGTCGCAGGGCCGCTGGCAGCTCAGGATGGGCGTTAGCTCCTCGCCTCATGGTGTGGATGTTGGCGCCCAGCGCGGCAAGCAACTCTACCTCGTGCAGTATCGACAGCGCCACGCAGTCCTCTCCAATGCAGGGGGCTTGTTCCACGATCTCGGCCATTGCAGATTCGTCATTTAACAGCTGTAAAAATAAATTTGCCAAAAATATTACAAAGGGGTTTTACATTGACCCCAAACTAGACAAGCCTGTTTTTTGGGTCCTAATGTACACGGTTTTCATTTGAATTTATTTTAAAGATTTTGGTATAAAAGAAAAAGGAATTTGTTTACATTAGAAAAAAAAGAACTAAAAATCGAAATTAAAAAAATTATACAATTGAAGTTAAGTAAATGGTGTTACCATGTTGAATCTTCAACATTTCACTTCAACTTGTTTTCAAGAATGTGTTTCTACCTACCTTTGTTGGCAATGCATTCAGGCGGAAATTAATTTTAAATGGTCTCTATTCATTAATATTTTTGAAGAAATGTGGTTAACCTTTATTTGGCCTTCAATGACTTCATCTTAAGAAGGAATTTCGTGAAATACGCTTAAGCCTGCGTTCAAATACGGCGGTAACCGCGCGGTTTCAGAATCGCGTTTGATTTGTATAAGTATTTAAGTAATCATTCATTCAAACGTAACCGCGCGGTTAGTCAGGCCGCATGGTTATCGCCATTCAACCGCGCTTCGACACTGAATTATTTATTGATGAAGTGGGAAAAGACCTTGAGACCATTCTCCAATAGTAAAAAAATATCCTTCAGAAATTCTTAATTTCAGATAAAACGTTTTACGAATTCGCCATTGATGTACGAGTCGGTCACTGGATGCACCCAGTACTAATTTTTTCTTTTTTTTATAAGCAACCACAGTAAATTTAGTATTTATCCGACGACTTCAATTTCCAAACTGACGCTATCCGCGCACGCCAATGGCTTGCAAACCGCTGCTGTCTGAAGACATAACACAATCCTGTGGCTCTGCACGATTTGCAATCGCGCGGTCGCCGCCTTTACTGAACAAGCCCCAATTAAAAAACAAACTCATTAGAGTGTCACTCACGTGTTGAATCTTTGAATGGGCAAAGGAATCTAAAACTTTAAATTTAAATATAAATTAAACTAGCCCTTGAATCTTTAAAAAGTTTGCCAAAATATTTTTTGTTAGTTGTCCATAAAAACGTACTGTAGTTCCGGGGCATCTTAACTCAGATGCGATCAGACACTTATCAAATTCTCGCTACGATCTTAAAACATCACGACTCTGTAGAAGCACGGTGTAGGTGTAATGGTGCGTAGGTCGCGCGATGACTGGCGCGCTTGTGATGCATTTTGTCTGTCTGTGCTAATGACTGGATTCAACATATATTACAACACTGCCATAGTAAGATTTAGATAATGGAAAATCTTATGTGAGGAAAATAGTTATTACATGAATCCACTAACCAGCACTGCGGGTGCATAGTAGATTACAGCCCAATCTCTCAGATAGAGAGGAGGCCTGTGTCCCAGCAATGCAAAGTCTATGCTTATAGTATTTTGAACACATGAGTAATACTGGCTACCTGCATCGCCCTGGTCCACCCAGGAGCGTTAGGCGTGCATCCAAGTGTCCTCAGAGAGGTATTAAGTTGCTGTAGTTCTGCATCTGAGTATGAAGGTGCTGGTGCGGGTGCTGTGTGTACCTTCTTCTTCACCACATGCACCATCTCCCCACTCTTGACGCCACTGTCCTGGAGAGTTACGTCATCCTTCAAGATCTTGCCATGATGAATTAGTTCTGTAAACATCATTTGTATAAGAATTTATTCAAAAACTATATAAATTATTCTTTCCCTATAAAAACAAAATAGGCTCTAATATATTGAAAAGAGCAAGTGAATGTTTAAACTTTTTGACTTTAAATATCAATTGCCATGCCCCTAGCGAGCGGCTACCAATCTATAAAATAAATAATACTTACAATAAATAAGCATTTTCAATATTTTGAGCTAGGAGACAGAATTTTAAATAATTGTTGTAAATAATATCTCTATTTAATAATGGTTTTAGGTGTACTATGCAGTTAATAGGACTAAAATAGAACGAAAAAATGCATGTTCTCAGTCGCAGAAATACGACACAAGTGTTAGGGGCACGGAAATATATGTCGCATAAATGCGACACAAGAGGTCAAAAGATTAAACAAACAAGTATTCAGAACAACAAAAAATTATGAGGATAGATGTATAATTCAATGTAAGTAAAATAAAAACAAAATGACTGGACATTATATTTATGCAGTCAATTTTATTAAAGTATTCTAGATAGAGCTGTGGCTTGGTTGTGGGTATGAACCCAGAGATGTACTTTATTTTGTGTAATTTATTTCATGACCAAGGTCTTCAAAATGGCTCACTATGTGAGCCTTGAAAAGGCTGATTAAGCACTCAAAAATCTTACCCAGAGATGCTGATGGAACATTTGTCTTTTTTTCTGCTTCAGTCTTAAGACTATCCACAGTATTATCTAATGCAAAATTTTCAATTTTATGGCGCTCTATTGGTCCAGGTTTTATTTTGATGCCAAGAAATATGCAAGGTTGACTGTCCATGGCTAAGAAATATAGATGAACCTGAAATTATGAAAATGAAAAATTACTGTCACATACTTAATTTTTAAAAGCCCAGTAACGGCTATGATTTAAATGACTGCTAAGTAAGGAAGTTGTCAGGTTACAGTATAATTTGCATTAACACTTTCGCTGCTAAGTTGAAATAATTCATATTTACTAGTATGCATGTTATCTATAGCTACATACAAAGACGACTCGGGAGGCAGGTTGTGCCCACACTAACAAATTAACGACCCATATGCTGCGTGCTTAGCACCAAACGTGTTACTAAAATCATCATTTTCCTGCATGCAATCCATGTAATTTTATTTTCTTCAATTCTCCCTTGTCAATCATAACATGATCATTTACTACTTTTTCCTTCACATCATTCCTAACACAATCCATCCATGTTTAGTTTGGTCTTCCTCTCCCTCTCCATCCATCATCAACATTTATATTCATGACTCTTTTAGTCGCATGTGTTGCATTGCATCCCTCCTCATCACGTCATGTCCATTCCAATTTGTTTAATAAAGTACCAATGTGTATTTTCACACTATTTTCATAGGTTTCAATATACTCTTAGAAATGAAGGTCAATGAGGAGGTCAAAGATTGAAGGGTTCGTTCATTTAGCTGGTGATTACAAGTGCTGCTGGATTATCAACAACTAAAGATAACCACGGTCCCACCACCATGACACATCACACACTTTAATCTTCTTTTCCCTAAATATATTTCCTTCACCTTTCAAGCTTGTAACCGACAGAGGCTAACACACATTCATAAAATATTTCTTGAGCTTGAATGGTATACAATGCAAACCCATAAAACTCTTAGTATTTCTAACAACAATACTTACACTTGTTGTCGTTTAGTTTTATTTTGTTATGGTATATCACGTTTATATTTCCACCCTATATAGATTTTATTGGCAACGTATGTTTTGCTATTTCCAGTTAATTCAGCTGTATATTTTTGTATTTTGATTGAATTTTTCGCCCGTCATCATTACACCAAAGACAAGAGGGAACACAGAACATAATTATATACTTAGGAGAGAGGGAATGATGCAAAGAGTAGGCAGAATACTTTTTTTTAAGTTTATTTATTAAATACAGAAATCAAGAAAGGAACAGAAAAGAGAGTACAAAGGTATTGCTTATTTCTAATGAAATCTCTTCCAGCATACCTGCGAAAGGAGATACTAAAAAAAGAGATGTAGACAAAACAAAGTGTATAAAAGAAGAAGAGAAAATAGAATACATAAAACATAAAGCAGAAAACTATTTTAAATATAATATACAATATAAGAATATACTTACATACTTGGTAGAATACTTTTATGGAATAATGCACAGAATATATATACGGCACTCTAACGTGAAGTAGATCTTGAGGCTTGAAGTTTAGTCGATTTTTTCAACCCAGTTGAGTATAATAACGCCTTCCATGGATGGCGGTCATAGAGCAGCATTCCTTCAAATTCTTCTTTAGAAAAAATCTCGTTTCTCTCCATGACGTCTTCATTCATGTCATGAATGACCCATCCTATGTCACTGTCATTAATGCGCAGATATCTACAAAAAATACTTTTACAATGTGAAAAATGGTGTTATCGAAATGATTTCTGTGAGTACTGGTAACGTAGGAAACGCAAAAGAAGTATTTTTGCAATTTATATCTTCACAAGTTTATAAAATGACTTGAAAATGAAGGAGGGATCTAATGAAATTTTGGAGGCTAAAGTAGCCGAGCGCACTGAACGTGCCAAAAAACTATATCGGTGAGAAATTTGCTCATTACATTTCCATAGCTACATTTTGTCTGTGCATATACTTCAACACTTATAAAAGAAGTGTAGGAGTAATAGTAATGAGACATGGTCTAATTAATTGGCTTCATGTGGTATATATGCTACAATTTTCCAGTGTATGCATGGACTACGGAACTACTTCCATTTTCCTTTTACAATTCGTTTATTCATATGTATCATTAACACTGAAAACGGGATATTTAACCATGTTTACTATTTGTTTTGAGTTTCCTATATTTCAGCATTGTTGCAAGCACCATGATCACGGATAAACAATTAGTCAGTCAGGTTATAATGCAACATATGTAATCATGCAACAGCTTAAATTGGCAGCTTGTAAATTTCTGATTACTTATATTCATATGTAATCAGGAATTTACCATCACTGGAAGACTCCTTTTATTTCTAGACATTAATATGAATAATGTCTACTATTTTCAGCTATGTCAGTGATGTATCAAGACGTGTAGGTGATATGACAACTGCAAGTCGGTCCATCACTGACCTCTTCTCTACCCATCTTGAAGTTCAAAGGCAAAAACTAAGAGACAATTGTGAGAAACTTGTATTCCTTGACCCTATCAATTATGGCAAAAAATCACTTGAATTACTCTGGAGGAAAGTATACTATGAAACGGTATCTGCAGCCAAGAAATTAAGGGAAACAGACAACGAAAATGATAGCTATCTATTTACCCATATTGTTTGTGGAATTGGCCACTTTCACCATTTTATTTCAAGGATGGAGTCGGAAATGAAGATTCAAATTAAAGAGCTGGATTATACATCTTTCCAACTAAATGATGAATATCTTGATAAACATGAGACACCTACAGATGAAGAAATCCAGTTTTGTCGTTCAGCTTTGCACTCATGTCTAATCTACCTTGGAGACCTAAGTCGCTACCAGGTGGAAATATTTCGTGCTTTTGAACCATCTATAGCAGCTCGCTATTATCTGCAAGCTGCACATGTTGACATGTCTTTAGGGATGCCTTATAACCAACTGGGCAATTTATACAATGATAAAAATTACAATTTAGACTCGGTTTGCTACTATATCCACTGTTTGAGTTGTACAACACCATTTGAAGGAGCAATTGGAAACCTGACAAAGATATTTGAAAAAAATGCCCAATTTTTTGATTCACTTAATAATCCTGAATCCCTGACACAGACAGAACATATTCAAAATACTATAACCAACTTTCTCTCTTTGATAGAAATTTGGTATCTTAATAAGAATGATACCAACATACCACAGAGATGCAGTGCTATTGCTCATGAGCTGAAAGAAGCAATGGATTTCATTAAACCCGCATTGCCTGATGTGGATAAGAATTACAATGAATACACACAAGCAGTTGATGAGGAAGGCTTAAACCCATCTTGTTTAACTGCGAATATTGTGCATAAAATAGTACTGATTTGTTTGTTTACTATAACAAAAGTGACAGAAACTGATGAAGTGAAAGCATTTGCATGTAAAGCTTTCACATTAGCACTTTTGTCACAACTTCTACAAAAATTGTTACAACAACTGCAATCTTTTGGACTTAAAAACCCAGCTTATAAATATAAATTAAAAAGTTCAAACTTGCATATTCCAAGAAATGATAAAATTTTAGAAGTAGTTGAAACAAATAAATCTCCTGTCTTAGAAGAACAACCAGAAAACGTAAATGATAACATCCAAGACAATTTGCACAGCACATCAAAAGATACTGAATTGGAGGAGAACAAAGAGTTAGTGACAAATGGTGAAGCTAAAACGAATGCTAAAAAACCATTAACAAAACGTCGACGACGCAGGCGGCTGGCCTCAACAGATAGTTCTGATATGAGTGAAGTTGATACCGAAACTAGTGACATAGAGACTCATGAACTCACAGAAGAGTCATGCTCGGACGAGGAGGATTTATCGGATTCTACTGGACATACAAATGGATCTGTCAGTGAGGACTCCTGCTTTGATGTTTCTGATAATGAAGAAATTACTGTAAAAACTAATGGTCTAACTGAAAGAGAAAACAACAAAGAAGTGATGAAAGAGACTGGTTTGAATGGTGTCTTGGATGCTAAAGAAAACAGCACTGAAAGTGATTTTCAACACAATAGCTACAACAACAATGTTCTAGATGTTCAGGGGTTACAGAACTTTTTACTTGGTGATAACTTTTTGTCAAGTATCAAATTACTTCAAGATTGGGCTCTCAATGAAAAAGATTTAATTTTATCCTGTGGCGACAGTGGAGAATCACTTTTCCAATGTGTTGTAGATTTGCTAAATATTTTGACATTCTATTTCAAGCCGAAAACAAATGAAAATGGAGAATGCCATATATTGGAATATGCCCGTAGTGTGGCAAAAAAATTTAAACTGGAATATAAAACTGTTCCTTTACCTGAAGATATTAATCTACGTGGAACTAATATCTGCAAATATGACAAGGATGCTGCTGAGTGGCAAATGTTAGATAGATACAAACTGTCATTCTATGAAGAAAATATAGTAAGAATACTGAATTTTATAGATTTTGGAGATCAAATTGCGAAAATAATACCTCGAATTAGATTCAATAGGTCATTAAAAATATATTACTTAAAAAAAGTACCTCCTCCTAAAGTGACTACAAAAATTAATCACAAGAGAAGCAAAGAATGGCACAACTCCAAGAAACCCCATGTAAGTTTATTTTCCCTATATCTTAATCCTAATCACATTCTAAAGATATAACTGCATGTTATATTTTTAACCGACTTCAAAAAAAAGAGGAGGTTCTCAATTCGGTTGTATTTTCTTTTCGTCTATTAAGGTTGAATCAAGTGAAGGAGGGCTATTACGACGACTCGGACGCCTTTGGCTGGCGTCACAGGTGCGGGAGTTAGAACGCAGTGGCCAGTCTCCCGTGCCTGCACTTCTGGCTCTTGACACCAACGCTCTACACAAACACCTGCGACGTGTCAAACAACTGCTTCGAGCCCGAAACTTCATACTTCTTATTCCTACTGTTGGTGAGAATCTAAAGTTTATATTAATTGTTAACCGATTTCAAAAACGGAAGAGGTTCTATGTTCGGCTGTACTTTTTTTAATGTATATTCATCAAAATTTCCATCAATTATGGAAGAAGCCCGCGCGGCGATATCATATTAATTTTATTAACTTTGCTCAAGTAGTTTATATGAGTTAACTCCTATAGTAATACTTTCTTCATGGACTATGTTGATGACAAGATGGTCCCTCAATAAATTCTAGTTAAAATGTAAAATTAATTCAAGACAAGAATTTGAGTCGGATACTACAACTAAAAGGGGTAAAATATAAACTTTTTTTGCAAAAAAAAATCCCGACTTCCAAAAAAACACTAAAAAGTCCAAAATAACTACTATCGGAAGTCGGTGGCAATAAAGCCAATGAAACAAACAAAGACACCGACTTCCGATAGTAAAGTTATTTCAGACTTTCTTTGTTCAAAGTCGTTTTTTTTTTTTGCAGTTTTAAAAAAAATGTAATATAACATCACGCCCGTAATCCCCGAAGGGTTATGGTTGTGGGTGTACCTAATAGTACACCCACATTTCGCCGGTTATAGTCCTATGTAATAGGGGGCGAGCCTATTGCCTATTTTTTTTTGTTGTTTTTCATTACTCCTGTATGTATAATCCTTGTATATATCATTTTCAGTGCTACAGGAGTTGGATAACCTAAAGCGTGATGAAAGCACCGCTCGTGACGCGATTCGTTGGCTTGAAGTTCAGTTGCGCAGCGGGTCTCGGTTCTTACGAGCACAACGCCCGGGACAATCGAAGCCTTTACCACTCCTGAAATATCCTCGCAAAGCTCCGCCGCATATTCACAGCTTCATACAAATTATGGAATTTTGCAACCACTTCATCGGTGATGAAAAACAAATTCAAGGGGGAAATGGCGACCCTGATAGTTCTTTGCAAGGAAAATCTACACCTTTACTGATTCTGCTGGTGGGCAATGAACCTGGCAGTGAAGAAGAACAGTATAAAGAATTTAGTGTGACGGGAGCCGCGCACGCTGCTGGAATTTCGATTGAATACATTGGGGACTTTTACACAAAGTGGCGCCAAACTGTTCATAAAAATGGAAAAAAGAGATGAACACGTTGTCATGGAACTCAGGACTCGACTGCAGCGAAAGGATGGACACAGACGTTCTTCGGTTTCGGTAAAAAGTATTGAAACATCTCTATTGAGAAAGATGATTGATGCATTATGCGCGTTACGAGCGCCAAAACGGCTAAAATCAATGTTATGTCTTAAGGGTATGGCCCTCAATTAACTATCCAAGGGGCATGGCTCATGGAGGGCTATTATTTCTCCTTGCTATCCCATACTGTCTTTACTACAGAGTTAAGATAATGTCATTTTTCACATTTTCATTAATCACATTTTTACCTCATCATTGTTGTATCTACATTTGGGAAAACATATTCATTACCTATTCATACAATCGTTTATTTTTATTATTTCAGATGCGATTCTGATGTTATATTTCATTTATCTATAGTTACTGTTCACTTTTTAAATAACTTTTCAGACAATATTTCTTGTTCTAAAGTATGATTTTTCATTGGAATAAAAGTGTTATCATTGCAAAAAATTGTATTTTCTTTTAATGCCATCCATCCGCAGCACAGTGTAATACAAAGTAAACTAATAACATAATTGATGATATTGAGTAACTCATCTCATGATTTGCTCTATACACATTGTAAGAGCATGATATCTGAGACGATTTTACCTATTTTTTTACAAGAACATTAGTAAACTACTGTTATACAAGGTAATGCTCACTAGTTGAAAATGAGGTATTAAATGCAGGCCATTTTTCACTTTAAAATAAGCATATACTCTTAAACATCCAAGTTTATTTACAACTACACTTGTTGATGAATATAAGGAACAAAACAATGTTTATTAGTGTACACTATTTATTATTCTTTATAATATTCCTAAAATATGATAAATAAAAAAATAAGTTATGTAACAAATATAATGTACAAGATCAAACCAAGCCAAAATGAGCACTAAAATAATTTACAGAAATTTTGAAGATACCCTGAAACTCTCAGGTTTAGCATTGTCATAAATAGTGATGTTTTAAAATACAGGAGATACCTTAGAATAAAAAATTACGCAATATTGCAATGCCAATTTTTACCCTAAATGGTAAACAGAAATTAATGTTAAAAGTGCATAAAATAAAATTCTTATAAATAAAATTTAAAACATTAGACTTGACATTAGAACTATTATTAACATAGCCTCTGATCCCTTCCTGGGCCACTGGAGGTTAATCAAAACTTTAAGTTTATTAACTTACTTAATTAATAATGCATCAATACAATAATGTACAAAATATACATTACTTTTAACAATCTTTCAACAGTCTTATAACTTTATATATCTATACAGTATTGCACTTAAAACTCAAGTGTCGAGTAATGTGAAGATATCAATAGATAAAACTTTATGAGATTATTCTAACTTAATTTATGCAACGTCGTAAATAAAAGCAGTTTAAACCTGCTTCGCTGCCATCTTTGTCACGAAAAACATAACAAGTACCTATACAAAATGCCTTAGTGCAATCTGTTGAGGCGCTATTTACAATAAAAAAAACCTTGAGTAACATGCTGCTAACTAACAACCTACTAATTGTATAAGCTGTTGTACAGTGGAGCGGTCTAATAAACAGAGGTCAAAATCAAATGTCTGTGTGGTTACTTCATAACGACCTGTTTCTGCAATGAGATTAACCACTCTCTCCAAGTCTTCATTATTTTTAATTTTCATGATTCGTTGCTGTAAATCTCGTAGTTGCACCATGTAATCAGGAGAGAGGTCACCAGGCTCGGCATCCTCACCAAGACTACTAGAGACTCCATTATCTTGGACCTTTGTCTCTGCGGATGTAGACCCACTGCTCTCACCGCGTTCTGTATCATTAAATGGTGGAGCTGTTTCTGAAGTCTTCGCAACTTTCCTGTGTTCTATGCTTTCTAAACTTTCTCTTTCTTCTTCAGCAGCTTTCCGCTTGCGCCGTTTTTCTTCTCTTTTTGCGGACTTATCTTTATGTTTTTGTTTTTTCTCCTTATGTGGTAGTGGGGGCTCCACTAATGGCTCTGGTTCTGGTTCCAACTCAGGTTCAGGTTCAATTTCTGGTTCTGGTTCAGGAGATGGCTCATGTTTGATAGCTTCTGGTGATGGGTTTTCAATTTTAACTTTGGTATCCTCCTCATCTGCTATTACAGAACTCTCAGAATCTGAATGACTACTGTTAACATCTTCATTTCCAATATGAGATGATTTGGCCAGACCACTTTTAGAACTACATTGAGATGCTGTGTCTATAGATATGGGAGATGCTGGTTCAGGCAAAGGTCGTTCCTTAGGTATAGGAGTTTCTCTGCGTTCAATTATTTCAATTTTTTCAGGAGGTATGTCACGTATCTTCTCATGCTTGTGTTTCTTTTCTTTACTTGATTCTTTATGTTTTTCTCTAGACTCATCTCGTTTTTTATCTTTCTTCTTATGTTTGTGTTTCCTCTCTGAGTCAGTTTTTTCTTTTGATTTATGAGTTTCTAGGCGATCCTCATTATCTGCAGGAGGGGTTTTTCTGAGGTTCTCCAAAGAAAATTTATTAACACTTTTATCAGGCTTTATTGGTTTTTCTTTAATTGTTGGGGAATCTTTCATAGACTCTTTTTCTTTTGGAACTTCTCTTATTTTAGGCACCTCTTTAGGAATTTCTTTAGGGGGTTCCTTTGGTGACTCTTTTAATTTATGGCTTTCCCTTTTGTGTTCTTTCTTATCTTTTCTTTCTTTATCTCTGTCATGACTTTTCTTCTCCTTTTTTTTCTTTTCTTTCGAATCTTTTTCAATTTTCATATCAACTGATTTTTCTTCTAATTTGAGTTTCTTTTGATCTGAATTGTCAGAGCTGTGTTTTGGTGGTTTATATTCTTCTTTGATACTAGAAGCACTACTGGAGCGAGGAGGGCTAGGTGGTCTCCTAATTGGGCTCAAGCAACGCTTTTTAGCTACATCTGGTGATGGAGGTCTTTCATTTGGCCTTTTATTAGTTTTATCTTTTGGTTTTTCTCCTTCCTTGTTGTGATTCTTTACCTTTTCTGGCCTTACTTTATCTTTTTCTTCTTTCACTTTTACTTTATCTAGTTTAATTTCTTTGTGCTCATGTTTCTGCTTTTTGTCAGAGCTAGATCTATCCTTTTCTTTTTTATCTGACTTAACAGGAGGTGCACTTTTTTCTAGCTTTTTGGGATCTGGGGACACTTTAGGTGGTTTTTGTAAAGGAGGTCCAAATAAGTTTTCAAAACTATTAGTACTAGTTTTGTGGGGCACTTCTTCTTTGTGTTCCTTAGATTTGTGTTTCTTAATATTTTCAGATGATAATTTTGGCTTACTAACAAGTTGCTGTTTGTCTTCTGTGAATGAATCTCTACTTCTACTTTCTTGATCAGGATTAGTGTAAAATGCATTATTGCTAATAGGTATGCCACCACCTTTCAAAAGTTTTTTTCTAAACTCTTCATTAGGGTTTTGAAAAATGTAGCGGTCTTTGAGAAATCCACTTTGTTGTAAAGTAAAATCATAAGAGAACTTTATCTTCTTAGGTTCATCTTTATTTTTTAAATATATTTCTATGGGGAAGATGAAACCTGCATAGCCAGACTCATTGATGCAAAAAGGTGGTTCTTTTACAACTGCAAAAATAAAATAAAAAACACTATAATACAATTTCATACAGCGATTTACATTTTTTATACATTCCATATTGTAAAAAAAAAGCGATTGTCAAAACATTGTTACTAAATAAATAAACAATGATAGTTTATGGAAAGCTGATTATAATAATACTATAATAATTAACATAAGCGGTTTGATTCTAAATCTAAGCATACCAAACAAGTTGTTAATGTTTATTTACCTCTACGAGGCTTTTTAAAAGTTTCGTGTAAAAGAAAAACCACTTTGTCTACAAAGTGACTTATATCAGCTCCTTCTTGGCCGCGCACAAACACTTCCCAATCATGAGTAAATCCTTCTGGAGTCTTTTTCGATCTTAGAGATGCTATATGTCCGATTTCGAAATTTACTTTGATTGCTGACATTCTGAACCTGAAATAGTAATACATAGTAATATGTAATGGATTTCTAAATGCACGGTACTACGATAGAAAAATAACATCAAACTTAAAAATACATTTCATGTCTTGTATACTTACTTTCATGCGATATTTTAAATAAAAAATAAAGTTCAAACATAACAGGTGCAATGCAAAGTCCTAACCAGTCACTGATTTGATGGAAATCACAATTATCCAAAATAATCTTTTAGCGCCCTTGTTATTTTGGTCCGCCATATTATTTTCCTTCCGACTAGTAGACGAGCAAGACGTAAACCATAAAGTAATGTAATTTTTTATGAAACCTCAGCAAAGGTCACTTTATAGTAAAATCGACTAAATTGATTTCAGTGCCTACGCACCATTTCATAATTTCTGCGCAAGAGAATAATAAACTAATAGCAAAGTGAAATTAGCACTTGAGGTTACTTTGAACCATGAGATAAGTCGTATTCATCTATTGAGTTTGGGACGGTTAAGATTGAAGAAAGTCAAAAAAAGCTGGTAACATTTCTTTTGTAACGTCATATAATTACTTGACATGTTGTTCGCAATAAATTGTCAACATCGATGTTGACATTACTCTAACCTGAAACTTGGTCTACTAAAGTATCCTACTCCTTGCCTGAAACTATCGCAGAAACTACTAGTGTTCTGTGATTATCATGTCAGGAATCATGTCAGCAATACTTCAACCACTTAAGTAAGTTAATTTTATCATATTTATACTAATGTATTTTACTGCATCTTCATTTTGTAACAATTTGTGTGACTATGTTTGCAGGCTCATCAGGCAGACCCTGCAAGTCGCATCAACAATGTCGCCTGCTACAAGTTTAGTGAAGCCAGATTGTTTTTCGCTGTCATCTGTTAGAACTAAAGTACGTTGTTATTTTCCACGACCAAACGAAGTAAGGAGAGTGAATCGACATGGCTGGAAAACTAGGATATCCACACCTACCGGGCGCAGAGTCATCATGCGAAGATTACTCAAAGGAAGATTCGTATTGACTCATTAAGTTACAGCTAAAACACTTGTAAGTGCAGACTTACTGAATAAGCTATCTAAGATTATTATAATTATTTACCTATGCATTTTATTGTGACACCACAGTATAATGTAGATTAAAGTAGTGGATTATTATAGTATTAAAGGCATGTTGTGTAAAATAAAAATAAATAAATGTGCTTTTAATCAAGTCTTTATTTAAAACAGCCTGATTTTAGTTAACACACCTCTTTTTCTAACAAGCTATACATTTCACTTATTTACTAATTCAACTTTACAAAAAGTAACAAAAACAGAATATTAGGGTACCGGTTGTGCAGCATTCTCTTATTGTTTGAATAAATTAAATGTTGGTAGTCAACAGTGATACATGTTAACTAAACTCTAGCAATGCTCTAAGATAGATATTCTTAGTTTAATTTCAATTTCTTTTTAAGAGTAGGAAATCAATAGAATTAAAAAGTCTGACTGTGGGGATGTTCACATAATTTATGGTTTCAAAAACATATATGCCAGCGTTTAATGAAACCCATATTTTGTGTTTCCTTTAATATATTCTCAAAAACCCTCACAGGACAACACTTTCATAAATTACACTTACAATAGAATTTTATAGATATTGACTGCAGACTAGTTGAATAAATATTTCTGAGACTGGACAGAGTCTTCAGAAGTTGGAGATTTAGCAGGTTTTAACAGGTTGGATATTTCAGACACAACCAAAGTGGTCAGTTTGATAATTGCCAAGTGAGCAGCCAACTGTAACACTAACGCACCAAAGCCCTTGTACAAGCCAGAAACTCCTTCCTTGGCTATGGTTGAGTTGTAACAATCCATGAATCCTTCATAACCAGTTAGTATTGGTATAACTGATGTGCCAGTGTCCAAATTATCTACTATTGTTCTAGTCCCCTGAAATTAAATAATGTATGAATAGGTACACAATCTATATCTATACTAATATAATAAATGCGAAAGTTTGGATGGATGTATAGATGTTTGTTACTCAATCACGCCAGAACAGCTGAACGGATCTGGATGAAATTTGGCACAGAGATAGATTATAGTTTTTCATCCTGGTAGGACGATTCCACGGGTCAATTATCGAATATCATGCGGGCGAAACCGCTGGCATAAGCTAGTAGAACATAACTTTATCAGAACCGTCTTGTTGGTTTAGTCGTTGCAAGCCTAACTGCTGGGCATGAAGCCTTGGGTTCCGTCAGCAAATTCTTAGTAGCAGCCACAGAGTTTGGATTTGTGCCTCGTTGATGGCAATAGGTTTGCTCTCTATTGACACGGGACTCATACAAAACTGGCGAAATGTGGGTGTACTATTAGGTACACCCCTACCTAACCCTTCGGGGATTACCGGCGTGATTTTAATGTTTTTCAGGTCAATAATAATAATGCACACTATTACTAATAATAAATATTTTTCAACCTACTAGAGCAGTGGTCGGCAACACCACTAAATATTGTTAAATAAAATATACCTACGTCTTGCATAAATCTTTCTTTGGCAGCTCAATTTAAATAATTATTTTATACAACTGCTGCTAGTCCCAACAAAAACTCATATTGCTTTGCAGACCCCACTTAAAACTACTGGCCAACCCCATACTACAGGATTGCCTATTGGTCACCCCTGCAAATCAAATCTTGTCTAATCTGTTTGTATTTTTGAAAGATAATAAAACTATATTATTTTTACCTGTATATGAAGCCTATGTATTATAGTTTCAACTGGGAAAAATATAATTTCCATAGCAATGAAAGATACTATATTGGCTTTCAAACTGATATCTTCAATCAAAGGGTTTGAAGAGTTTTTATTATAGTTTACATTGTAGGAGTCACTCAGTTCATGTCTGTGTCTTTGTTGGAAACGGAGAACTTTCTCAGTAATTTTCTTCAAAGTTATGCTGAAAATTTAAGAAATACAGTGATATTAGGTTATGTTTGAATCTATTTTTAGGGGTATTTATTCTGTACTCAGTTGATTAAATATATCGTCAAAGGGAAATGTGTTAAAGACTCACAGTAAAAACATTATAATGATTTTCATAATACTTACTGAGCTAGATATTTAGTGATGCCAAGGCTAACAGTTGGGAAGACAATGGCCCAGATGGGCAGCATCCGGCCTCTACTGGGTGTACCCCACTCCAAGATGCGCATGAAGCCTTCCCGGAACACATCCAGAAGCGCTGGCTTGTCACTTGCAATGTCACTCTGTACTGTTTCTACTAAACTGGCTGAGTAGAATGGAGTGATGATTGCTAAACTTACACTGAAAATGATGAAGTTTTATTATATGGTAACAGAATAAATATAAAATTGTTTTCTTTACTGTTTACTGGCAATATAAAGTGCTGCAAAGTTTACTTGAATCAATCAGCCAATTATTCATTAAAAATACTTTATCCCATTCTTACCATTTTAATGTTATATGTTGTAAGAACTGCAAGACGGAATCACATTTTCCTATTTCCCTGAAAAAGAAAGAAAGCGACATAGTTTCAAAATGAGGCTTAAATTAGGGGTCCATTAAAATTACAATACATCATCATTATCCTGAGTTTGACTTCACCTACTGCTGGGTATATTGTAGGCCTCACTTTGTTTGTGCCAATGGAAATTAAAGTAATAAAAAAAAGTATGCTCACTTAGGCCAGCCTGTGCCTTTAGAGACCACATCCTCCACTGCCAAGTTTAGACCTTTCACTATACAAGTGGAGCCAATGCCCTTCCACAGTGTTGTGACATCCTGCCGCCGGTGCAGTCGGGCAACCACAGGCAGCAGGGTGTAAGGTACTATGTGGTAGTTCTTCAGGCTATTGTGGACCTGTGAACATGTTAATAATGCGACATTCTGCACTAATTTATTGTAATATTTGCACAAAACCAGTGAATGTAATATATGAGGCAAGATTAATTCTAATCTATATATTTTTTTGTTAGTTAGATTCTTTATTAGGTAGCATTTATCAATATTTTTTGTCTACTTATATTGATGTAGTGTTTAAAATTAAATTTAAGCTCATACTTTACTCATTAACTCTGAAACCTTATATTATTTTCTCTTTTTTTCAACTAAAGCAAAATATTCATAATATAACAAACCTGACACTGTCTCCTCAACACAATAAATGGGTGACTTAATAAGTTTTCAGTGATAAGACTTGCAACACTTATAGCTGTTGTAACATATGTATTGTTCTCTGAAACAATCAATGTGTTCTTTATTTATACATACATACATAATCTCATGCCTTTTCCGCATTGGGGAATTAATTACTTAATTGGTATTTCCATGCAATCAATAGTTTGAATTAGCGATTGTTCATAATTAATGTAGACTTAAATTAGAGATCATATTTCAGTCAGAGTTTCACCTTAGTACTCTAAATTTGTTGATAACAATTTCCTATAACCCAGCATAAAGTGAAAATTGGTTGAGGACAGGAATACTTTTCTTTTGATTAAATCATTCTTTGATGTATTATGCATCTGGCTATGTCCCAGGTCCGATCTATTCGTAAACACTCAGGCATGAGCATGACGTTACCGCATTTTAAAAGGGCTGTTAATTAATTGGGATTACGATTACCTATAATCTTTGTCCATAATATTGGAATTTACGTCTAAACTTTATGTGTGCATTAATAGTAACATACCGTCTTCAGAAACATCATCCATTACCAATGGTGGGCCCTGAAACTCCTCGGTTACAGGAGTATGATAACCATATATCTGCTGATAGCGAGTGTCGTACAAGTCATTGGTTTCCCTGTTAGGATCCAGGCCATACGGCCTGTTATAGCCCGAAAAATCACCAAAACCAGCCATTCTTAACTTCTCAAATTGTCATTTTCAGCAAAGATATTTTATTTTGTCCTGTAAAATAAAATATAAAAAATCAAGGTACTGTGCCGATTACCACTGTTTCCTATTACAAATACTTCTTTCGGTTACCATGACTGGATTGAACATAGTTAACTAACCAATCATACCTTTTAGTAACAAGTAAAGGTGAAATTATGCGCCAATCACTAGTACATTTATTGTGACATTATTATATTTTTTACATTTTGGTAATCGAGAAAGTATCTATAGTTAAATGTCAAATGCTTTCATAGAGATCCACTAGTGTTGCCTGACTTAGTCGATTTAGAATTGTATGCGTATTAAAAAATCCGACCGGCTATAAGGTATCCGAAACATGTCTGATGATACCTTAATATTTGCTGACATTGACATTTAGTGATTTGACAATTTTGACAGATCCGCAAACTCAAAGCAAGCGGACCAAAACAGCCAAGACGCATGATCAAAAAGATTTTATACGGCCAGCCCGACGAGTGAATATCGATTATAAAATAGAACAAAAGTTCTCATACAAAAATGAGTTATACGTTTATAAATGGCATTTGATTAAATTAAAAATTCATAATGCTAGGCAAGGCTGTGCTGTGTTTATCGACTCTACATTTTTACAGTAATTATTTAAATAAATTTATGTGATGAACTATGGTATTTAAGCGTGTGGAACCAGTGGCCTGGATGCATTGTGTGATGTTAATTGCAGGTGTAGCGGCACAGGAGCAATGCACAGATTTGCGCGGTCGGTTGATTTCCCACGGCCTTCATTACGTGCCTGGCCCAGATACCTGTACGCTTTGCGTTTGTGACAATGGATTGCCTAAAGTTTGTAAGGCGGTACTATGTTCACCACCCCAGGTGAGATAATGTTAATGGTATATAAAATAGTATTTACTAGAACATAGAAAAACACTTAAAAATGTTTTAGTTATTATTCAATGAAAATCAACAGAGGTCACTATATTACTCTGATAGTGATTTTTATAAATGTTATTCTAAAACCTGATACTGCTCTCTATCATTTACACAAAGTGCTAATAAATAATGAATTGACTTAAAAGATTTACATTCTTTTTAGTAAACTGCTGAAAGTTAACTTTCTATTTACCAATGGTTCATCCCACTTTTTGTCAATGAAGCCTAGGCAGAAGTTATCTGTCTGTACATACCTAACAATGAGAAAAATATTTTTAACCAACCCTAAACCATGTATTGCTAAACATGCATTTTAATTTACAAAAACAGCTATGGTAATAGTATATCATCATGAGTTTATCAGGATTAACAATATAATCATTTTCTCGATTTTAGAAACAGCTCCTTACCTATTGTATATTGTAATAAAATGTACTATGGGCTGTAACAATACATTTTGCAATCACTAATTAACAAGGAAAGAGTGACTTCACTGTACTTCCTGTCATTTGTCTTGTAATGGTCTATTGGCTCTATTGCACAGTGACAGTTTACACATTGAAATGTTGCAAATTGAAACCCAGATACCCAGATTATGAAAGTCGATTGCTAGGCAAAACATTTGGCTGTAATTGAAATAATGCAGGAAGCTTCTGTTTTCAATTTGAGCTTTGTTACTAGTTGAGAGTACCTGATTCTATCAGACAAGCCTTTAGTCCTTTCGCCACACTATGCCAACCAATACCAGGACCAGGAGGCACAATTTTCAATATTTTGTACTAAGAAGAACCTTATGTATGTCCCACAAAAAATCATAATTTTTAGGCAAAAAGGTATTTGTGGCAAAAAGTACGTCTAGATTCGCACGCTTTTAATCACGAAGTATTTATATTATGTCTTTCATAATAAAAAATACTTTTTGCCCAACCCAGTTCTCGAGAAAGACCATGTTGTCATGTTGTACTGGGATCGGCCTATCATTACTGACAGGATTATTGTCGCCAATAGGCCTGATATAGTGGTGATAGACCGATCGGCGCGCCGCGTTTTGACAGTCGATGTTACGACGAGAACCGCGTAAAAGCTGAGAAAGAGGAACAAGTAAAATATCTCGACTTGACACACGAGGTTGCCGTCATGTGGAATGTGAACTCGCCTATCATTGTACCGATTGTCGTTACGGTCAATGGCCTGATGGCCAAGAGCCTCGTCGAACATCTGTCGAGGCTCTCGCTAGGCGGTTGGATCAAGGGCCTGATTCAGAAGGCATTACTCCTCGATACGGCCCGTATAGTTTGGAAGTTTCTGTCTCTGGAGCCCTAAACATCAGTAGCTTGGACCCTGCTCTTGACACCGGCGGACCACTTTTTATATTTTTAAATGTTTTATTTTTAAGAAATATTTATAAAACTGGTGAATGTGCAGAAAGGATGAATAAAGGAAATATTTTGAAAACACATGTTTGTCGATGTTTCCGCGTCGGAAATATTTTAAATTTAAAGCGTTCAAAAGAATAAAAATACGAAGTATATCATTCTATCGAAATAATTATATTGCGCAACGCAGGATTGTCGATCATTCCGCGTCGGCAACACATGCTGCGAGTTCATATGCCTCGACGACGTTGTGAAGCCGGCAGAGGGCGCGGAGGCCAACGTGCGGCTGGCGGCGGGTGGCGCGGCTGGCGGCGTGCTGCTGACCGTAGCGCTAGTGGTGTACCGCGTGCGCAAGCAGAAGCGACGCCGCCCCCCGCATGCGGATGATCAGAGGAGCTTGACAAGCATTGGGTATGTTATTTTAGCAGCTGATTCAAAATTTAGCCTGCACCTACTTGAGTATGCACCTAAATATCGTGTGTTATGTCGTATGTTCAGCCCTGGTCTCATGGTCGCAAACGTGACTGATGAGCGTGGGGTACTGGGTTCGATTCACATGTCGTGCAATTATTGGATTTTGCATTATCCCCGAGTTTGGAAGATGGCGGTATGATACCCCCGTGCTTCGGAAACCACCTTAGTCGTTAGTGCTTTGCCTGATGACTCTCCCACTGTATCGGATTGTCGAATGCTAGCTATAACCAAGGTTATTGCGTGCTATAGACTAAATTCAACATTCTAGAAAGAGTTAAAAAAAAATTTGATTCTACCAAGCTTTAAGCGTCATAAGAGGAGCTCTAATTTGTAAATTCTATTGAATATAGACCATCAAAATATTTTTTTCATCTTACAAAAATCTCCAACTTCAATAATGATAGATTACATTTTCGTTATATTATGCCTTTATTATAAAGAAAAAAAATGGACCTAATTCAATTATTGACCGAAAAGACTTCGAAACAAGCCCCAAAATCTCCAGAATTGTACATCATTTTGACGTAATATTTATACTAAAATTATCTTCAACATTTGCCTAAACTATAGTATTTTTTTAAAATCGCTACTAGGTATTCTTTTTTAATGAATTTAATAAAAGTACAATATATTTCACTGCGCCGGCCATCTGCGCTCAGAACGGCGCAGTGAAATTATACTTGAAGAATTGTACTTTTATTTCTCTCCCATATCACGTCTCCGTGAGTTTTTGTCTAAATATCCATCGGGAGAATGATTATTACTGAATAAATTAATAGTTTATATAAAATTCGCTTTATTATTATTGTAGTAGAGGAAACGAACTATTTTTAACAAGTAATTGTTATTTCAAACAACGAACGGATAACATACAATTTCAACGAGGAAATCTTGCAATTTCGCGTTTTTTTGTAAAACGCCTCTTAAGCGGTTAAGAGTCTCCCGTGCATACCGCGCTCGTTCCAAAAGGCGGTATTGCACAATGATATTGTACGGTACTTACTATATTTAAACCAATGGTACAAACCAACATAATCTCGCGCGGAAACATCTCTCGATATAAATGTCTTAAAGTACCAACTCAAGGTGCCTTTGATTGCTGCTAATACCGGATGTCGCAAATTGTTCTACAGTTGAGTAACACGTCGCTCGCGGTCCTTGTAGCTAATTAATATGTAGTTGATGTTACGGTGTACCGTTTAACTTAACGCAAATTGAAGCAGTTAAATGTTATTATGGTGAATCATGAATTAATGAACTACTTCGAGTTATAACACTATCAGCACGAAGACTGGTGTTTTGGTTTGCACTAATAGGCATGCGTTTGGCCGCAACTCGTCTGCTGTGAAGCGACAGACCGACTTCAAAAAAATATTAGGCCAAGGTTCGATTTCCAGGTCGGTAAAAGTATTTTATTTATACAAGGTTTTTCTCTTCAAAATTCTCTGTCAATGAGAATTATTCAAGGGAAGAACCAGAGGCAGAACGCTCCCCCCGTTACCTACTTATAATATAAATGGCGACATGTGAGTTTACTAAACCAGTTCATGTTATGATACAAATGCACCTCAAACTGTGATATAAACATTAGACAAACAGACAAATGATAATAGAGCTAAGTCAAGCCGTAGCAGCGCGGATTCGTCTGTCAGCAGTAATTGTGTGATACCATTCCATTGACCTGCAGTATGAATTGCGCGGTTACTCATCATGGCGTCATATAATCGTGTGGTTCTAATATAGCTACGCATAAGTAATAAGCAAACCGTATTTTTCTATAGGTATGGGCTGATTGAAAAGTGTTGTATTTTGAAACCCACCTAGGCTACACGAGTCACTTGAATTTAATGACGTCATATTTCTAATAAAATTATGATTATAGGATTCCTAAGCTGACAAGGAATTCTTACCTATAATATTATGCGGATTGTATGGAAATGTGTACCACGGTCGCGGCGTAAGCTGCGTAATGCATTCGTGATTTGTTTTATAATCTGCTTTATTAACTATCTGGAATGTATTAACTGAAATTACCAGTAAATTATTTACTTTTACGACGTTGATAGGTGTTACCGCTGTAGGTGAACGATTTCTTGCCTCGTATCGTCGACACGTTAACTAAACACGAAATGAGATTAGCTCATGATACTGAATCATGAACTAGTCTCATTTAAATATTCAGTGAGGTGGGTCCTTGACCAGTCCCCGAAGGTAGCAACAGGGCACCGGGGGCATCCACAGGCCGGACCACACAAAAGTACAAAGTTAATCCCCGAAATTATAGAACTAAGGCACATTAACACAAATGAGTCTATAGCAAGTCCTCGACTGTTATTTTTTCCAAAACATTTGACAAAAGTCTCTCGTCTGTGCACGCCTTTAGGGTGTTAATACACCTGTTCACTTTTAACAATACTTTTTGTGCAGGTACATAAGCGGCAGTATGGGCTACATGGGAGGCACGTGTGAGACGGCTCTGGCCGCGTGGAAGCCGCCCAGCAACTACCTGCCGCGGGGCGAGGCGCCGCCGCCGTACGACGAGGTGATTGCGCAGTGCCGACCTGAGTCCATGAGGTATGATCATACCTGAGAGATACCTGCTTTTACACATACATACCATCCATTTCCATTCATTCATCATCATCATCGTTTCATTAATTTTTTTTCCATTGATTGTCGGCCCTGTTGTAACAATGTTTGAGTTCAGCTCTATAGGTATCTCGATTAAACCTCGAACAAAAAAAAAAAATGTTTTCAGTATTTTGTGGATCCTTAATCTGGCGTAGACCTTAGATTTTTTTGTTTCTGTCAATCTTTAAACTCATAAACATGCAAAAATTATGAATTATTATCCACATACAGAATTGTCATATTTCCAATGCCTTCTATAATACCGTTTGCAGGATATCAAACGAACCCTCGTACCATCGCACGTACCCGGCCACTGTGGACACGATGGCCCGGCCCGACGACGTGCAGTGCGCCGGCCACGGCTACGTCAACATACCACGCCCCGTCACACAGGTCACATATTATGTATGAGCTTGTTTAACTAGTCCGTTACCTAGGCTTCTTACTAACAAGTCATACTAAGTGACGAGCCATCCCCTCCACTGCGAAAACGGTGGCGTGGCCTGTCGGGCCATTGTTTTTAAAGAACTTCTTTGATATAAGGTAAATTCCCCTAAATTTTTAATATTCAATTTCCCTTTCTGTCAAAGTGTGACCGGATGAAGGTCAAGAGCATGCCCATCAGGCAATAAAAATCTCAAACTATAAAACTCTTCCATTACATTCTAAGTAAGGCTAATTTCAAACACGCGGAATCAGCCGTGCAGCGAACAATTTGATACCCGCATGTACATTCTACGTTCACGCCGGTTACCGCCCACGCGTGCCGGTGATCTGTAATCAGCCTTATGAGAGCGTGGGAGGTGTTATCTTACTCGACAGACATGTAAATGTCAATGCGTAATTTGCCCGATAGCTACGGGTGAAAACTGTCCTTTGAACTTGTTATCCAGAAAAGTAAAGCCCTCTCAATCAATCTCCGTGCTTCTTTGAATCTGCCTTTCTGCCATTTGAACAATATCCATTTTTTTTTTTATGAATTCAAGGCTTAGTAGATCCTTTACACAGAGATTAATCAACTGAGATCCCAGTCAGACTCGAAAAGGTCGGAAGGGATCGGATTTCAGACAAAACATAAAATCATATTCCATTCTGAATTTACTATCTGTACATATAAGGGCACGAATATGTGGGGTAGAAGACTCCAGATTATTCCAAGATCTAACTTTGAAAACTTATGTGATTTACATCTGTTATAGGAGCATCTCTACAACGTTATTTTTACGCAGTTAATATAAGTATTTCTCGCTTATATTCACAGATCGCCAACACGCAGAACTGTTACAATGCACCCCTCCTGCAACCGGTACATCCGCAGGATAATCGGGAGCCTGCATCCATGCCGCACCACCCCCTCGCACCAAACAGTAAGTAAATTCAGGGACATTAATTGTTTAGCAAATTGACTATCGACATAAATTGCATGTAAATTCAAATCACAACTTTACTGCCATTCTTTGACAGTATGAAATGATTTCAACACGGTAAATTGGCGTAGTGTGTCAATTTAAGCGATAATAATATTTCGTCATTATTGTCATTTGCTATTGTTTCCCGTTGTTTATATTTTGTGTGGTGGCTAGCTAACCATAATAATAACAAATGCCTTTCAAATACTAAGTGTCAGGTATTGGGTCATACCGTCATTTTTCATGCTACAAACAACACTGAGATCACCAAACGTTTGATAACTCTTAGAAAATATGGGTGATTGTGTTTACTGTGACGATCTATGAGTTCCACAAGGGTTGTTCTGACTGCGGTATGTCTCTTGTAAACAAAGTATGTCACAGTTGGTCGCGCGACAGAGCTTTGAGAGAATTTGTTTTTCTTTCGAGAATCCCAAAATATTAACTGAAATTAACATTGGTACATTGGTAGAAGCTCACCAGTATCAAGAATGTGCATTCAAAACAATGAACTTAATTCGAAGTTGCCCGACTTGGACGTGTTTTTTAGTTGCCTGCTGAAGTTCAAAAATCTGTTGCGCTCTCATCTAAACCGACATTTAATAGTCACAATTAGTTAGTATTTATATGTAATTTTTTTTTTAAATTTATTATTTGATCTTTGTAAGTCATAGATGTTTTGTTTTGATTTTTATTTATATTTTTAATTTTATATAACTTTACGATGCTTTATTGAATTTATGAGAATTTTGTGTACACCTGTAATTGGTACCTACATAAGAACCTTATCCTATACATTTTTATTCTTGAATTTTTGATGTATGTACTGTTGACGTACCTATTTTAAATAAATAAATAACAAAAGGGCTGGCTCACTTAAAGCCTTTTGGCCTTTTGGGATGCTTCTTGGGGAAGACCACTATTTGCCCACCACTCACTATTTGGCTCGCAACTACCAACGCAGCGACTAAAAACCAGGCACGTCTTCCTAAAACCCACTACGTCCCTACCAGGAAACCCGGCCGACGCCCGACGCTAAATTGGCATAATACCTGTCCCCCTCCTACTCACTATCTACTACCTAGTGAGCATCTTCCTGCATTCTCCAACCTCCCGTGCACCCGGGCTCCACAAGTATGTCCCAGGACCGCTTGCGGACCCAAGCGGGGACTATAACTCCAACGTCGTGCAGTGATGGGGCTCCCTCGACGGATGAGCGGCGGGGTGTGGAGCTGTGTCGTAAACTATGCTGCACCTCCTCTCCTGCCCTCTGAGCCCCGAAACATGCAGTCGTGGCTACCTCTGCGCTACCGCCGTAGTGAAGTGGCGAAGTTTTGTGCTAATAAAATATGATGTCGTGCCAGCTACACGAAGACGAAGAAGGCAGGGGTTGTTCAACAATGATTCATAATGATCATTTATGTGGTAGAATTTAAGGGTCATTCTACCAAGAGTTTCAATGATGAATAAATAAAATAATAAAGAAAAATACGTTTATTTATCTCCACAAATTACATTCTTATACATATTATTAAGTTGACAGGTATTTCGACAAAAAATTTGTAGTTTGTGGGAAATCCGAGTCTAAACTAAACCTAGGCCTGTATTTTAACTCCAGGCCCCCCATTATATCACATAGTACGGGTGTCGTTTCCGACACTTACAACATCTAGGTACTATAATCTGCCTTAACATCTATATTTCCGCTATTTACTATATGTTGTAAGCCTCATATTTAATTAAAATATTGTTTTTCTTGCTTCAGTGGTTGGGTTTCCGAGTGCCATCCGTCTGACGGGTTCCTTGGGCGCTATCAGCAACCGCGGGCTACTGTCCGTGCTGCAGCGCGAGCCCGACCACGAGCGTCCACACAACGTGCCCGGCTTCTACACCAACACTGCCAACGTGCACACTTCACTGTGAGTAATGTTGTGTTGTGTTCTTGCGTCACAACCGCGGGTCACCGTCAGTACTGTAACGCGAGCCCGACCACAAAACCTGACTGCATTTAAGCTAAACAGGGCCTTTGCAAACTAATTATTGAATCTTCACACTCGTAATTGTACAATTCAAACAGAATTTCCGAAATTATAAATCTTTGTAACTGAACAGGTTGTAGTGATTTACATCAGTGAACTTGGTTGTTTTTAATTATGGCTAATCATTTAAAAAAAATGTTATAGTGTCGTTCAAATGGCCCCAAACTGCTCATAATTTATTTCCTTGTTACTTTTAACTGGTATTTGAAGCGTGTCATTTTGCCTCTATGCTGTGTATAACGCTGTTGATTACATAATTGTAGATTTTAAGTTTTAAGTCTCTATGCCTAATTATGTAATTGTTTGTTGTTCCAAATAAAATAAAAATAATTATGTCCACGTCTGTTCCCAGCCACCGCACAATCCCGCGCATATCAACGGCAGTAGACGCGACTCTGCTCGACACGCCCATCTCCGGCTTCAACCGCGCGGACCGCTCGCTGCACAACGAGATCCGACGCTCCTTCCACAAGCCGAGCGAGACTAACCGACACAATGCCGACACCGGACGAAGCATGCCGAGGAACCTCAACCTGGCGTCTGCTAATGATATCACTAGGAATATTGAGCCTGTTGATGTAGACACGTAAGGCGGTTACTGTTATTCATCTTTGATATATCTGGGAACTTAGGGGTCCAGGATATTTGGAAGATGTATGAGGGGCCGAAGCCTACTAGTATCAGAGAGTATCCCACTTTACAAGTGCACCTGAGGACGAGCCCCGGGTTTTTTATTTTTATTTTTTAGTGTTACTTGCCAAGTTATGCGTGCTGATAATGATGGCTGTAAACGTGTCGGCGTATATTCCCTAAAAACACCATAAGTCTCTGCCGTCCGCGTTTTGTATGTGCTGACACGTTGCACTTGCAGCATCATAATGAAATTACCTGACTTGTAAAATTTTATGACCTCGGACAGTTACGATTTTAACTTTGTCCACATAAATAAGGAACTATAAATATTGGCTGTAAATGTAGGTGTGATCTCGATTTTTCGTTTCCAGTAACCACACGCGTCTAAACGGTGCAAATGGGTGGCGAGGTCGCACGCACAGCGAGGAGCAGAACGTGGGCGCCGAGCGCGCGCCCGACGCGCCGCACGTGCCGCCGCATGCCGCGCACGTGACCCACGCCGCGCACGCTCCCCACGCCGCACACGCTCCCCACGCTGCGCACGCCGCACACACGCCCCACGCCGCGCACGCGGCCCACGCCAACCACACGTCGCACGCTCCGCACGCCGCGCCCGCGCCTCCTGTGCCGCAACCCACGTTGCCGCTTACTGTCGATAAGGTATTGTGCTTGTATTAGAACAAAATAAACATATATAAAAAAAAACAGTCAAAATATGTCTCATAAGTTATTATTATTGGTCAATGACTCGGATGAATGAAGATATAGTAATCACTCAGTTGGGCCGAGGCTACCGTGAAGCCACGTAGACACAATCTAATGGTCCTACAACAAAATTCATAATATTGGACGCTACATGATTATACAGTGAAGAACACCCGTGCACGTCAACTCTACATCAAGTCCAAAACCATTTAATTGATATCTTAGCTTCTTTTTTTACTGGTCTTGGAAACGCGGCTTTGCACCAGCCTCGTTCCTACAGTCACCCCTTACTCTACTCTACCATTGGCCATTAATATAACCTTAGCTTTGGTTTACCCTAAAGTAAACAACTTTTTCTATGTATGGGCCATATCCCGAAATCACGAAAGAAAATCGGCTGTTTCTTACATTTTGACGATTTATGTATAAACAAAATATTAGGCTAAAAAAGCAGAAAATTGGTGCCCTGACAAAGTGAGGCGGGGTCGCGGCAGGCCACGAAGGAGATGGCGGGACGAACTGGACAGGTTCCGTCCGAACTGGAAGGAGGACGCGCGGGTTCGCGAGAAGTGGAAGGAGTGGAGGGAGGCCTTTGCCTAGGAGTGGGACAGAGCAGACTAGAAAAAAAAATGTATAAACAAATGTATGGGACAACTGATTTAATTTTCCCGATTTCCTGATTGGACCCGTAGTAAAAGGGATCATTAAAAGGTTTAGGGTAAATCAAAACAAACCTTGTATATCGAGTACGTGTAAAGCCAGTAGTGTGAACAGTGAGACGTTTCCAGCCGTCATGCGTGTGTAGTTACTCGGGGTCAGCGCCGGGCGCGGAGGACGCCGACGACTATCGCAGCGAGTGCGAGAACTGCAAGTCTGCCAGCAGCTCTAGGTATGATACCAGTTTACATTTGGCTGTACTACCCAGTTTTAGTCAAATACTACCTTATCAGGAACAACCGTTGTTTTCTGGTCATTCACTTCCTGCAAGTGGGCACTGTGGCACCATTTTAGAAAAGTAATGAGACAAAGAAGTCGTTCCTGTAATTTGTACGTCAAATTTACATTTATTTTAATAAAACTGCCTCGAAAAACAAGGGAAGCTTCCTGCTGCGCGCTAGGAACCGTTCCTACTTATTTCTCGACTTACGAATAACGTGGTCTAGTTTGTAGTGGCGTTTCTATTAACTTTTTGAACATGGAAAAAGTAGTTATAGAATCATAACTATAATATTTGAACATTTGGTATTGCGAATGTTTTTGTAGATATTGATGTGTTCTCTAAAACTATTAGTTTATTATTTTGTTCTATCAACAATAGTTTTCGCAGAGCATGCGAAGTAAGCAATATTATAGGACATTTTTTGACACCTTGGGTTACATTATTGGAGTATTTGTAACAACCAAATTAAAAAAAAAACCTGATAATATAGATGAAACTGATGAAAGACTTTTAAAATCGGTTTATTAGGTCTTGACTTTCTTCATTACGAACTAAACATACAAATCTTTTTTCTTTATAATAATAGTGTAGATGCCAGCACGTGTAGCACGACCATCGTAGAAACGAGTTTTGTCGACGGAAGAATAGACAAATTGACAGATAGAGAATAGAAATCTTTCTACAATCTGTCATTTTGTCTATTCTTCGATCGACAAAACCCGTTTCTATGATGGCCATGCAACGCTGAAGGTGTCCTTCGCTATGCCATAAATGCATCGACTGTATGCTACATGAAAAGCAGTCGAGGCATTGACAGGTCAACATACATTAAAAAAAAAATTGACGGCTGTAAGGTACCGTTTTTGTGTCATTTGTTTGTCAGTCAGAGCTGAGTAAGTTTAAAACGTGATTGGTTGAGCAGATGGGTGCTAGAGGAGGGCTGGGAAGGCGAGGCGTGCGACTCGGGCGGCACGCAGACGCTGCAGCGGCGCGCGCCGCCCGCGCCGCCGCCGCCGCCCGCCACGGCCACGCTGCCGCAGCCCGTCACCAAGCCGGCGTAACTATGCTTTACTCACTCACTTCTTACGACTCGCCAAACAAATAGAATATAACATAACCGGTCCATCGTCAAGGACCTACGATGCCACAGATAGAGTAGACAGACGTTACTCTTATAATACTACTTTTTTTCATTGGGAGATTGTATTGTATTGTATCACGGGCTGGCATCCGCTACTCCACGTCCAAAGCGCGTAAAAAATGGGCGAAATTCTTCAAGCTAAGGGTTCCTGAAGTTGAAAGAGGTTGCTCGAATCCGCAAAGGAGAGAGGAGGAGTATTTGGAAGGAGTTGAGATGACCTTTGCCCAGATGTGGACAGCAACGGCTAATTAAAAAAAAACCCAACTGTTACCGTGAGTCGAATGCAGCGTCCTGTCGCGCTGTTTCGTATCTCTGAGTAAACTGTAATCTGGATATTAATACAGCACATCGAATTTCAAAAAGAAAAAGAGATTGGGAGAAAGAAATGTGAATGACAAATCCGAACTTTTCTAAAACTCAATGCACTATATTATAACAATCGGGTGCTACATATTTACTGGACATACGTAAATTTAGTTTCAAATTGTTATGTTAAGAACATAACACAATCAAAGTTGGCCTCAAAATGTACTTAAAAATAAACGTATATTTATTACAGACGAACCGTGATGGGTCCGCCGTCGAACTGGGAGAACTGGTTCAACACGATCCCCGATTCCGATTCCGAGTCCGAAGAAGAGTAGACGTACGCTCGCATTCGCTCAACAACGCACACATACGTGGCAACTTAGCTCCTTACACGCTCTGTCTGCCTGGTACCCCGTAGCCAAAGGATAATAAAACCTGGTAAATTGTGCAAAACATGAAAGCATTGTTGCGTATCCATATGTTTTACTACTGAAGTACACGGGAGCTAGAGTGCGTCATCGGTTTTAGATCTTAAGCCATAGAATATTGAGCAAATGAAGGTTTTGCGTTCCCCAATATCAGGATTAGGATACTTGATAAAGTCTGCAAGAAAGTAAAAAAAAGTCTTGCATTTGGACGTGTGTTTTGTAAGGTTCATGAAGTGGCTTCTATGCAGTACTGATGAGAATTATAAGGATTTCTGCGGTGTCTCTCCATTTGTTCACTACTCTATGTCTAAAGCATACAAGATACTTCTAGCACTGCGGGTTGCTATATTTGCGAATGTATCGGTTACAGGTTGTTTGAATGCGTACTGTAACCGATCTGATTGCGTTTTTATTTTAAAGTGGACGGTCGATATTAATAAATTACTTCAAATAAATAAGTAATGAAATCGTATATCGCAGTTGTTAGAAGTATCGTGTGCGGCCTTACTTACTTCTGTTTAATTGTAAGTTTAAAGCGTATTATTAGATTTTTATTAAATTCGTCACTCCTTTATTTGATGAAGTAAAAAGTAATATGCCAATATTTTTTTAAAGATGGCTAATTAATTCGATAGCTAGTGCTAGTTACAATTTAGACTTCTCTTACTCTATTTTGCTTATGAAGCAAGATAATTTTCGTCTAATTGTGTATGCCCTTCGACAGTACCTTATTATATTTATTGACATTCCGGTGATGATATTAAGATTTTTTTATTTTATTATACAAGCACTGCCCACCAGTGTAGATTTACTTTATTTTTGCACATTTGATGTGTTCTTATGTTGATTATAATTATTTGTTGCAGAATGCACTTCGCCTATGTATTAAATACCAAAGATTTGTTATGTTTTATGTATATTGTGTTGTATAATTTATTTCTATGTGCACTGTCGTGGTCGTGGCGTTAATTGGCTTTTCTAGAGATAAAGAAGCTGGTGATTTATTTAAATGAAGTCATTTTGGGCGCATGTTTCAAGGTATTACAGCAGGAGGCCGGAAACGGAGCAATCAAAGAGGTTTAATAATAGGAATTCCACGGCCAAGGCAGAATACTTTGTTGTTTATTTATGCTACCATATGAAACACCTTGTATGAGGATACAAAGTAAGTCTATGCTAGTTATAAGTACCTATTAAATAATGACAGTATTTTATTATTAGCGTTGTAACAAATTGATAAATTTCCTGTTCAAATATAAATCAAAGCTCTAGTTTTGAATATTTTCATAGATTACATAATGCCAAAAAAGAACTGACAACGGAAGTATTGACGAGTTATTAGTGTCGTATATTGGATCGTTAAAGCATGGTTACTATCTACTCCATACAGGGTGATCCTCGCTCTTTGACAGATCTTTTTAAGATGATATAATAACATTTATATCTTTGACATAAGGTTCAAATCTAGATGAATGAAACGACATCGTGAACTTTTGCGGCAGCTCAAGATATCACCCGTGTATACCCGTGGCCAACTGTATGGAGTAAGATAGTGACTCTTGCGTGGAAACAAATTGTCCTGATATAATCAAATGCCTTACAGTGCAATACAGATAACATTTGATGTTACACATAAGGAAATTTCGGCGAAACTTTAATCACATAAGGATTGTTACATTAAGGGTTAATTTTGCCAATGAAACGTATTGCGATCGCAGTTAAGGCCCGGACTCCACCAAGGCAGAGACGAGCGGAGCGGAGAGATGTGCAAGATTCGACCAATCATAGGAGAGACGCGACACGCGGTGTAAATTTCAACAACTGTGATTGGTCGGTTTCCGCACGTCTCCTCTCCGCTCCACTCGTCTCCACTTTGGTGGAGTCCGGGCCTTAACCGCGTTTAAGAGCTGTCGGTGTCATTATCGCTATGGAATATTATCACTAACAGCTCATAAATGCCGTTGTGCTGATCTCGTTCATTTTATTGGTGAACTCGGCTCTTAGCTTGCATTCGTCGTAATGACAAACGATGTGTGTTTGACGACAATGCATATCGAAGGCAGTATATTTTATAATCATCGGATTGTATTACTAACAGAGTAGCGTTATTTTAAATATGTTACTGCGTCAAATTTTCTTCTAGAAAGGTTTGATTCGAACCTCTGAAAATAACAATCCTTTACGTATGGTCGATCTCGTAGTGCTTGCCACCCTTAAGGTTGAATGTCATTTGCACGATGCACGAAAAAACCTACAGTGCGTCAAGGATATTCTATGACATATAAATGGTGTCAACCTTACTAACGCTTCAATTAACTGCAAATTGTTGATAGGAGTTCATATGCAATTACGAAGTCGACTGTACACAGCAAAGTAACATGAATTGTTTCTTCTCTTATTGATTTAAAAACATTAAGTTGATTTTAGAAAAACTTTTGGTGCAGTGGAACTTTTGGGGAATGCTATTTCTCAGTTCATGTATTTTCAGTTCGTCTGATGATTATAATCAAAGTCGAACCAAAGATTGTTGAAGGAAAATGTGATTGATATCATGTTAGTGTAATAGAAGTCGCATAGTAGTTGTTCAGGCTCAATAATAGAATTAATAGAACCAGTTAACTTAAAACATTGATATATTAAAGTTTATTCATGATATAAAGAAATGTAATACAAAAATATCTAGCTATATATTTTTGTCTAATAAGATTAATATGGAGGCGTAAGATATTCATTC
The DNA here is from genome assembly GCA_964057025.1 of Standfussiana lucernea. Taxonomy (NCBI): domain Eukaryota; kingdom Metazoa; phylum Arthropoda; class Insecta; order Lepidoptera; family Noctuidae; genus Standfussiana; species Standfussiana lucernea. The sequence goes on along the minus strand of OZ059802.1, from coordinate 4,405,056 downwards.
AAATAAGGAATCTTTAGAATATTGATAAGTAATTAATATTTTCTCCTTTTTTCTGACATTGCCGTAATATAATTTGTGTTTCGTCAAAAAAGTCTGTAGGCAGTTCGAAATGAAAGATAATAGAACATTTAATAGTCTGACTTTCAGGGTTGTATGTAATAAATAGCACGTGTATAAATATTTAGTGATAAAATAACGGAACATACTGCAGTAGCTTGATCATTCATTATGTTGACGACTTGTGTTGAAGTGGAACGCCCACGATATACCCGTAGTTAGGATGTTCGAAAATTACTAACTTCAACGATAGTTTTGGTAGCTAATTTTACGAAATAAAGAATCTCCCACATTAAAATGATGAAATCTTTATAAATTAGTTATAATAAAAGAAATCTCTGACCTCTCCATTCTAAGTTTTGTGTGGCATCTTTACCAGCTTTTAATAAAGGGAATGTTGACAGCTCAAGGCAAGCTAGCCAGCTGGGGCGGTATTAAGACTCTATAAAGCGTATAAAACATGCCGGGGCAAACTATCCCATAAACTCCTTACTGATAACAGATTATAAAATCAAAGCGAGAATCACAAGTACTTACCAAGAGATATTTCAATGCCGACCATAATTAAAGCAATAAATCTTTAAATAAGAGAAAAACTGTTTAATACAAGCATTTTAATTTATAATATATAGGTACGCGTAGTGTAGTATTTTTATTTACTTTATTAATCGACTTAAAAAAAAAGGAAGAGGTTCTCATTGGTTGATTTTTTTTTGTTTTTGTTACCTCATATCTTCGTCATTTATGAACTGATTTGAAAAATCTTCATTTATCCGAAAGGATAAATGAAGATTGAAATTTTATCAAAATCGGATCAGTACTTTGGTTTTTCAATGAAAATATCTGGTAAAAATACGTTATCCAAGTAAAAGAAATTGCGAAATTGATACTTGACAAGGCTTTGTGTGTGTTGCGATAGCTAAAAAGGGTGAAATAAAAACTTTTTTGCAAAAAAATAACCGTCTTCAAAAAAAAAAAACATCAATAATGGAAAATAACTTTACTTTCGGAAATCGGTGGTAAAAAAGTCAATGAAACAAACAATAGTCACCGACTTCAGAAAGTAAGTTATTTTCCATTATATTTGTGTTTTTTTTGGAAGCCGGTTATTTTTATGCAAAAAAGTTTTTATTGTATTTTATAATGTCTTCATCATGTTGTTCATGAAACTAAACTTTCAGGCTATGCGCAGACCATAGAAGAGAGGGGATAGATGATTGAGAGAGAGATGTTTTATTACCATTGAAAAATACACTTTTCTATCATTGCCTTAAAGTCTTATCTCAAAAAGCTGTATCGTTGCAGACCTCAAATGGTTCCTTTCGAGTCCTCAAGGGCGATGGCGTGTTTCATTTTGCACATTAAGACGCTGATTATAATGTTTATAATTCAATGTCCGCTGCACTACGCTCTTCTTTAGTCTGAACTGAGCCGCACTGCCCACTGATGCGTTGAGTTTGTATTAATGTTTTGATTAATTATAACTATACATTTATAGCGCAGCGCTTCAGTGAACAACGAGACGACCGATTTACTTACATATTCTATTCATTCTATTTTTAACTAGCTGTACCCGGCATGCGTTGCAATGCACTTTTCCCTGCCTACCTACTTGCTACCTACCTACGATATTTGCAACGCGCATTCTGTCAATCGCTGACGGTTATTTCAAACAACTGACAGTTATGTAAAATTAATATTGTCGTTAGGTTTTCTCCAAGTTTCTAATGTTCCGCTCAACTTTCTTGATTTTTTCTTTCATAAGAACCTTCTCCTGACAATAACAAACACAACAAAAAAAGAATTAGCGAAATCGGTCCAGCCGTTCACGCGTGATGCCGTGACCAAGGAAAATGAGGATTCATTTTTATATATATAGATTACATAATCATTCACCAATGTATTTATTGAACGTTTGAAAATAAATATGACGTTAGTGATTTGCTAATGTTTGCGGGTAGCAGTGCAGTATTACAATCATTTCCGAACTAAATATCTTTGTTTAGATATTATTGAAATAAACAAGTTAATGGAAATGTGGAACCTTGTTTTATTGAACACCTTTAAGAGCGTTTACGCCGTCCATGCGCTGTTTGACTCCAAAACAGTACTTTTCAAACCCTTTAATACCATCAACCCTTTGTTTTACAAAAATGATAATTACTAATAACTTTAGGAAATTTCGTTGTCTCAATAGTTGGAGAGAAAAATATTTCAATTAATAGAGTATTGGTAAATTCTATCAAGATAACTCAACAGAGGTTTTCTTAATTTCCCTTTCAGCGTCAGTTTCGACGCTCTAATTATAGGAAACCACTCGCAAACCTAATTAGATTTTTTTTTTACCTATTGCTAAGATCCTAAGGAATATAGTTGGAGAAGAAAATTTTTTGATTTAGGTTTCTTTATATAAGAAATTAAAGTTCAAACAATGTGAAATATTAAGGAATTAAAATGATTTTTTCACCGATATATCTTACTTGATTTAATATAATAATAGCATAATATAATAGAAGAACATATGCTTTAAAACATCCAATTTAAAATTTCAAATAATTTACAGTGATTATTTTTCTATAAATATTTGAAAACTACTATAAATCACTGCGCGCGAGCAATTTCAAATCAGTCCGCCGCGAGGCTTTCTAGAGAGAGGACATGTCGCTCGGCGCTCTGCCTGACCCGAGTTGACCTTAGTCGTACTTGGAAGGATAGCGGACGTTTATAGTGTGATTAAAAAATCTTGGTACTTTGATGATTAAATTTTTTTATTATTATTTTTGATGACTGACAATATTTTTAGTGACAACCAATATCTACCCTATTTTTTTACCTACGAATTTTATTTATTAAAACTTTTAATTATTGTTTTGTAAATAAGAACATAAATTGTTTTTAAAGTTAACGCCAACCTATTGTATTTCCCTCATAAGAGGTGTCACTAAGAGGAACATCGCGTCAGGTTAAAATATAATATAAAATAAACATAAGTTAATCCGTATAAAGTGATTTATTTGATTAGAATAAGAAATATTTATTAATCAGTCACAAATCAATAATAATTAACGAAGTTCGGTTTCTTTCTAAAGTTTAGATCAACAAATTCATGTTTGAATAACTAAAAAACGACTTTAATATTAATCATAACTATAGCTATACTTGCAATATATTATTGAATACTTATTTTATGCACTCGTACTTTAGTAATCCGTGTACGTTCAAATTCAAATTCAAATTAAATTTTACTACAACAATTGCACTCGAACGGATCATAGTGGGTTAGTTTGACTATAGCGCAAGAGAACGCGCCAGCGCTATGCACACAGGCACTCGCGCTTTTGTGTGCGTAAAAAATGCATTGAATTACCTAAACTTGACTTCGCGCGATAGACGTAAACGCTCTTAAAGCTTTATAACATGTAATGTTTAATTAGGAACATAACAATTATAATAGAAAGCAGTGAGTTTGGCACAGTGATGTGTGATGAAGATTCTTCTTCCTCAGAGTCTGGTAACCAGGGCCCACACTGTCTGTATCCTGTTTCCTGCAAACAATTTTGTAGGAATGTTAATTTTAAGTTATAAAATTCAGACATTTCAACGAGCAGTGCAGAATAAATTCTGAATAAGTGAGAAAAACTGGAATATTTTATTCAAATTCTTATTAGGCTCGAGTTTACTAAGTTGATTCCAGAATTACTGGTGAACCATCTATTTCATCATACCATGAAATAGTCATAAAATTTGTAAAGGCGGAGCGCATAGGTACTAAACATTATTTTTAACAGTCGGTAGTTTTTTAGCCGTAAATCTTTTACAGCTAAAAACTGAACAAATGAAAACAATCAACGGGGAGGCAAATCCAAGTCTTCACGTTTATAAATAGAGTAGAATTTGGAATGTAAATAGGTACATACCTGGGCATAGTTATGTGGGTAGCACTTGACTTGCGGGGGCCGCGTGGGGAGCGGCACGCGGTTGCGCCAGCACGCCAGCTTGCTGGCCGAGCTCTGACGGAGGCCTGGCACGTCTGGTTCCACTTCGATGTACTGGAAAAATTGTAAGAGCAACGTAACGGTAGATTTTTGAAACCGATGAATAGTTGCTTAGATTCTATGGTGCGTCGATGTCTGTTGCAGACTGTTCTGTTTGTTGTAGTATAGACAATATGATCATAACTGTGCGGCTGTGCCCGGGATCGTGATATCAATTCAAGATACGGTTGTCCATAGCTTCATCTTCCTAGATAAGTCCCGAGTGTTTCACTGAATAAAAAAGTTAGTTAGGTGTAACTTAGTTTTCAAAAGTTGTTTCTACTGCCTTGCTCATTTAACCCTATGGTTGATCGAAAATCAGATGGGGCGGGGGGGTTGGCTATCTGATATTTTATTCAAGGTAAAACCCCCGCCGAAACGAATTCCTGGCTAAGGCCCTGTTATTGTCCCGTGGTCCCGTGAAATAGGCTCTTACTCGAGTTTGAGACCAGTAGACCTGCGGCGGTGTGCTAAGAATAGTGTTGATCCAGAATGAGTGGGTTTTTCCGCTGCCCCACACTCGGAATTTCTCCTGTATCGTGGGGAGCGTTTACAAACATTTCAACTCATATTCTCAAAAAGTCAGACCCGGAACAACTACCTGTAGGACCTTCGACACGCAGCGTTGCAGCCAATCACTCAGCCACTGCGCCAACCGTGCCGTCCAAAGACTATATAACCACTTGACTGCGTATACAGTGCCTCGACGCTCGAAAACTATAAGTGCTTTGTCGCCTATGTGTAGCCTGCTACGGTACTAGTAACCATTTTAGTTGTGTCCAAATGTTAGACTTGTGTGCACGGTAAATTATTATTTAAAAAAAACTTTATGCAATTTTAACGCATCAAAATGCCTTCATGCGCGGTGATCTTTATCGCGGTGACCTTCATCTAGTTACAAAAAGGATGGCATAACTTTTCACCGGTAATTAAACAGTTAGAAAATTCTTTTTAATTTGATCAGACTATGAGCGACCGCAAGGGTCTCTTTAAAATGGTGGCTGGGTGAAAGAGCCCAAGTTTGATTTCCGCGTTGATGTCTTTTGGAAAAGTCTCGTTCTTTCATTAGACAATTCTAATGCTTCCATTCCTTTTGTATGTTTATCGCGTAAAAACCTGTGCTGTTAACTTTATTTAATAGCTGAAATGATATCGACAATAATAAAATTAAAAATTAATAAAAATGTTATTCAATTCAAATACTGCAATAAAATACCTATCTACTTTTAAACGACTTTATAAAAAAGGAGGAGGTTCTACGTTCGCTGGATTTTTTTCATGTATGTATGATCTAGAATTACTTTAAGACGGCTGGACCATCATCACGATTCTCTATGCATCACCATAGCCTATGCATAGGCGGTAAAACGCTAATAGTTTTCGAGCGTCGGGGGACTGTATGCGTAGTCAAGTGGTTATAATTATTTATTTCAGTCCCTTGTTATTCGATACTATTCTAAGAACAACCAATTAGGTAAGCTAATCGACAATAGGATTATAATCTATCGATGATAAGGTAGTACCTACTACTTAGGATTACGATGCCATCAAAGTTAAAACGTTTGATATAGGTTTTTTATCATTAGATTGCTTCTGAAAATGTATGATACGGAGCAACTTTCTACGCGTTTCTTTTCATAAGTCTGTTTTTTCCTATTTCTTACCGAATGTTGTTTAGGGTCTGCATAAAATATGCTTAATTCCTTATCGATCCAGTTGCTTGGATGTTCGAGAGGCCGTAAAAAAGGTAAGCAACACGATACAAACGTTTAGTTTTCTTCTGATCCTGGAAGCTGCCCAGGGAAATACCGACGGCTGTCGTCACTTTGTCCTGGAATCGATTTTCCAAACTATGGTGGGTTAAGTCCCAGAACCAATGAGGCTACACTAATCTTACCTGGGACAGCGCTAGACAGCTGTCTAGCGCCATCTCTTACCCACTCTCGGAATAATACTAAAACATTCATGCACTAACAGATCATGGTAAGCCACCTGTTCATTGACTAGAGGATTATTCACGGGTTTCCCCTTGATCTTGCACGGGTTGTACACAGCCACGAGCAGTAGATTCGTCTTCGGTACTCGCGCCGCGACGAGGGGCCATGTGCACGGCTTCGGAGGTCTGTTTAGAGCCTCTTGTGCTTTCGGTGTGTCCTAGAAAAGAAAAGGATCTAATGAAAATATACATAACTTAAGATCGAAAAATTATTTCAGCTTGATTGCAGTTCTGGATAAATGCACCTGTCAGCTATTTATGAGTCGATAAAATTTATCATTTCGTAGTCGAATAAATCTTAGAATTAGATTAGGTAAGATTTAAAAAATCTATGAAGTTCTAGGAATGTCCTCTACTTATTTGAATTTTGAGCTTGATTGTGTAACCTACTCAAGCAGCAGTGTAGTGTTTCTTGCTCAGCAATTTTTTTTTCATATAACACATCGAGCAATGGAGCGCTGCATAATAACAGGTCATATTGGACAAAAAACAGCTAAGCTTAAGTGGGAGTGGGCTGGCCACAAATGCACCCGGAGAGATGGGTGAAGATCCTTACGTCACACAAATTTCATGATTATTTGACCCCCCTCCCTAGTGTGACGTCACATAATTTGTAATTTTGCTTGTTCATACAGATGGAGTTGGAAATATTTTCAAGTTTATCGTTAATAGTTCAAATTTAGTTTTTTAATACTTAGATTTTTTAAATGTGACGTCACGAAATTTAGGACCCACCTACCCCTTGTCACACTTCGTCGACCCCCTCCCTCCCCCTTAACGTGTGACGTAATTTATTGATGGCCCCTTATGAAGCAGACCGCGGCGAAGGTGGTGTGTCGATCTGATCTTGGTTGTGGGACAAACATGGCCAGAGATCGCACAAGATAAAGAGGCTTGGGTGGAGAAAGGGGAGGCCTCTGCTCAGCAGTGGGAAACAAGATATTCTGGCAAAAAAAGCCGCCAGGTCTGTCCATTTTCCTCCTCAATATAATCTACATTTTTCATAATTGATCAATAATTACTAAGGCGTTGTTAAGTAGATAAGTTTTGGGGTCAAAATTACCCAAAGGTTGATCAACGATAAGGTAATACCTACTTGTAATTTGAATACTTAGTACCTTCTTATCAAATCAATACATTAATCTTAACATGATTTTTACATATGCCTAACAAGTAGGTATGTAGATGTTAGTAGATAGTGTCTGGACATGAATAATAGATTTATTAATATTTGGGACGTACTTCCTACTTATTATACTTAATTAAAGTACAAGCTTAGTTAATTTGATTACATGTTTTATCAACAAGTTGCTCTCATTAGGCAGTGCGGTCAAAATAAGTTACTGTACAATTATTGGAATTGCAGCAATGACCTGACCTGCCTAATATATTATGTATGTAGGTAGACATACCTGCATAGTAGTACCTTTACATTTAGACAGTTCTTGACCAAATTTTCGTACTTGAGTACCTATTTGCAATGCTACAACATACTAAGTAGGTCTTCATGGTCACTTTTACTTAGGATTTCTAGAATCTGATCAAAATATGTACGTGTCTATGGCCTCAAGTTGATAGTCTACCACCAACTACGACCCGAACGGTTAATTAATATTTGAAGCGGACAAGATAAAGGTACCTGTAACACATAGAGCACTCTGGATCTGTCGCAGGCTGCGAACCTCGTTCTATTGACGAGAACGCGGTCGTCGTACAACGTCTCGTACTTCTCTCGTTCGTAGTCGCGCCACAGACGCTTCTTGCGTTTCTGTTTTTCTTTTTCCGTGTCACCGGACACTAGTGTAAGACAACCTTTAACAAACGTTTCATTACATAGTCCTACACACTAAAGCGATACACGTCTTGCAACAGCTACTGAGTAGAAAACAAATGCGGAGAACATACGACGCGACTTGCTGAACGATGGTAGCAAAAAACGCGTGCGCGTGTCGCAAGTCGCACAGCCCGAAGACGTGGTTAGAATAATTCGCTGAGCTTTCCGTCTCTTGTTTTGAATCTCAATGTAATGGTGACTGTACTCAGCAGACACTATACGAGTATATTCTGACTATTGAGTAGGTACAGGTTGTCACATTGTATAAGTTGGAATTTGTAGGTGAAACTCGCAACTCTTAAAAATCAGCACGCTACTTAAGAAACCACGTTTTTGTCCTCAACTCACCAGAACTAAGAATTGTGATAAGTGTAATCATCTCCTGCGTTACTCCAAGTATAAGGCCTACTGATCGCCATATCGACAGGAGTATAGACGGCACCGCCTGAAAAAATAATACAATGAATGAATGAAACATCAAAAAGACACTTCGTGCAATAGATTGAATGAAGATCCATCAAGTAAAGGTTCGAACAAACCGGCTGCGGACACCGTACGCTGGCATATACTTCAGCTCATAATCTGTTTGGGTGACACGTATTATGAAGACAAAAGAACAAAAGGCTACTCACAGTGACAGCCGAATTCAGCGGCTCAATCTGCGGAGGGAAGCAAACTCCCTGATAGTCATGTATCCAGTTCATCTCAAACACGCTGGCATTGAGCATTGCCTTCATTGCGGTCGGGAAAACGGACGCGAAGTGTTCGGTCAGAGGCTCGTCTGGCTCGCCGGTGACGTTGCGTCCCTCCCGCGCGACAATCCAGCCGTACTCGTCGATTAGCACGCACGACCAGATGGTGCCGTCGCAACGGTGACGGCACTCTTCGTCTTCGTTGCACTAGAATTGGTGAAAAGAATTGTGAAGAAAATCACGTTGTGTGAAACCGGTACGGACTGTTTGCAGATCGGATATAACACGGACACGAGTTCTGAAAGATTACAATATAGATACAATACAATATCTGTCAAAGTCCGATTATCGCAGCCGGGTCAGCTATCCGTCCGTACTTTTTTGTCAGAACTTTTATGTATCATAAAGGACAGTTAGTTTTTTCTAGAAGATACCGCACTACAGTGCATAATACTGACTTTAAGTTTTCTTTACATAATGTGAGAAGAATATACAAGTTCAAGTGTCAAATTGTGACGAACTTCTACGACTTTCGTAGATCCTCTACGAAAGCCCCTACGTAGCATTTCATCGTAGCAGAGTAGCTCTGCTACGGTGTCTACGACGGCAAGACAAGGATAATGTTTTTTGAATATAATGTTGAGGGGAGAAACCTGCTATTTTTTGTATTGTTTAATAACATAATGTAGGTACTGGTGTGAGCTTGTTAAATTGCAAAGATTAGATTGACTGATAAGCAAATCATATCATACATTAATTTAGATGACTGTTGTATTTAAAACTGTTAAACAATACCGGAAAACATGTTAATTTTTTCCCAAATATTTGTGCTTGAAACATTTCGCAAAAATGAGGGCGAGGCTGTTTCGAGGTGCGAGTTTTAGTAGCAACAATGATGAGAGAGAACAGGTACATACTTAAATAACTGACTTTCATGTTCTGGCTTTGTATGTTAGGACATTGGGTTTATTGTAATAATCGACTGTGGTCTTACGTAATTTTTTGAATTAATACTTACAGGGAAGTTAGTGATGGACTCCAGCAGGTCGACTAGATGTCGTGGGTGGAAGTGATAGCCGGCCACGCCAATGATGCCGTGCTCAGCGGAGCCGAGCGTCTTCGCCGCCGTCAGCCACTCAGACCGGATAGTGTACTGGAACATAGCATTAGGGATGTTGACCTATAACTTAAAGCAGGTTGTCCCACAATAGTGAATAGAGGCAAGATTTAAACGGTGGGAGAGTAAAGGTGTAATTACATTCTTGTGTTGCAGGCTAATGATGAGGCCATGTGTGAGATCCCATAGAATCATGACAACATTTTGCTGTAAACAAGTAAACGTACTTATTTGAATGTTTGCACCCAAAAACCATACATTTCGAGCGTATTGTACATATTGCAAGTATGCTGAACAGCTAATCTTTTAATAACTGACGTTTTTTTTTTGTGCTGTGGGGTCTATAATCATGTGCAGAATTTGTGATTAAAGTTTGCGCGTCGATCCGTTTCACGTCGATAGCAAAATAAGGAAATGAGACGTTAAACCCTTATTTTTTCATCACGTTTTCACAAGACTGCGAATGATTCATAGATTTGTATTTGATCACTTATCGCTAATTACATGCTTATCTATAAATCTGATTAACTGATCATCAGTGATGATCTGTTGATTAATATCATGTTGATTCAAAGAAATTGCGTTTATACGTCGTGAGGTAATTATTTGCTCTAAAGAAGGACATAATATATATGTGATCTCGTTAGCAGTTTGGCAGACATATAAATCATGCCTGTATCGATGACATCCTTTGAAATAAAATATAATTCGCTTTGTTTTTGGTCTTCGTAAATACGATCACATTTCTTCCTACCGTTCTCAGCTTAAAGGGCTGCCTATCCGATTCAGGAGGTCCCTCAGATCTCTCTGTATGCTTTTCAGTATTATAAACGATCCATGTGCTCCCGATTATCTAAAAAGTTATTTCAAAGTATTGGGCAGTTCTCTTAGTCGTAACCTTCGAGCTTCCAAAAATCTACTCCTCCAAATACCTTCTCACCGCACCGGTTTTATGTCAAATTCTTACGCTATCTCAACAATAAAGCTCTGGAACGCGCTACTATTGCCATTAAAAAAGCTGAAAACAATTTCACTTTTAAAAGAAAAGTTCGGTACCACTATCTAAGTCAGACTAAATACCTAGAAGTCTTGTCATAGTAATTATTATCAGGTTTATCGTTTTTTATTTTGGTATTTGTTAAAATATTTATTAGTTCTTTTTAATTGTATATGTGTTTTAGTATCTATATAAGTATACACCTACATTTTCGAAAACAAGTAGTATTCTTATTTTTTTTTGTATCTTATTCTTATATCACAATTTTTGTCCAATTTAACCCAAAGGTTGACTGGTAGAGAATGCCTTGTGGCATTAAGTCCGCCTATGTACCACTATTGTACATGAAGTTTAAATAAATAAATAATAAATAAATAAAACTGTTATTTGACATAAACTGTTATGTGGCCAATATGTGTGGTTCAGGGTCCAGTACACTAAAATATTTTCATCTCAAATGTTGGTTTGGCAAATCGGTAGTGAATTTTGTAACGGTGATGCAACTATCTCTTTATCTTTATAGATAATGATATACTATGCGTCACGCCTGTTTTGATTTATATATAGTCTGATAGGATATAGATTATTATCTGTTTGATGATACGACTGAAAAAGAAGGGACTGCAATAAAATGAAAAGGGAAATGTTCTGTGACAGGGAAAATGGGAGAAGAAATCATTTAGCGCACACCAGAAGTGAACAGATTCTCAGGCAGGTGGATGAAGAAGCTGATGGCTGTGATAAAGGCAAAATCGCAGTTCTCACCAAAGCGGAGACGAGCGGAGGGGTGTGGAGTGGTGCGGAGATGTCCACGTTTTAATCAGTCGAGACACGCGATGTGGATTTCAAACTCCTTTTAACTCGTCTCTGCTTTGGTGGAAACAGGAGGTCTACTCTCTGAGCAAGAAATCCCGAAACCCGTAGTTTCAGCTGAAGTTACAGGCGTTTTCAATTCCGTATCACTTACGGACATAAGATTAGTCAGGGGTCCGAACTAAACATGAATGACAACACGATTGGACAGTTGTCCCTAATTCCAATGTGTTTTCAAAATCATGAATCCGAAAAAAAAGGTAAATTCAAGGAAGTTTCGAGTTACTTTTGGATGGGCCCGTATCTACGCTGACGGATTTTGAGAGTAGAATCCCAGGGCCGTACTCACGGGAGGGGGTCGGTTCTTGCTGATGCGCATCTTGCCGATGGGTTCCACGGGCACGTGCACGATGAGCGTGTCAGGCTTGGCGGCGGCGCGGCGGTACCATGACTCAGCTGGTCCACGCGGCCACCACGACCCCTCGGGCGGGTCTGCGTGTGCACTCGTCGCGTGGTATAGCTGCCAGCGTGTAAGACCACTTTCTGAAAAACATAGGAAGATAAAGTCTCACCTTAATTTCATGGAGATTGGCAACTATAGAACTCTACGTCATCTTAAGATAGTAAGATTTACTTTATTGTTGGTTGCATTAGCAAGTTTCTCTTTATGTACCTAGAGATAAAAGTCGCATTTTAATTATCTCAGTCCGAGCTACGGGGCTTGCATAGTTACAGGTGGGAACCTGTATAATGGGTTTAAAAAGACCTTTAGCGAAGCCGAAACTTTGTTCTCCTCGTCATTGAGATATTCTCTTTGTTCTGGACCATTCCCGGGAACCTTCTATTTACAGAGATATTGGAGATCAGGAGGATTTCTCCAAGAGCCTTGACTATTCATAACATGACATTATTCAATGCATCAGCACAATGTTTGAGTGCGTTAGATTGAGTCCTACCGTAAACCGTGATCTTTCACTCCAAAAAAAAGTAATTTTCCAACAATAATTTTTGCGTACAGTTTTTGGGCTTTGTGAAGGGTGTACTTGTGTGTACAAACAAGTTGGGTAAAATAATCCAAGTCATCGTACGTTTAGAAGCAGGTGAGGAAAAACATAAAAAACCGGGATCAGCAAACCTGCATCTTTAATCTACATAGGTGCTTGCATACAACCCAATGTCATAAAATCGGTGAGGTCGCATTGAAAATGACGCAATTTGATGTATATTTGAAGGATAACGATGTCATAATATGATCGATGCTTCGATTGAAATAGCTGATTCTTTTCAACTGCCCGCGGCTCTTTGATATTTTGTCGTATTACCTTAAATGACCTGATAGATCATCTATCATGAAATGAGCAAGATAAAAAAGTATGACACTATTTAGATATTTCCGATTGTGGTAATGTGTAGCGCAGCACAAAATGATATACGACGGTCTTCGACTAGAATTTGCTGTTTCAAAGGCGCTTCGATTAGATTCCTTCTTTCGTTCCTATACGTAATTGTTTGACCTAGAAAACTATTTATTGCTGATATAGCTAATGCTGTAATTCTTCAGCAGATTCGCTATCATATAGTCATGGTCAAGGAATGGGCCCCTGTATCTTGACAAACATAGGTAAGGACGAGGTCAATCGAGTTTTTATCTGCTTTTGTTGCGGAACTGCCATACTGTCTTATCGAGTGATAATTTTTTGCACTTACCTAATACCATTAGCGGTTTTTCACAAAAACGTTAACATAATTTTTTTTGGTTGCCGGGATATTTATCACCAGGACAAACAGATACAATCACCAGATCTACTATTGTTTGTATTGAATCAACATAACAATGATTACGAGTGTTGGTGTTGATATCTTGCTCTACAATATATTGCTTTTGGGTATTGTGATTAATTGATCATATAAAGCAATTCATCCAGTGTTGAGCTATAAGGCTGAAGTGGACGAAAACTGAAGCAGGCACCATAGACAACGGTAAAAAATGTGAAATCACATTCACATGCACGGATGCATCACATTTACATCAGCGTTTAATCAGTGGTGTGACCGTTGGACTGCCAAGTCATAGGTCTCGAACCCAAGACACGCACCTCTGATTTTTCGGAATCAGGTGCGTATTGTATGATTATCACTTGCTTCGGTGAAGGAAAACATCGTGAGGAAACCAAAACGCCTGAGAGATATTTCTCGACGGCATGTCAAAGTCAAGTCAGAGGCCCACGGGCGGCATAAAAACTGACACCAGGTTAGGCACTAACCACACGATAAAGAAGATCAGTGTTTTCAAGTATCTCTATCTCATTCTATCACGCAAAGGCAGCATCCGCATTCATCCTTATCAGAAGCACTTTGCGATTGGATCTCTCATTTTAGTGAGTTGCAATTTTAAGTGACAGAAACAGAAAAATATGCAAAAACTGTGCGTGTAAATGTAATTTCAAATCAAACCTGACTAAAATTATCTCATAGCTTTGTTGGCGCACCACTTTGACAGCCATTCTATGAAGGGGTGTGGAGTTGATAATAAAATTACCGCTGGCAAAGAATGCTGTGGTGGATCCCATCTTGCAGGTGCTGCAGTCTCTCTCAGTGCCCGGCTGGTCATGTTCGCGCGCCCACTGGTCCGTCGCGATCGCCTCCTTGCAGAGCTTCGCCATTAGATCCTCATTACCTGTTGTTGAGAAAATAAAAAATAAAGAATCTTCACTGCCATACGATTTAATTTAGATTACAATATAAAAATACAAAAGTTCAAATAAAATATTGTTCAAAAATATTTTTAGGTGCCTTTAATAATTTTAATTAATGATCCGTGTAAATATGAAGACTGGTATGTTGTTAAATATTTTTAAAAGAAAATCACAATTGCAATTGCAGCCGGTAATTTGAATTTTAAATTCGTAAAGCTAAATTAGTTGCATAAATTACACATTTAAATGGAACAATTCGTATTGTAAAATTTAGATAAGTTGTAGAAACTAAATATCTAACTAAGCTAACATAATATTAAAAAACAAAACTGGCAAATCCTCCCTCCCTGTCCTGAACTCGCTCCGTGTCTCTGTTTGGATGTATGACGTGGATGATCTTTATATTATGTAGTACTGATAGCAATCAGTGTAAAAGTAATAGTTGGAGCCAAAAAAAAACTTTTTTGCAAAAAAAAACCGACTTCCAAAAAAAACACTAAAAAAGAGGGAAATAACTTTACTTTCGGAAGTCGGTGACTATTGTTTGTTTCATTTACTTTTTTGCCACCGACTTCCGAAAGTAAAGTTATTTCCCTCTTTTTTAGTGTTTTTTTTGGAAGTCGGTTTTTTTTTGCAAAAAAGTTTTTATTTTACCCTTTTTAGTTATCGCATCACACACAAATCCTTGTCAAGTATCAATTTTGCAATTTCTTTTACTTGGATGACAGATTGTTTCCAGCTATTTTGATTTCAAAACCAAACTACTGAACCGATTTCGATGAAATTTCTATGGGACCAATCGGAAAGTAGATCCATTCAGATAAAAGAAGAATTTTTCAAATCGGTTCATAAAGGACGAAGATATGAGGTAACAAACACAAAAATTTCCAGCTATTTTGATTTCAAAACCAAACTGCTGAACCGATTTTGATGAAATTTCTATGGGACCAATCGGGAAGTAGATCCATTCAGATAAAACAAGAATTTTTCAAATCGGTTCATAAAGGACGAAGATATGAGGTAACAAACACAAAAATTTCCAGCTATTTTGATTTCAAAACCAAACTGCTGAACCGATTTTGATGAAATTTCTATGGGACCAATCGGGAAGTAGATCCATTCAGATAAAACAAGAATTTTTCAAATCGGTTCATAAATGACGGAGATATGAGGTAACAAACACAAAAAAAAAAAAAAAAAAAAAAAACATACAACCGAATTGAGAACCTCCTCCTTTTTTAGAAGTCGGTTAAAAAGGATTGGCTCTGTCTGACTTAATCTTCCACCAAATATTCCTCACAGGAAACAGATAAGACCATTAGTGTCTGGCATTCAAATAAATTTATAACTTCATCACCACGGCATTTGCCGGAAAACTATCACCGACGAATGTTCTTAATAATATATATATATATATACATTGTGAAGGATGGCACGGTTGACATATGTCGGGCATGCCACCGTCCGGGAGAATCGATCCGACACATTATTTCTGGGTGTTCTCGTCTGGCTAACGGAGAGTACTTGCACAGACACAACCTCGTTGCTAGAATTATCCACCAGCAACTTGCTTTGAAGTACAACCTTGTGGAATCAGAAGTGCCATACTATAAGTATGCGCCCGACCCAGTTCTCGATGATGGTAATGTCACGTTGTATTGGGATCGACCTATCGTCACTGACAGGACTATTGTTGCTAATAAGCCTGATATTGTGGTGATAGATCGATTGGAGCGTCGCGCAATGATCGTTGATATAACGGTCCCGCATGACGAGAACCTCGTGAAAGCAGAGAAAGATAAGCAATTCAAGTATCTAGATCTTGCTCGCGAGGTTGTCGACATGTGGGACGTGAATACGGCAGTCATTGTGCCGATAGTCGTATCGGCCAATGGTTTAATAGCCAAGAGCCTCGACCGACATCTGAAGAGGCTCTCGCTTGGCAGCTGGATCAAGGGCTTGATTCAGAAAGCAGTACTTCTGGACACGGCGCGTATTGTTAGGAGGTTCCTCTCTCAAGAGCCCTGACCACCGGTAGATCGGACCCTGTTCCCGGTGCTGGTGGACTACTATTTTATATATTTTTAAATGTTTTTTTATACTAATTTTGTACAAGAATATTTAAAAATGTAAAAATAAGTGAGAAAAAATAAATAAATAAAGGAATATATATTTCATATTAAATAGAAAATGGTTATTTCACCATGGAAATTTTAGTATTGTCTCATTCCAATGACTCTGTAAACGCGACTGTCACATACCAATAAAAAGTTGTAATTTTTTTTCATTCTGACGATTAAATTTCAAAATTAAATGATTTTTTTCTTTTATAAAGAAGAGATAAGGTTGCAAGCCACCAAAGAACTAAAAAGTTCCTAGCATTGAAGCTTTCATGCAGGGAAACACTGTACTGTGTGTGTCAACCAATATAGTTATAAGGTGCACAGTTTATCATAAAGATGCATGAACAAGTATTTGCAAAAATTAAGCGATGACTTATAGACAGCCAGTATTTTTTTATGTTGCCTGAAAAATTCGAAACATTAGGAATGTAACGGTCCAATTAAATTAAATAATTCAGTATTTGTCTATCTTTCAGTCTTCAAGAGACCTACGTCAAGAGCTGTCCAAATGCAATAGAAGAAATTGTCATAGAGTCAAAAGATAGTTTAAGTATGAAATATCAATAAGGTTCAAGGGGCAATGAATTGTGATAATCGATGAGTTTTTCGGAAAGTTTCGTGATTAAATTAAATACTATGTTGTTAACATGAATCTAAAAGCATGGCACTTATTGGAAAGTGCTTTATCAGACTGACCAGTTGTAGATAACGGTTGATAAGGTGATAACTTACACCGCACGTAAACATGCCACGGATCAATAATATTGTTAGTTTGTTGTTATGTACTTGAATTTTACTACTATTTAACGTCGTAGCTCGAGAGAGTTTAGAAAAGAAGACATATTGAGATGTACCTAATAGTAGGCTGATTGCCTAGCAAACTTGAAAATTATTTACAATTTTGAGTTTTCGTATTGACTATTCAACTATTCTACGAGTATACCTATACATAGCTCCTGGGTCTTTTAACCCTTTATCAGGCAAAGGGAATATTTCTCCCACCATATTTTTCAGCTGAATAATTAAATAATGTGTTCCTGTTAGTTATTCTATTGTTTTACACAAGTTATTACAAGACTTTTCAATCACTCATTAATTACTTGAAGATCTACCTAATCTGTATGAGGACGAGTTTTCAGAACATACTTTGCAGTGAATACGTACTGTGTTTGTCATTCTGGTTTTATTAAATTAAGTGGTGTCCTAAAAATAGACGCAGTCTTATGAACCATGTCTTACGATGGATAACGTCGTACTAGCGTCATACTATTTTATATTTATTTGTTGTTAAACTGTTATCGTTGGAATTTAACTTTTAACGCACCGATATATATCGTTTTTCCTGTGGCCCCAACTCTAGCAAGGTGGGTGGAAGAATCCTGCGGTTTTAGTCGGTAAGAGTCGTACATAAACCGCCCCGGGCGGCGCGCGGTACCTATTCATGATGATCTACCCAAATAAAAAAAAAGATATCATGATAAAACAAATTTCATGTACCTGAGCAAAAGTTTGTGCTGTAGCATTAACCATCGTTATTTGACTTTGTGCATTTCAATAACTCTTCGTCAGAAAATAATTCATAAAGGTAGATTCATGTGACGGTGATGAAGTAATATTATAATAAAGCAATGAGGTAGTAGTATTGTTGCCGAAGCTACCGGGTTGTTTCGGCCATATTAAAGTCTACATAAAGAAATATCAACGAACACTGATACGTCTTCTCAAACAAAGAAGGTGGGATCGGGCTGAAGAGGTACTCCAGCTTCTGCATGCGGAAATCTCCCTCGTCGCTGCGACGCTTGATGAAGTGCCGTACCTCCGCCTCGCGCAACTCGAAGTACGGGTCGATGTGACGGCAATACAACCTGGGGAATGGGAAAATACCTATGTACCCATATGGAAATACTACTCTGTCAAGAATGTACCGGGAAACGATCAATAATACACAAAATGTTAGGTATTCATCCAAAGTTATTTTATCGCCTTCAAAGTATGCTCCTTCAGGCACGATACACTTATGCCCACAAATAATCCAATCATCAAAAAAATGTTAAAACGCTTTTTCCGGAATTGAGTTCAGTTCTCGCCGTGAATTCTCTTTTATGTCTTCTACCGAATGAAAACGTGTGCCACGAAATGGTAATTTGAGTTTAGGAAGAACAAAGAAGTCAGCTGGAGCCATATCTGGTGAATAAGGTGGTTGCTCGATGTTATTTATTGGAATTTTGGTCAAAAATTCGTTCACTGTGATGGCCTTGTGCGAAAGCGCATTATCGTGGTGCAAAATCCAAGAATTTGGTTTCAGTTCCCATTTTGCTAGGTATTACATTTTTCCGCATAATTGTTTTGCTTTTAACGGATTATTTACATACTATTCCAAGAACTCTAACGAATTGCGACATATTTACGTCATATCTGTACGATCTTTATTGACTTTATAAATAGGTGTGATATAATACATTTTGATATAAGTGGGGAAAGTTTGTTATTGCGGCCGAGAAGGAATACACACACGAGCCACGAGGCGAGGATGTTATGGAGCTGAGAACTGCAGTAACAAATGCCCATGTGTATCAAACGACGGTTTTCAATAGTCTTTCGAAGAAATATAATAATAAATGAAAAGTGAATACAGCAGTCATTGTGCCGATAGTCGTATCGGTCAATGGTTTAATAGCCAAGAGCCTCGACCAAAATCTGAAGAGGCTCTCGCTTGGCGGCTGGATCAAGGGCTTGATTCAGAAAGCAGTACTTCTGGACACGGCGCGTATTGTTACGAGGTTCCCCTCTCAAGAGCCCTGACCACCGGTAGCTCGGACCCTGTTCCCGGTGCTGGTGGGCTACTATTTTATATATTTTTAAATGTTTTTTTTTTTAATATAAATTTTGTATAGGAATATTTAAAAATGTAAAAAAAGGAAGAAAAATAAATAAAGGAAATGAAAAGTGTTTTTGTCATGAACTATTAGGAAACTATATGGTTTGCTTTTTTTTCCCACGCTTTGTTTTCGCCAGGTAAGCAGAGGCAAAGGTATGGAGCCGCTAAACAGCCTAGTATGAAAAATAGAAAATTCAAATACTTTTAATTTAGAACACAAGTAAATGTTATTTTTTTGATAAAAGTAAATTATTTTATAAATAATAATGTTTATTTACGATATTCTGTTCATTAACACAATTTAAGTTTCTCTTTTCTGTGAACAAAACAGCAATCATCGCCGAGTATGGAGAATTGAACAGTTGTTTTATTTTATCTATGGCAAAATTAGGAAAAATAAAATCCTCGTGTGTGGATAAATGACAAAAATCCACGAGTGTGAAATACATTGCATGTTGAACCTAATCGTAGTGCGATAAGAGCCAGTTTTCGAGGAAATGTATTGTAAAGGTTATTACCAATCGGGGTTGACGGCGAATTCTGTTCTGGACAGAGATCTCCACGCCTCGGCAGCTATCTCTCTTGTGAAGGCGGCTTCAGGGACTGCATGTACTCTGTTGCTGAGGGGCAGTACCACCACGGCAGTGTAGTGGTTCAGAACTCTCTTCCAAAAATACTGCCGCTGTTCTAGTATGGCTCTCATTCCATCATCATAGATGCCTTTCGCATACATCGTTACATTACCTTTGTCTTTATCTATAATCATCATTTTTCTGAACTAAAAAGTATAATAATTTAATTTAGGTGAAAGTCTATGACTAGAATAAGTAAAGTTAAGAAAAAAAAATTTAAGCTGTTACCTTCAGCCATTCTTTGGGATAATATCGCGGCTTATGATTCTCAGCCGGCTGTTCTAGATCCAGAAGGTCAACTGTACGATATCCGGGTTTTAAAATGTCACCTTCGAACTGATAAAAACAAATATATATCATGAGTCACGTAATGTATTTAAAATAACGCATGTTATACATCCTACCTATTATTTTATCACAGGAAGATAGTATTAGAATTTTGGACTGGCAAAATTAAAAAGGATTTTGATAGCAATCCCTGCGTAGATTGTAGCATCGCAAAATCCTGATCAGATTTCAGAATATTTTCAAACTTAAATGAGAGGTACACTTAGTTTACCGTATGTTTAATGTTTTCATGTATGACGATGTTGCCCCGATGATCCACGAGGATTAACGATCCTCCAGCACCAATCTGAAACACAATGTATTACATTCATCGACACTTTTCTTTTAACATTTTTCTTCATTAGTAACTGAAGAAAAATGTTAACTGAACTAGAAATTCTTATGGTGCCTTCAAAACTAGCGGTATTTGAAATGAAGACTTATGGGAAACATACAGGGTATAACATCATAAACGTACGATCTCTCATGTGCTGACTCAGACCTGAAGAAACTGAACTAATTTTGTTCTATGACTTTTGGAAATGCATACATGTTGATCGCGTCAATTCCTATAGAAGATATTTTTTTTCTGCGAATTTCCGAAACTTGTATAACAAAAGTGGTTCAGTTTCATAGTCCGAGACACACCACAAGAAATTGTGCGTTTATTATGTAACAGCTTGTATATGACGCTCTGAAGAAAGCATGACGTCATGAAAATATGTAATAGTAACAATGTAATAGTCATAAAACTACAAGATAAAGATATATAGGCGTGCCATAAATTCGTTAATTGCCGATTTACGCTATCAGCTATTTCTCAAAGTAGGTCAGGGTTTAGACACTAAATACTATGAATGTACACTAAAACTTTGTCATTGAAATTTTATTGACAGTAGCTTGTGAATTCCGAAGCATATAGTACGAGCAAAGAAATGTATAAGCATCTACTGCATTTAGTCAGAAAGTTGAAGCTATTGAAGCTTTAACTTTCTGACTAAGTGACGAACTCCTTGATTATTATGAAGTGCCTGCAAATGGTTTACTTAAAATAAATGATTTTGAGTTTGCTTTTGAGACGATTGCTATATAATGTCTACGAGACGATTGCTGCGTAGTATCTACGAGATCACTGCTACGTAACGCCTACGAGATGTCTGATCCGGAACGCTTGCAAGACGACTGCTACGTCACGCTTACTAGATAAAAACATACAAGGTGACATATTTTGTTAATTATTATTGTGATTTAATCTTATAATCCTAAAATGTTTACCTGATGATAAGGCAGGATCAATTTCATATGATCGATGGGGATGTCCACGCCAGCCACTCCTAATAGCCGATTGACCGGGTACTGCGGAAACACTTACATTCTATCAGTCAATCAACTTGTAATAACATAACGAAGTGTATTCCAGGTTAGTGTTCTCAATTTGCTTTAGTGAGTCCGTCTGGCTGAATAATGAAACAAAGATACGAGGGTAACTAACCGAAACAGAAAACAACGGCTCTAATCTTATAACTTCATGAGCATGCTTCTCACGAATAGAAGTTTGTTTTGTTGATGCCCAAATAAGGACCTTGGACACTTTAGACATGTAAAGCCTTACGAGTTCGCAAGACTCAATCTCAGAGCGGATGAAATTGGGCATCACGTTTGTTACATACTAACAAAGTCGCGGACAACGCAACGGCTAGAGATTTACTTAATTTAATACATTCTGTCAAAAAAGTATCGGGAATGGATGATTTGTTTATAGTTCCAAATTCAATTTTTTGTTTTTTTGTTGTTGTTAGATTGGCACAACTGTTTTCCATTTTGGCGCGGAGTTTGAGTTGCATGTGTTATTTAGATTAAATACAGTGCTGTTTTTAGCATCATATCTAGTGTGTATTGCGAATTTCATAATGCACAAAAACATCGAACAAAGATTTGGTCGTAAATTTTGCATCGCCAATGGAATTTCGTTTTCGGAGTCCCTGCAAATGTTACAAAAGGCTTACGGTGAATCGACTTTATCAAAAACACGTGCCTAAGAGTGGTACAAAGCGTTCAAGCGGTCGAGATGTGATAGAAGATTTGCCTCGCTCTGGTAGGCGATCAACGTCTTCAACAGAAGTTAACATCGCAAAAATGAAGGAAATAGTGACTGAAAATCCTCATTCAAGTTCGATAGAGATAGCCGCTAAACTTTATGTGTCTCACGAGTCGATCCGTACCATTTTAAATAATCACTTGGGTATGAAACATGTTGCCGCTCGGCTAGTCCCAAAAGACCTGAATTTTCTCCAAAAACGCAATCGCATTAGAGTCGCTGAGGACATGCTAGAACGAGTCAATTCCGACCCAACATTCATGAAACGCATTGTTACTCGTGACGAGACCTGGGTTTACGAGTTTGACATGCAAACACAACAACCTTCGGAGTGGCGTCTTCCAACTGAACCGAAACCGAAAAAACTTTTTTGCAAAAAAAAACCGACTTCCAAAAAAAACACTAAAAAAGTGGAAAATAACTTTACTTTCGGAAGTCGGTGGCAAAAAAGTCAATGAAACAAACAATAGTCAAAAAAGTTTTTATTTTACCCTTTTTAGTTATCGCATCACACACAAATCCTTGTCAAGTATCAATTTCGCAATGTCTTTTACTTGGATGACATATTTTTTCCAGCTATTTTGATTTCAAAACCAAACTGCTGAACCGATTTCGATGAAATTTCTATGGGACCAATCGGGAAGTAGGTCCATTCAGATAAAAGAAGAATTTTTCAAATCGGTTTATAAATGACGAAGATATGAGGTAACAAACACAAAAAAAAACACAACTGAATTGAGAACCTCCTCCTTTTTTTGAAGTCGGTTAAAAATCCACGACAAAGTCGATCAAAAGTCTAAGCCATGTTGACCGTTTTCTTTGACGATCGCGGTGTTGTGCACTCAGAATTCTTACCGGAAGGTCAAACAGAAAATAAAGACTATTATTTGAGCGTTATGCGGCGTTTAAGAGAGAAAATTCGACGATAAAGGCCAGATTTGTGGAAAGAAAATTCTTGATTTTGCACCACATAGTAGGCCATCATAGTGAACGAATTTTTGACCAAAAACTTCACAAATACCATCTTTTTCCTAAACTCAAATTACCATTTCGTGGCACACGTTTTTTCATTCGGTAGAAGACAAAGGAGAATTCACGGCGAGAACTGAACTCAATTCCGGAAAAAGCTTTTAAAAATGTTTTGATGATCGGATTATTCGTTGGCGTAAGTGTATCGTTTTTGAAGGAGCATACTTTAAAGGCGATAAAATAACTTTGGATGAATAACTAACATTTTGTGTATTCTTGATCGCTTCCCTGTACTTTCTTGACAGAGTAGTAATATATGTACTACTAGCTTTTACCCGCGGTTTCACGCGTGTGAACGTCGGAAATGATCCCACGTAAACGTGCTACGGGGATAAGAAGTATCCTACGTCTTATCCCAGACCATGGTCTATCCGTATGTCGAATTCCATTGAGCCGTTAAGGCGTGACATGAAACAAAAAAATAATAAACAAACCAACGAATTCACTTTCACATTTATAGTGTTAGGATTAACAAAAATAATCTCTTATAATTCCTTACCGTCCTAGTGGAGTTCCTTTGGTTTTCCTGTAAACAAATATTTATTGCGATTATGAGAATTTTGATAAGTACATAAGTTATCAGTGCAAATACGAAAAGCCGAAACAAAAATACTTGATTATGCATTTTTATCAATTTACATAGTTTATGTCTTTTAACCATTATTTTAACATTTGCGTCTTGATAAGATTTGGTGCAATTAATCTTACCTCTTCGAGTTTCTTCGTAATGTTCTGAAAGTTAAAAATAAATATAATATTAAGAAGAGAGTATTAAGAATTTAAATTGCGGATTGAAATATTTAAAACTTCCCTTACCTCACTAGTAACATGGT
Organism: Standfussiana lucernea; assembly: GCA_964057025.1. NCBI lineage: Eukaryota > Metazoa > Arthropoda > Insecta > Lepidoptera > Noctuidae > Standfussiana > Standfussiana lucernea. Next base: position 4,380,900 of record OZ059802.1, on the reverse strand, counting down.
CAAACACTGGTACCGAAACGCTTATTTGCAACCTGTAATTCAACCCCTCACCTTCATAGTAATGTCCATACTTGTCCTAAAATAATAATTTATAACAATATTAGTTAATAAATCTGGAAATGGCCTTACTTATTTAGTCATTACTATCAACCGTTGCAACATTGATAGCTTATTAGTACTATAGTTTCCTTTATTAATTACTTCATTTTATTATTACATTATAAATATTTCTTAAAAAAAACATTTATAAATATAAAAATTGCGGTCCGTCGGTTCCGGGAGCAGGATCCATGCTACCATGCTAGGTGGTTAAGGCTCCAGTGACAGGAACCTCTTCACAATGCGGGCCGTATCGAGGAGTACTTCCTTCTGACCCTTGGTCCAACCGCCTAGCAAACTATTGTCATTAGTTCTTTTAATAATGTTAATGATATTTTTGTGTGTAATTTTAGGCAGAAATATGTAAAGATGTAAGTCCTTTATTACATTTTCGTAATTTGAATGATAACATTGATACAAGATAGGACAGCTAGTTTTTTTTTTATGTACTTAATTTACCTTTTTGTAAATTGTACTATATTATGTACCTACTGTCTTCTAATAAATCAAGTTAGATAAAATAAATACCCACGTAATTAACTTGGTACATCCAGTCCTTATAGAGTTGGGTAGCGTTGAGCAACTTCTTCTTGTTTTGTCTCAAATCTTTGTATCTATTGAACTGTTCTATGTTCTCTTTACTTTTCCAATATAACTCGCCTCTTCTGGGGTCCTGGAATATGTTACTTCACATAAAGTTACTTCTAGATACAGTAATTTCACAGTTATTTCACCTGCGATTTTACATTACCGTCACCGGCGAAGCCCAAAAGGAGGGTTATTGCCACAATAATATTGCTGTCGGGATGTCGTTGCCGAGGGCGGCCTAGAAAACGCTGGCGTGGTGACTTAGAGGCGTTTGTGAGAGACTGGCCGGAGAAAACCGCATGGAAAGAAGAGTGGAATGCTGTGGGGGAGGCCTTTGCCCAGCAGTGAGACACAATATTCTAGGAATAGGATAAGTAAAAAAAATCTTTCGGCGGCTACCAATAACAAGTCTGTCGAAATCAATGTGATCCTTATTTAAGTTGTCATGTATCTTACAAAAGAACATGAAAAACTGACTTGAATAAATAAATACAAGGAAAATTAAACAGATAGAGTAGCATGTACTACCGCGCGCACTGGCGGTCAACCACTTTTCAACCTTATTACTCAGTGCATGAGTACTCTAGAACCGAAAGATCTAAGACATGTAATATACACCAATCCGCACTGGGCCCGTGTGGTAGATTAGGGCCCATTTCCTCTCACGGAGAGGAGGCCTGAATCCGAGCAGTGGGAGTCTGATAATGCTTGCTTACATATGAACTACGTAGGCTGCATACCATTTTGTTAGAACGTAGTTATTATTGTAAAAAATATTTTCCTTTACGTAAAAAGCAGTAATAATGAGTCTTGATTTTAAAATAGGTAAACTTTTCGAAAAGTGTTCAATCTGCTTATCTTTGTTGACAATGCAATATTTAGCATTTACATTAGTTGATAATACAATCGTTTAATCTACACCCAGACTTATGATATCCACGAAAATGTGATTAGAGTGTAAGATACCTCAAATGCTTAAATCTTTTAAAATGGAAACTTCTCTTCATGGAAGTATTTTTCTACTTATGCGCCCCCGAAAACCACGAAAACGGCATCTTGAATTTTCATTTGGGCATCAACATCGGCAAGTTCCTTACTAATGTATTACATCGGGTTGTGGCTGTTTGAGAAAGGCTCAGAACGCGTTCTGGCAATTCCTCATTGCCAGAAAGCGTTGTGGTCGAAAATTAAGACAGCCACAACCAGAATTTCGCTTCGTGGTCGTTTTGTGTTTGCCATATCGCGATGTGGTCGTTTTAAAACAGTCGCGACGTGAATTTCGCTTATTGGTCGTTTTAAATTTGTCATTTCGCGATGTCGACGGTTTTTTCGATCAATGAGCGTTTTCGGCATTTGAGTGTTACATAATATATACCCAGAAAACTATCACACTATATTATTATTGCCTACTGGCCAAATGGCAATTCGGTTGACGGTGGGCGAGAGTTTTTGCACACCCATTTCTCGAATATTTTTTTATAATCAGGCGCTACCTATTTATCTATGCTATGTGACATCCACTACCCTAAACTAAGTTGGTCTACTGCCCACTGTGTTTCTCAGAGACCAGCGTTCCAGTAGTAGGACAAGTCTTTGCTCATGATTTAGTTTTTTTTTTGGGTGGCTCATGTTGGGAGTTAAGACTTCTCTGCAAATACCGAATGAATATGGTGGTACCACCACGGATAATATTACGAAACACTCTACAATCTCATAATGATAGCCCTACGAATGTCTCAAAAAGTACGAGAAAAAAAAAAAGAAAAATTAGTGATCTACGCTTTGGAATGGGCAACTACAGTACTTTCACAGTTATTATGTCTTGTGACTGGAACTGTAGCTTCATTTTTTATTGCTGTCTTTGTTTCGACAATTTAAAAGTGCCTGTAAATGGCCTACTTGAAATAAATGCTTTGATTTTGATTTTTGAAGTTGTAAGTAAAGTCTTGCTTACCTCGACATGTGCGTAAATATCACTAAAGACTGTTATTCGCTGGTTTCTCTGCGACACGAGCGGTCGCTCCATGACCTGTAGGATCTTCATAACTTGCTGCGTCACGTCGTAGGGCGTGATGAGCTCCGCGAAGTACCCATCGCGGTCGCAGCTCAGCTCCTCGCCGTACGTACGCGTTTGATCTCGGAGACCAAACACGTCGTGTAGCCACATAACGAATACTCTGGAAACGCAAGATTTCAGTAAAGCTTATTAAAGTAAAGGAAGTAGTATTCTATCATACTCATTTATTTATAGCATTCCACCTAAGTACCGTCACTGCACCATTATTACTGCTAATACTACTGTAATGGTGTGTTACGATCCGGGTTTAAGAGTGGCTGTCTAAACACCCACAAAATGATATGCGGCATTTCATGTTTGACTCTAGGGACGACAAGGCAACTGAACTTGGTATTTCATATTATAGATGAGCCGCCTCTATGTTTGCTTCATTTTTTTTTGCAATTATTTTGAACCGTTTTAGCAATCCCTAGTTATCCAAGTCTACTGCAAGAATAGCCAACGCGACAGAGCTTCGCACTAGCGATCATTCTACTAAGCTAAGTACCTAATTACCCTGATAAATGCTCCAACAGCTTTTCGTCTATCAATTGTACTAAGTACGGAACCTGATGACAAAATAAACTGCATTGCAACCACTATTAATTTACTAATAATAATCATATTTTTTATCAATTTGAAAAGAAAACGCGATGAATATAATTTGATATTGATCAGTTCATTAAATTTTGGCTCCATAATAACTACATGATAGCTTGTTGGAACGTCTTGTATCGCGTGATAACATCTTGTGATTTTTCTTATCGTAGAAAAATTTCCTTCGCCATCTGCAATAATTTAGCGTCAGTATAGCATGTTCGAGCAGTGATAGTCTAGTGGTGTGACCGTTGGACTGCTAAGTTACGGGTCTCGAGTTCGAACCCCAGACACGCACCTCTGATTTTTCGGAATTATGTGCGTATTGTACCTATAATTATCACTTTCTTCGGTGAAGGAAAACATTGTGAGGAAACCAGCATGTCTGAGAGATATTTCTCAACGGCATGTAAAAGCCAAGTCAGAGGCCCTTGGGCGGCATAATTTTTTTGTAAATTCCTTATTTTTAAATTATCAATTTTACATCCGCAAAGCAACACTACCTGATATGTCCTTCAGGGTCGAGTCGTCGCAGCAGATGAGTAAAGTTGTCATAGAGGCTGTCCGTCAGTAACACTATGGCTTGCTGGCAGGCTCTCGGTCGATCTGGAGACTGCCGCTGCTGCTGTAGCAACCGTATTGCGTACTCTAACACGTCCTCCATCCAGGTCTCATTCGTCATTTTGTAGTTAAACATTGCGGCCATCATAGCTGCTGAGTTCACGTGGTTCGCCTGTAAGAAGGCAATGTCTATAATATAAAGCAAAAAAAAAAACATCTGTCTAATTTTACGAGTGAAACGGCCATGATTTTATGTCGATGTTTTAAAGAGCCTCCCTATTTGAAAAAAATACCTCATATTACAATAAAACCAACTCCATACTTACTGAAACAAGCTTCTCGTTGAAACACCTAATAGGAGACTCTACGATGACGTTGAACCGCAATACATTCACTCTATCGTCATCCGTAAGGGCACTGAGAAGCGCCAGTGTGAACTTTTCAGCGGTGACCTGGTTGGAGGAGTTCTCCATGGAACCCGATGCGTCGAGGAGGATCAGAACATCACGAGGAGCTCCGCTAGCACTTACGTACCAAGGCCTTAGTCGACAGTCATACACTTTATCGGAATCATCCTCGGAGTATTTCAGTTTAAACATGCTTTCCCATAATGCCGCTGAAAACAAAACAAATTGCTTCAGAAAACTAAAACAACGTACATTTTAAAAAAGCACTAGAGATTCACCAAGGGTACTCCCTTGGTGACCCTGTGGAAGAAAAGCAACAAGGGTTTGTAGGCAGGATGGGATCCACAGTTGTGTTCAAAAACTTTTTTTTTAAAGTTAATGCTAAATCAATTACTTTTTGTAAAATACTTGCCAGGATAATGTCTGAGAAATCCTTGTGCACTGCAAAAATATTGAAAGTCTAGAGATGAATCTTGAGCATAGTTTTTTTTGTAGGTTGACAGTAAACTTTCGGACCAGTAAAGATGTTCCTTGACATTGGGTGCTGAAAGACAATTATGTTAAAAAGACGGTGAAATGAAGCAAGCAATGTTCTGAATAAATAAATGTCTTGTTTAAATGTTTGAAACGGAGAATTAAGACCGAGTACATGAGAAAACCACGGATGTCTTGAGTATCACAAGTTACAGACTTGTCTCACAGTGTTCCATAACAAATACCGTGTATCTCGTCTTCAATATGCTAATAAATTGTAAGCACGGCACGGTCTATCTATCTTCGTTACGTTTTTTGTTGACTTTTCTATCTGCCATTCGGTAGATACTTCTAGTCTTTATCAATTCTTAACCATGTCTTATTTTAGAAAACAATCCTTATAGTGAAATGCATATTGTAATATGTATCTTATCTAAATGTTTAATGCTCACCACAGTCAAAGACTTCAGCAGCTACATGCACGCTAGTGTAGTCTAGCGACACGTCTGCGTCAAAATGCTTGCTTCTCTTCAGCTTAATCTTACGTAAATCTCTGCAGGTCAGAGGTTCCTGGTTGTCGTCTAATTCTTTTAAGTTTATCATCTTCTTTACTTGGTCTAAATCCTGCCAAAAATTGTTATATGAATTTACTATACTACACTTAGATGTTTTTAAACCAGTCCACATGTTATGCAAGTTAACATATTTTAATAATAATACGGTTTAGATTTAAAACTAAATCATTTTGATGCCATTTTTATGATCTTTCAAAGCAAACACAAAATGTCAAATGCTAAATATAAATGGAGCAAAAGGAGATAGTGTTCCAACAATTGCATTTGCTATGTATATTAACAGTAGTCAAAGAATCAACAAAAAATATACAATACTAACAACACTATAATCAAAGGTGTAGCTGTCATCTGGTTCCTGTGCCCCAGTGGCCAGTTCCTCCGCCCGGCGCATAATCTCTTCGGCGGCATGAGCTCTTCTCGACAGCAACTCCTCCAGGTCCTCCGCCATCTTGGTAACGATAGCTGTACCATTGCGAACCTCTATCTTTATGTCAGAGAAACTCTTCAGTAGCACCTTTCTTCGTACTACGAAATTGTCGTTGTCGTACAAACTTTGAGAGATCTTGTCAGCCCAGTCTTGTATTCTGTTTGTAGAAAGATCATGATCAGCTTTTTAAGATTTAGATAGCAACCTTTCATATTATAGAATACTAGCTATTGCCCGCGACTTCGTTCACGTGGGAATTTTGATGTGTATGTGTGAGAAAGAAAAGTAGCCTACGTGCTATTCCAGACTATAATCTATTTCTGTGTGTGTGTGTTTTGCTGTGTGTGTTTCTGTGTTTCTGTGTGTATTTGTTTGCTGTGTGTGTTCTGTTTCTGTGTTTCTATTTCTGTGTGTGTGTGTGTTTTTTTCATCCAGATCCGTTCAGCTCTTCTGGCGTGATTGAGTAACAAACATCCATCCATCTAAACTTTCGCATATATAATAATAGTAAGAAGTAGTAAGTTTTTTCGTTTGCTGAACTTCGTGAATCAAAAGACACACAACCTTTAGTCATGTTTTGTGAATCTTGTACTAATTATGAATTTATTTTTAAGTTACATAAGAACAAACATAACCTTTAGAATAATCTCTTAGAATACAAGTTAGCTTCTATTTATTCTTATTCGTTTTTAAGGTTATTTAGAAAGGCGTAGGTAAGTGCGTGAGGTAAGACATGACGGTATGAAATACATTCAAACGTTCTGTTGTTAACTTGCTACATAATTACTACTTACATGTCAGGTGGTATCATTTTAGGAGGAGACTTAACTTTCTTAACTGCCACTGGCACTATCTTTGTGTTGACAACATTTGTGATTGTTACAGGTTTAACTTCACTTTTATCTTTCGTAACTTGCAACAAAACCTCCTCATGTTTTTCTAGATATTTTTTTATGGCATCGTCCGATTTATTTATTGTCGCGTTTTTTGACTTCGTTTTTACTCCGTATGATATTTGAATTAAAGTGATGAGAATGAGGGGTGTTATTTTCATTGTTCTTTAAGTTTTGTGGACGTTTGGGCAGGAATAAGTTAGTGCGAGTTGATGAGTGTGGTGAGGGCACACGCGGTGTATGGGCGGGTCGCGCGCGGCGCGTGCACTGCCCAGCCTCCGTCGGCGGCGGGCGTCGCGACGGCTCCCGCCGTCCTGGCGCCACGCACCCCATTTGGCTCGATCCGCTCATAGAAATTCTTAGCTTACCCTCCGTGAACGTAGACTACTGACCTCTATTCGTGGAATTGATTTTAAGTTTCAGGTTCTTAACAAGTCATGTCTTGCAACAACGTAATCACCCAAACGATGACAAAAATAATAATATACCTTTAAGTTACTTATATTTTAATCACGCATATTGGAATTTAGCTATAATCCCTACCTACTATGACTAATGCTTTTAATACAATCGCGAATAATAATTATTATTCATAATTTCGTCATATTATACGTAATATTTAGCTGGCTGCCTTACTCATACTCCAAGAATCATTTTAAACACAATCTCTTTATATGTGATATATTATAAATATAAGAATGGATTTAAATAGGTCAATTCCTGTATAGCTTGTCGTTAGTGGGGCGGGTTTTGACCTCTGACAACTATCATATTATTTTGATACGAGTGTAGGTGATCATGCTGACCGCTGGGTCACTCTTCTTCTTCTTCTTAACGTCTAATCTAAATTGAATCAGTTCAGAATTTACCTACGAGTTTGGTCATTTTTTTTCATCTAACTTTCTACACTGGTTTTGTCGCGTCGCTAGATTCACTCTCCACCCAAGAACATAATGGCCGCAACGCTCATCGATTCACACTAATGTGGCTGGCTCATTAGTCAGAAATTCGTTCCTCTCTGAGTCTGAGAGACTGACTCACGGTGTTCGATTAATTCGAGTATGCGGCGTACATTTTCCATAACTTGCTGAACGAATGTATAAAATAGTGGACTACCGATAATAGGATAGGTTCCCGATAATTTAATGAACTGTAAGTGTAACTTTATTTTAGGAGTGAAAATATCCTATATTTTTATAAATATTTAATTAACTACCTAGAAGAAGTTATACATACAAAAGACTAACCGACAATCGCCATAAATTGGTTACAGCAAATTATCATTATTTTCCCTCCAAAAATAAAGAACTGTTTTGTAATAAAAGTGGACCCACGGCCACAGCTGATGATACTGAGGTCTACTTAACTAGAATAATGTTCGTTTAACTATAACTAAATATTTCTACGACTGTAGTACGTAGCATTAATATTTTGAAGCAAATTTGTATGCGTGTGAACCTAATCACTGGCAACGTCTAGGAATGCGAATCTCAAATTTCCCTATTTATTACATATTGTATCAAAACATTGCGTAGGTATTGTAGTTTGTCAGATTGCAAGTGATAAATTATAATTGATATTTTGCCACCGCTAAACGTTGATAACACATTAATTGATCATCTACTCATCTTATAGATTAAAAGAACACGGTTTCCTACTTTAGTTAAGGTATAAAACTTATTTGAAACGGTGCTTGAGTGTACATTCTGATCTGAAACTCAAAATGAAAGGTTAGTGTCTGGGTTTTAATTTAAAAGTTTTTATTTTTGTCGATAATTACGTCAATTAAAAAATACGTTTATTTATTTTCTTTAATTCGGTAGATTAGATTATATATACGAATAAATAAATTAATGTGTTAACATACTGGTTTAAGATAGTAGAAAATTATGGAAGATTATTAATTCGTTTTTATTTTCAGGTATTGTGATATTATTGTTCGTCGTGTACGCAGCCGTGGGGCGCGCCCAAAACACAATGCTCGTAGAGGAGTGCCCAAAGGATCAAGAAATCGACTGGTCCATCGAGTTGTTGATCAGACACGATGATTGTAACAAATTCTACAAGTGTACTTTTGGCAAACCAGTTGAATACACTTGTCCTGCCGACCTTTGGTTCAACCTGGAGACTCAGCAGTGTGACTGGAGACATAACGTAGACTGCACAGATCGTTATGTGCCTGGTGAAGACCCGACGACTTCATCTACGACTACTAGCACTACCCCTGCTCCTACCACACCAACAACTACTACTACTACACCCGCACCAACAACAACAACTTCTACAACTACCACAACAACTCCTGCACCAACAACAACTTCTACAACTACCACAACAACTCCTGCACCAACAACAACAACAACTACTACCACACCCGCACCAACAACAACAACAACTACTACCACACCCGCACCAACAACAACAACTTCCACAACTACCACAACAACTCCCGCACCAACAACTACTACCACTACAACTCCCGCACCAACAACCCCAACCACTACTACCACCACACCCGCACCAACAACCACAACTACTACGACGACCACACCGGCGCCAACAACTCCAACAACCACTACTACCACACCCGCTCCTACCACCACAGCAGAACCGATAACTTTCTTGCCAAACGGTTGCCCAAGAAACCCCGAGATCCACTGGCTCCTGCCCCACGAGACTAACTGTAACCTGTTCTACTACTGTGTTTGGGGACAGCTGGTACTGAGAGAGTGCCCCAGTACGTTACACTTCAACAGAGTTATTCAGGTGAGTCCAAGTTTTTTTTTAATATTTACTAAAGTGGTATTGTGTAAGAAAGTGAAATTTTACATAAAAGTAATAAGACACTTATTACCAGAGTTCCGAATAAGTAGAGTTTATTTGCTTTAACTTCATGGAAGTATGTAACAGATGGAGAAAAGCTTTCTCTAATTTAACAGCTTTATTTCGATTTAAACTTAAAAATCATGGCGGGATTTTCCTTGAAGTTTCGGCCAACAAACTCTACCTATACCGATCTATGCTTTAACTTTTCTTTTTTTACATTAATGGTTAGGTTTATTATGATTAACAATTTGACAGTGTAAAATAATGCGAAAAGTTAGTGAGCATCATTAGAAGCAACAATTTAGTCAAATCTAGGTACACCTCTGTCTAACCCTCTGGGGATATATATAGGCGTGATAGTAAGTTATTTAATAAGTGTTTTGTTAATCTTGAAAACCGTTTATTTACATAATAAAGTAACATTACTCAAAAATTGATAATATCAATCGATTGTTATCAATATAAGATTGTTCAAAAGCAATCATTTTTGTAATCGCAAATATAAATAGCATTTCTATGCGAATAACATCTCTACCTATTAAATGCAATTTAAATATCATATCTTCCTAGCTCCCCTTTTCTGAGTTCAAAGATTCGCCAAAAAATGTAAAAAAATGTAATGTGTCAATTTCATCATTCTAAATTATTGAATGAAATTAATCGTACACCAAAAATCTACGTGATGCAACTTAAAAAGCCAGCTCTCCATCACATGCTATTAAAAGTGTAATAAACTGACGAAATTATGCTTCATTATACATATCTACGTACCATTTTGGCAAAACCAGGCAATTTCAAGCATAAAATGCAAAGCAAGCTCCTGTACTCGCCGAAGACAAACAGAGGTGATCGTATTGCTCGCATTTCGCCAATTATGTTTAAGTCCTATGTAATAAGGGTGAGCATATTACCACTACCCGGGCACAAATACTCCGAGGTACTACTGAGAAGTTTATAATGGAACTGAATTACACTTTGCCCTGTCTGGGAATCAATCCCAAAACTTCACGTTCAGCAGTCGCGCTTCGCAGTCGCTGCTAGACCAAAGAGGCAGTAGCGCAAACCATATAACTACTCATCATAATTTAATAATATGTTATTAATTTGTGTTTTTCTTCTCATTTAGGTCTGTGACTGGCCTTGGGATGCAGGATGCCCGGTCTCCTTGAACAAACATTTGGACTCCAGAGAATCGATGAGATATCATTAAACTATTTAAATAAAATAGCACGAATTGGAATCTAGATAAAGTGGAACTGTTTTATACTTTTTATTTTATACCTAACAGTATTTTTTACTATTAAATACTAAGCACATTTCATTTTGATTTTATTATTTAGACATTCTTTCGAACCACATCTTAGATCGTTTAAAAAGGTAATCGTAATCGTTCCAAAGAACGTTCCATTATTACGATACGGAGACTTTGGCGGGACAGAATTGTCGGACAAGTATAATACATAGTAAAATAAATTTTATTTTGCCTCAACTTCAGCAAATCGAATAAAATCGTTGGTTGTTACTATATGTACATTTGCACACGTTGTATTCACCGAGCTGCAACCAATTCTAATGCTACGCTGCTACGAGGCTACGAGGCTACGCCGCGCCGCTACGAGGCTACGCAGTGTAGCGTGTAAAAATGTGCTCTAAAGTCCACAGCAGTAAAATTATGTAAAATGTTCTACATTTAGTTACTATGATTCCTATATTATGTGGCTGTTGGTTTATGTTGTTTTTATTATTTTTTAATCCAGGCGCTGAAAGTGCGTTGAGCGGCACATATTCTATTTGGGACAGCTTTCGAAGCCGTCAATAATTTGCTGCGGAAACTAACTAACTAGCCTCTATCATGCCACTGCTGTAAAGGTCTCCCGATCTTTTTTTCCATACAATTTTGTTGGCTGGCTAGTGCCAGCCAGTCCTTTCGGTGGAAGTAATGCCATGTCGATGTCGTCTAGCGTTAAGTGGGAGCAACTCGGAGGATTTTTCCAATCCTACATCACTTTTGTGCTGTGTTTCTTTCACGGTTCGAAGTTCGAACAAAAGTTGGCAGTAGAAAGCTTTGACCCAGTCAAGTTTGAAGACACAGTCGTAGCAAAGCCAGTCTATTATGTTCCCACAGCTGGGACCCAGATCGTCGGCCGCGTGATCCTCTCAGTGAGAGGGTCTGGACTATAATAAACCACGCTAGCCCAGTGCGGGTTGGTGGATTCAAGAACACACCTGCTTAAGGGACACAACCGTTTCCTCACGGGGTTTTCGATTACCATTTTACAGAGAAGCGATGATGCTGCCTGACGGCCTACAAGACTAAAACTGTCATTCAAACTATTCTCAAAGATTACTTAATGCCATTATTTAGATAGGTACATAATTTGAACACATTTAAAACTTTAGTGAGTCAACTAAATGTAGCCTTTGTGAACGTGTGAGGCAGCGCTGCTTCTGATGAAACTCAAAGTATCCCTAAAAATCATAAAATATATGTCGAGTCCAATGCATTTCTTGATAGTTAAATATTTCATCGAGTTAATTCATTCATGTTGGACTGAAGTTAGGTGCTAATCAAAGAGATTTAATAGACAGAGTAGATGAAATCGGTGACATTACTTTAAATACCCTAATGCTTCATTCATATAAATAAAATCAAGGATAACTCGACAGTTAGCTGTAGCTAGACAGTTCCTGGTTTGGATGGACTTTTTCCCACTAAACACCTGATCGTGATGGAGGCTTTATAGGTGTTTGTTCAAATTATGTAAAACAGAGCACCTGTAGACTTTCACTCAATGGTTTTTGACTTTGACTCGAATCATCATCATCTATCTACCCTTTTTCCAACCATTTTGAGGTCCCTAACTGGATGCAGATTATTACAAAATACAAAGATTTACATGGTTACAACAGTTACTGGGTTACATCTTAGTAAGACTGGTTGTCGACTTTCAGGCTTCTGAAAACCAGTAACGCCTGTCAAAACTCTACAATACGACAGCCGACAGCACTTAAAGCCGTGCTTTCTGAGGCGCGATGTGGTTCCAGAATGGAACGGATGGACACCAATCCACAAGCTGACCTCAGCAAGCTGGCATTTTGTGAATATGTCAACTGGCTTAAAAGTGTCTTCAAACACGTCTCATGAAACCCGTGACCATTATTTTGACCTTACACAGTTCTTTGCGCTCTCGCCTATGATGGATAGGGCTGTCGATTGCAATGACAACAAACAAATTAGCACTGGCATCATAATGACCTATTATAGAAATATAGATGATCCTAAATAAAAAAATAGGAAACAGCTGTTTTTTTTAATAACCGATGAAAAATTTCTATGTGGGGAGAGGGGGGTTCATTATGACGTACTGAATATGTGGTAATCGTTTTAGCGTCGTTGTCCCTTCTACCTTGTTTATATGAAGAGATAAAGGTTGTAGGTTGTTTGTAAGTTTGGAAATACGGGGGAAATCTTCGGAAACACTGCTCAGATTCCTAAAATTCTTCCACAAATGAGAAGCTATATAATCCCTGAGTTATAAAAAAAAAGATAATTTTCGCCTATTACGCAAGCGAAACCGTGGGTAAAGGCTAGCGAATCCATTCGCTTAGCAGTGATAGCCTAGTGGTGTGACCCAGACTGCCAAGTCAGGTCTCGAGTTCGAACCTTCCATTCGATTCTTCGGATTCATGTGCGTATTGTACTCGTAGTATTATCACTTGCTTTGGTGAAGGAAAACATCGTAAGGACCCCAAACAAGCATGCCTGAGAGATGTTTCTCGACGACAACGGTAAGTAAAGCCAAGTCAGAGACCAACGGGCGGCGTAAACCTCTGACACCAGTTTAGGCACTAACCACACGAAAAAAAACAAAGATTACTTTGTGAGTCCTTATTTTGAAATTTCTCTAGGCTTTTTAGAGTTCCTGAAAAATTCGTATGAGCAAAAAACGCTCATTACAATAACACATACTTTAAAGGTAACTGACTTAATTTTTTGGTTTTCTGCTAACTATATGTATACCTACTATCATATGGCATAATCAGAGTACATCACCAGAGGAGTACGGCACGAACGTGCGACGTAAAACGAACGATTTTTAAGTTTAATCATACTTCTTACATGAATAGTTTTCGGATAAAATAAATATAATATACGAAACGAATGTTTTTACTTTAAAACGGTTGGATTTTCTTTGGTACTGCCTCACTGCTGGGAATAGGCTTCCTCCATATCTTTCCAGTTACACTTTTCGTGCGCCACCTCGAACCAGCCGTCGCAGTGCGCGTCCAGGTCATCTCGCCACCAACTATTGTTTATTCCAGTAACTATTTTGCTATATTGGTGTTATGCGTCTGACTCATTAATTTTTAGATTTATATTTTACAGTTCCATTTGAAAAAGTTCTATATTATTTGTAAGCGTCTCATTTGAAAGTCTCTTTATTTGCTTCGTGAACAATTTCGCCTGGTGGACTCTCAAGTCGAATCGCATTTTTACGCGGGTTGGTCAGTGATTGGAGCTGTATTTAATTCGGTTAAAAACACGTTTGTAATATTATAATTATTTGTCTGATTATAAAATATAGTCGATTTCGTTATGCGTACAACTATACCGGAGTCATCTTGGCCTGCCATAGTAGGAAAGTCCCTACGTTCTCCGTCAGTCATTAACTGATACCTCGCTATTGGCGACGGAAACCGGAACCTTAAAAAAAAGGTGCCTTGATCAGGTACTACCGATCTTGATCCCCCACATTGGTAATTTACTAACATACACATATACGTGAGTTACTTCTATACTAATATTATAAAGAGGTAAAGTTTATTTGTAAGTTTGTACATATGTAGGGGGTAATCTTCGGAACTACTGATCCGATTCTAATTGAACAAATTTAACACTTGTAGAACGTAGCTACGTTATTCATTGGTGCTATAAATTATATTTATATCATGCTTATTAGCCGAGTTATCACAATTTTTGCGGACGAAGTCGCGGGCGAAGTGCTAGTTTGGTATAAGATGAGCAAAGTTTTGTGTATTCGAGTTAGGTGTAATAAAAGTCAATATTTTTGTAGGTATATATTTATGCAATAAACTGTATTCATCATAAAACTGAGTAACTACTAAAAGATAAATGAACAAAATCTCTTCAGAAACTAGCAGTGAAGTTTCAACATACCTATATCCATTTATGAGTCTTCTACCAAAAACTAAATAGTTTAAGTCCTGACAGCTGATTGGGTTAAATTATACTAAGAGAAAACACTAAACTTTGCCAAGCCCTAAACCTCAACATGCCATCAAATTTCCTATGACTACTATCTACTACGTAATCGGGCAGAACAATTTTAATTTTCTTTGTGGCGTCCCCTGACCGGGAAACAATTCTCAACGAGTACTTAGTAATATTTTGGTCAATTGCATTTTAAAATAAATCAGGCGTAGATGACGAAAACATTCTTTGAATCAAGAAAAATGCTGTTTAGACATAGGTATATTAGTTATTCTCATTGGACATGGGTTTAATATTCATAAGGCATTCAAACTTTATAACTTCCTCACCACGACATTTGCCCTAAAACTATCACAGACGAATGTTCTTAATAGTATCTAATTCATATTACGTATATAAGAATAGTTTTTTCACCATAAAAATTCTAGCATTGAATCATCACAATGACCATATTACTATACTCTATGACAATGACTCTGCAAACGCCCCTGTCAGATGCCAATAAAAAAATGACTATTTATTCATTCTGAATTTCAAAAATAAATGTTTTTTTTTTCTTTTCTAAAATAGACATAAGGGTTGCAAGCCGCCAAAGAACTAAAAAGTTTCTAGCCTTGAAGCTTTCATGCAGGGAAACACTGCAGAGTGTGGGTATTGCTGGATCTGTCCCAAATGTACCTTCAAGCCTCTTTCAGCCTTAAAAAAGTGTGCTTGGGAACAGTGTGGGCATCTCATTAGAACATCCAGCGATGTGGAATGTTCACTGGCACTCTGTTCGGCGATACTACAGTCGTCATTATTCAACATAAAATAATTGGAAATAACGTGAGTAACTTATTCTATACTAGCCATGGCCGCACCTTCACCCGCGTGGACTTAGATCTATCTCAGCTTATTTTAATAAAAAGCAACATGACTTTGTTCGTTAGTATGACAATTTACACCATTGTTTTGGTGTTTGTTGATTGGGCAGGATACTGCAGAGACTAGATTCAAACTCAAAGCATTTATTTTAAATAGACCCGTGACAGTATTAATAATGAATGAATAGTAAAAACAATACCAATAGTACCAATACCAATACTAATGTGACTTTTTCAATTCATATGTACTTTCTAAGTTTATCTTGGACATCACAGACATCGGTGAAGGAAAACATCGTGAGGAAACCTGGACTTATAATTAATATAACTCTGAAATCGCCAACCCGTCTTGAGCAAGCGTGGTGATCAATGCTCGTGCCTTCTCAGTATGAGAAGAGGCCTTTGCCCAGCAGTGGGACGGTTACAGGCTGGTATGAATAGTAAAAAATAAGCTACCTACACTCCAGTGGTCCATTATAAAGAGTGCACCTCTTTTCAAATCAAGGTAGATATTACACAGCCCTGGGTACACTAATGTTGCTTCTATATACAGCATGTATGAGAAAGCTGTGGTCATATTTAGGAGTACAGGGCGCCAAACTGAACAAATTTCTTTATAGGACTAAAATCGTAATCACGAAAAATGATTATTTGTAAGTTGAGCATTACTGAATGACTATACATTTACTCGTAAACCTACCCGGATTAAATTCTCCAAATGTAGCAGCCATGGAATCTGGATTTGTGCCCGCTCGATTGCAATAGACTTGCTCCCTATGACATGAGACTTATACATACCTAACTGGCGAAATGTGGCTGTTACATAAGGTACCTACACCTCTGCCTAACTATTCGCGGATTACTGGTGTGATGTTATGGTTATGTTATATAAAAAATGTTCATGCTGTATCATGTACGAGATTAAATATCTATAATCGTAGCAAGAGTCATGAATAAGGAAGGTAACGTTGCTGAGTGCTGAGTTTTTTTTTGTCAAAATATTGCTAGAGTAAGTACAAGTACCAGGGATAATCTTATACCTCATCAAATATTTACATAAATACAAGCGACTGACGACACTGACGCAAAAACGGTTACCACGTATACACTGCATCATTCTAAAACCCCCAAATAGAATTTTTCAAATAGCCGTATCTTACAAGAGTGCAATACCTACACGGTCAAAATGTAAGAACAGCTGATTTAAAAAAATGTGAATTAAAAAACTTAAAAAAATACTTTTATAAAAATGGGCTCAAAAGAAGAAAATAAACCTTGGAGTAAATAAAAACTAAAAGTAGTTTTGTCGAAATTATTTCTGATAACGCATCATTATCTCAGCACTTTTTTCGTATCCGTGCTGTTAACCGTTGAGAAGTTCCTTCGTCAGAAGACGATCCTGGCTGCAGCATGAGGGCATGATAGAAATCATGTTTATCTATCAAAACTGAACGCGGCTACGATTTTGATTTTGCATGCGACACGGTAGAATATGGAGGACTATATTTTATAAAAAAATATCTATGTACCAATTACCCATGTTTGCATAGAAATAAATTATTTGATTTGATTTTACATATAACTTCTATTTCCCGTTGAAGAGTTCCCTCGTGATGAGATGAATCGGGCTACAGGATGAGTTCATGATAGAAATCATGTTTATCCATCAAATATGAACTCGTATGCAAAGTTTCGTGTCCCCGCTATTAGCCGTTGAGGAGTTCCCTCGTGAGAAGACGATTTTTTATTATTTAAGATGGGTTTGCTCTTGACTCTAGTCTAGGTCAGAGGTGACAGAAACAGAGTCGACGATGGAGCGAGCTTACCCAGAAGAAGCCTGTTTACTCTAACTTTGAAGAGATTAGGGTTAAATGCGTTCGGAAACACAGACGCAGGCAGAGAGTTCCACTCCTTTGCTGTGCGCATAATAAAAGACGTTTGGAAACGCTTAGTGCGAATTGACGGAATATCAACAAGGTAGGGGTGGTAACCTGCAGTGCGTCTAGATGTCCGATGGTAGAAGGGGGCCGGTGGGATGAGGTTGTGGAGTTCATGGGCACACTCACCGAAGTACAATCTGTAGAAGACCGACAAACAGGCAACCTTGCGGCGATGAGCCATACTGTGAAGCTTGGCATCCACCAGTTTTTCGTCGCCAATGAGCCGAGAGTGATCACCGAGTCAAGCGCAGCTAGATGGTATTTAGCTGAGCCATCCCATAGGTGGCTGCAATACTCCATGCAGGATCGGACTTGTGCTTTGTAACGTGTTAAAAGCTGTCCAGGCGTGAAGTATCGCTTCACTCTATTAAGGATGCCCAGCTTTTAGGCCGCGGTTTGGGCTTTGTTTTCAATGGTGGCGCCGAAGTTGAGGTTGGATGTCAACTCCATGCCAAGGAGCTCGAGTCGATTAGTTATAGGAACTGATGTACCCCGAAAAGTAGGAGTTTGGTCGAAACTACTCCTTTTTGCAGTGAAAAGACACGCCTGAGTTTTGGTGGCGTTAAAAGAGACCAGATTGTCATCACCCCACCGGGAGACAAGGCTTAAGGTCAAATTTGTCCGCTCTACCATGGCCTCTCTCAAAGAACGAACTTCATCCCTGCTGGTCCCTGCAGTGGACAAGTATCTCTCTGAAACCGTACTGTCGTCTGCGTACCCAACAATACCATGCTGAAGAAGACGATCCTGGCTGCAGGATGGGTTTGTAATATAAAAAAAACATGTTTATCCATCAAATATGAACTCGTATGAAAAGTTTCGTGTCCGCGCTATTAACCGTTGAGGAGTTCCCTCGCGAGGAGACGATCGTGGCTGCAGGATGAAGTATGTCTGTCATAAAAATGTATTGTCACCAGAACCAAGGATGAGTGCAAAATTTCAGCTCAATCGGTTGGGAGGAACTGGTTTGAAATTCACTTACAAGATTTGACCAACACAATCATGCTAATTAACAAACTAGCAAACAAATTAGCAAGGCAAGTTGAATAGAAGCTTATAATAAAAAAATTACCGATGAAAAATTTCGATGTGGGGAGATTCAGAATACGTGGTAACCAGTTGTTTGGTGTATTTGTGTTTATGACAAATCTTCTTCGTGATAATTTACTCTTTTGGCTCGAATTCCAACTTTATTATGCATTCGTACTTATGTATTCGTTTTTCAAAACTACTTGCTAGTTTAAGGGGTTAAAAAGGGGTAATGAAGTTTTTAGGGAAAGACTTTACTGCGGGACTTGACTAACTTGTACAGT
Source organism: Standfussiana lucernea (assembly GCA_964057025.1). NCBI lineage: Eukaryota > Metazoa > Arthropoda > Insecta > Lepidoptera > Noctuidae > Standfussiana > Standfussiana lucernea. The sequence continues at coordinate 4,362,048 of OZ059802.1, read as the reverse complement.
ATGTGTCGCAACACGCGCAGTGATTGGTTCATGATTCTAGGTAAACGGGAAGTACCCCATAGGATTTGATTTACTGTGGCATAAAAACATTTATTAAGATCTTTTGATTGTGTTGACTTAGAAGGTTTTTACAGTGCCATGGGATCACAGACTGTATTTGATATAAAGGACATTGCCAGATCCTGCCCCAGCCATTTACAGAAAATGTAAAATAATGAAAATATTATGTATATATGTGTATATAATTGTAATGAATATACATTGCACTTTTAGTCGGGTAATAAGAAAGTGCCTGCATTTTGGGGTGGATGACAGAACAAGATCCACATCGTATTCTGTAAACAGTCTATTGTAGGGTTATAGACAGTGCACTATTAGACAGACGTAGACGGTACATACTGTTTTCAATAAAACCAATGTTTAATTTCTCATAATTATATAATATATTTTGATCCAAATCCAAAATTAAGACAAGGCGAACAGAAAACAATACTGTTAAATTTTAAATATCTAGTCTAAAGACTATAAATACTGATATCGCATAATTGTATAATATTATCAACACAGTTTTAATTTAAACTTACTACATATAACATTAATTTCTAAGAGCTTGACGTGACTGCCAGTGTTTGTTGAGAGAGGCAGATGATAGAATTCTGTTGTCACAGTTAACGTTTTGCGGCCAATCGCACCACTCGCTGTTTATGTTATAGAGTAAGCCGACTGGACAGGTTTGCGCTACGGGAACTGAGTGGGCGCATATATAGAACTGGTTACAGTTCTCATGGGCGATCAGTTTTCCTTGAGATCCTGGTTGAAGGCACAGAGCCGGCGCGTTTCTAGGATTGCAGGCGCAATCATCAGGAACAATCCTGTCACCACAAACAACATTATCTGGCCAGTCACAGCGTTGGTTATAGGGATTGAATAAAAGCCCTTCGTTGCATGGTTGCGCTAAAGGCACACCTCCGGCGCAAATGTAATATTGGTCGCAGTTTTCATGTGCTACTAATACTCCTTCAGAGTCATTGCCTGCGCATATCACGGGAGCTTGGCTGGGATCATCATTACCAACGTTGTTATTGTCTTCTTCGGTGTCGCTATCGCTTTCATCGCTCACAGGTTCTGGTATCACTCTGTCACCGCATTCAACATTTTCTGGCCAGTCACAATTTTGTGTGTAGGGGTTGTATAAAAGGAACCCATTGCAACTGAAAGCTACGGGTCTACCATGGTCGCAAACGTAGTATTGGTTGCAATTTTGGTGAGCAATTTGTACACCACTAGAGCCATCTACTGCGCAAATTGCGGGAGCTTCTTCGGGGTTACAGTTGCACGGTCCGACGATTCCTACTTCTTCACTTTCGTCTTCTTTGCTCTCGTTTACATCATCTTCAGGGTCCGGAATTATTCTATCACCGCAATCAACATTGAACGCCCAGTCACATGCTTGTGAAACGGGATTATACAAAGTATTTGCAGGGCATCTGAATGGTACCGGCTTACCGTTATCACATTTGTAGAACTGATTACAGTTTTCATGAGCTATTAAAACACCATCAGAGTTATTTATTGCGCAAATAGAAGGAGCTTGATCAGGATCACAATTGCATTGGCCGCTGTTCTCGTCACTGTTTCCGGAACAATCGTCATCAACAGTGGTACTTCCTGGGGTGGTAACTGCTGGGTTGGTCACACCTGGGGTGGTAACTGCTGGGTTGGTCACACCTGGGGTGGTAACTGCTGGGTTGGTTACACCTGGGGTGGTAACTGCTGGGTTGATCACGACTGGGGTGGTTACTCCATCACCAGGGGGCTGAATCTCAGCGCTCTCAGGGTCTGGGATGACTCTGTCTCCGCAGTCCACGTTGAACGGCCAGTCACATTGGTCCTTAGCAGGGTTGAACAGAAGACCGGCAGGACATGTTAGTACTACTGGTTTGCCTCCATTACACACGTAAAACTGGTTGCAATTCTCGTGTGCTACCAAAACTCCTTCTGAATCATCTGCTGCGCAGATGGCAGGGGCTTCGCTGGGATCGCAGTTGTTGCCTGGGATAGTTTCTCCTGGGGTGGTTCCTGGTGGGTTGGTCACACCTGGGGTGGAAACGATTTGTTCTGGGTCTGGGATCACTCTGTCACCACAGTCCACATTCTCCGGCCAGTCACATTGTTCTGTGTAGGGATTGTATAGTAAGTTTCCGTAGCATTTGAGCACGACAGGTTTACCATGATCGCACTTGTAAAATTGGTTGCAATTTTCATGAGCGACTAGAATGCCATCAGAATCATCAGCCGCGCAGATGGAAGGTGCCTCCTCGGGCTTACAGTTGCATGTACCGGGCGGTCGCGTGGGGACAACTACTCCATCACCAGGGGGTTGAATCTCAGAGCTCTCAGGGTCTGGGATGACTCTGTCTCCGCAGTCCACGTTGAACGGCCAGTCACATTGGTCCTTAGCAGGGTTGAACAGAAGACCGGCAGGACATGTTAGTACTACTGGTTTGCCTCCATTACACACGTAAAACTGGTTACAATTCTCGTGTGCTACCAAAACTCCTTCTGAATCATCTGCTGCGCAGATGGCAGGGGCTTCGCTGGGATCGCAGTTGTTGCCTGGGATAGTTTCTCCTGGGGTGGTTCCTGGTGGGTTGGTCACACCTGGGTTGGTCACACCTGGGGTGGAAACGATTTGTTCTGGGTCTGGGATCACTCTGTCGCCACAGTCCACATTCTCCGGCCAGTCACATTGTTCTGTGTAGGGATTGTATAGTAAGTTTCCGTAGCATTTGAGAACGACAGGTTTACCATGATCGCACTTGTAGAATTGGTTGCAATTTTCATGAGCGACTAGAATGCCATCAGAATCATCAGCCGCGCAGATGGAAGGTGCCTCCTCGGGCTTACAGTTGCATGTACCGGGCGGTCGCGTGGGGACAACTACTCCATCCCCAGGTGGCTGAATCTCAGAGCTCTCAGGGTCTGGGATGACTCTGTCTCCGCAGTCCACGTTGAACGGCCAGTCACATTGGTCCTTAGCAGGGTTGAACAGAAGACCGGCAGGACATGTTAGTACTACTGGTTTGCCTCCACTACACACGTAAAACTGGTTGCAATTCTCGTGTGCTACCAAAACTCCTTCTGAATCATCTGCTGCGCAGATGGCAGGGGCTTCGCTGGGATCGCAGTTGTTGCCTGGGATAGTTTCTCCTGGGGTGGTTCCTGGTGGGTTGGTTACACCTGGGTTGGTCACACCTGGATTGGTCACACCTGGGTTGGTCACACCTGGGTTGGTCACACCTGGGTTGGTAACACCTGGGTTGGTCACACCTGGGTCGGTCACACCTGGGTTGGTCACACCTGGGGTGGAAACGATTTGTTCTGGGTCTGGGATCACTCTGTCGCCACAGTCCACATTCTCCGGCCAGTCACATTGTTCTGTGTAGGGATTGTATAGTAAGTTTCCGTAGCATTTGAGCACGACAGGTTTACCATGATCGCACTTGTAGAATTGGTTGCAATTTTCATGAGCGACTAGAATGCCATCAGAATCATCAGCCGCGCAGATGGAAGGTGCCTCCTCGGGCTTACAGTTGCATGTACCGGGCGGTCGCGTGGGGACAACTACTCCATCACCAGGGGGTTGAATCTCAGAGCTCTCAGGGTCTGGGATGACTCTGTCTCCGCAGTCCACGTTGAACGGCCAGTCACATTGGTCCTTATTAGGGTTGAACAGAAGGCCAGGCGGACAGTATAATGCCACTGGTTTACCTCCAGAGCACTTGTAGAATTGGTTACAATTCTCGTGTGCTACCAAAACTCCTTCTGAATCATCTGCTGCGCAGATGGCAGGGGCTTCGCTGGGATCACAGTTGTTGCCTGGGGTAGTATCTCCTGGGGTGGTTCCTGGTGGGTTGGTTACACCTGGGTTGGTCACACCTGGATTGGTCACACCTGGATTGGTCACACCTGGATTGGTCACACCTGGGTTGGTCACACCTGGGTTGGTTACACCTGGGGTGGAAACGATTTGTTCTGGGTCTGGGATCACTCTGTCGCCACAGTCCACATTCTCCGGCCAGTCACATTGTTCAGTGTAGGGATTGTATAGTAAGTTTCCGTAGCATTTGAGCACGACAGGTTTACCATGATCGCACTTGTAGAATTGGTTGCAATTTTCATGAGCGACTAGAATGCCATCAGAATCATCAGCCGCGCAGATGGAAGGTGCCTCCTCGGGCTTACAGTTGCATGTACCGGGCGGTCGCGTGGGGACAACTACTCCATCACCAGGGGGTTGAATCTCAGAGCTCTCAGGGTCTGGGATGACTCTGTCTCCGCAGTCCACGTTGAACGGCCAGTCACATTGGTCCTTAGCAGGGTTGAACAGAAGGCCAGGCGGACAGTATAATGCCACTGGTTTACCTCCAGAACACTTGTAGAATTGGTTACAATTCTCGTGTGCTACCAAAACTCCTTCTGAATCATCTGCTGCGCAGATGGCAGGGGCTTCACTGGGATCGCAGTTGTCGCCTGGGGTAGTATCTACTGGGGTGGTTCCTGGTGGGTTGGTTACACCTGGGTTGGTCACACCTGGATTGGTCACACCTGGGTTGGTCACACCTGGGTTGGTCACACCTGGGTTAGTCACACCGGGGGTGGAAACGATTTGTTCTGGGTCTGGGATCACTCTGTCCCCACAGTCCACATTCTCCGGCCAGTCACATTGTTCAGTGTAGGGATTGTAAAGTAAGTCCCCATGGCAAATGAGCACGACAGGTTTACCGTGGTCGCACTTGTAGAATTGGTTGCAATTTTCATGAGCGACTAGAACGCCATCGGAACCTTCTGCCGCGCAGATGGAAGGGGCCTCCTCCGGCTTACAGTTACATGTACCGGGTGGTCGAGTGGGGATTACAACATCACCCGGAGGTTGGATGTCAGAGCTGTCACTGTCTTCAGGTTCGCTGTTAATAGGTGGTTGGCCTTCTTCTGGAGGCGGAGATACATCTTCACCGTCACAACTGGTATCACCATTGGTATCGTCATTACAACCTGTACATTCAGTTTCAGGAACAATTCTGTCTCCGCAGTCAACATCTCTTGGCCAGTCACATTGCTTAGTGTAAGGATTGAATAGTAAGTCTCCAAAGCACGAAACAGCAACTGGTAAACCATGGTTGCATATGTAGTATTTGTTGCAATTTTCATGTGCAATCAGTTCACTTTCCGACCCAGGAGCTGCACAAATGGCTGGGGCTTCTTCAGGATTACAGTTGCAAGTACCATCGTTTTCTGTAGTGTCTTCATCATCACTGCCGTTACCATCTCCAGGCTCTGGAATGACTCTATCACCGCATTCCACAGTTTGTGGCCAATCGCATGCTTCTGTGTAAGGATTGTATAAGAGAGTCGGTGAACAATCGAACGTCACTGGCTTGCCTTCAGCGCACTTGTAGAATTGATTACAATTTTGATGTGCCACAAGGATTCCGTTTGAGCCTTCAGCTGCACAAATGGATGGTGCCTCACCAGGGTTGCAATTACATGTCCAATCATTGTCGGTGTCACTTACATCATCGCTATCACTGTCTTCCTCTTTGACAGGCCCCTCTGCGATCGGCCTGTCGCCGCAGTCAACATTGTAGGGCCACTGACATGTTTCATTAAATGGGTCGTACAGAAGGTTATCTGGGCAGTAGTATGCTACTGGTTTTCCATTTGCACATTTGTAGAACTTGTTGCAATTTTCATGTGCTATTAATACATCGTTGTTACCGTAGTTAGCCTGGCAGATCTGGTGCGCTTCAGATGGGTCGCAGTTGCATGGACCTGTTCGTTGCTCTGGGTTTTGGTTGATCCCCTGTGCTAGTGCAACTGCACATAGCAGTAGTATAATGGCGTCTGAAAATAATAATAACTCAATGTATTATGCATCAATCAATAGTTAATCTCTTCAACTTTTGTGTCTTATCAGTGATTAGTAATAAAATATATGACCACCTTAGCTGGACTGATAACCATATAGTGATACTATCATGTGCATATCTAATGTATCAAATTAAAAGATATGCGAAACTTAGTACTTCTCGAATAGGTACCGTACTTGCAAAAACATAACGGTTTCAATCTAATAGAGATTAATTTTCTAGATCATGGATCAAATTTCTCTTGGGTTAATAATGAACCGATTATGCGATACAAAGCATTCTATAGTTACTTTAAGTCGTGATTTCTTACTGTAGTGTTTCCACTATAAACGAATTTCAACTTCATTCTATTATTATAAATTAAGTTGATTTCAGTATACCCAGTACCTACTATTGAAAAGTCATAGAAAAGTTTGAACTCTGAACTCAAATTGAACTGTGTTGGTTTAAAAGTTGTATTTCCAAAAACGATTTTTTCTGTACATGGTTTTCGTGTTCGGAAACTAAATAGTGAATGCAGTTTGTATTCTATTTATACACTTTAAAATATTTCGATCTGGTTCATTTACTCATGGTTCACATGTAGCATAAGTATCTGCAATCAATCGTGTACAATCAGTAAGTTGAGTTGAGCTACTTTTTGTATGATTTATAAATTGAACTCATTCTCAATATATATTTAAAATCCTTGTCTATTGTGAATTTACGACACTACAGCTACACAACAATTAATCAAAGTATCATCAGTCACAACGATGTTACGGCACGCCCCTAAGAACATGCGGTTTTATATTTTTGTTTTCTGAAAACTTCAATTGAGTTTGGTATTTATGTATACCTAGACATTTTCGTCTTTGCTCATACGCACTGATCATAAAAATATCTTTTATTTCGGTACTAAAATGTCAGCCCGATAGATAATGTAACATCATCTTGTAATGACTGCATGAACTTGAATATATAAAATAAATTCATGATTAGTCATACTATATTTTTGCAGTTAGTGTAGAAATTTAATTTCTTAATTTTGCAGTAACTCCGAGTAAGGCTGTAGAGAATAATTGGTGCTTTAGTTTAAGTCACTTTTCCTTCATATCAGGTAAATAAAAAAAATATGGCACTAAAATTTTCACTCAATAGAATTTACACTTGTGATCTCGAGAACATTTTTGGAAATCTCACTTTTGAAACATTAAAGCTGGGCTAACATTTTGTATTGCATAGTCTATCAATGCAAAGATTAAGTATCACATTTCACATTAACACTTACCTTTCATTTAATAGATCCAATGAGACTATTGTTTTTTCTTTAATTGTTGCACTAACACTGATATGGAATAATTGATTGCACAATTATTTATACGTTTTTGAATATTATACGCGGCAGATTATCAGTTCGATTAAAACACTGATTTATATCGATTAGCTCGTATATTTTTTTTTAAAGATAATTATCAAAAATGACAAAAGAATCATTCTTGTGCTGACAAAAAGATAATGATGATAAGGTTCCCTTGAATTCCTATGTTGCATATGTGAGGTGCAATAGATTAAAGCTATCTGAACAATTTGAACTGCTTTGAAGTAAGTATTAAAGGGGTGTTGCTATATTAAGAGAAGAGATCCGGGATCAGAGTACTTTGCCCAGACACAAGCTGGTCGTCCACCCAGCGTTGCCGCAGCAACCCCACGGATATGCTGAGGCGCTCCGGTGGCATATTAAGAAATCATTGGGGTGCCTAGAACGAAGGTCAACTGCACGCAATGCCTTATACTTAATTTTATTTGTCATGAAACCTTTGCGCAGTAAGCAGTACGGAGCAGTTTTGCAAAACACTTTGGTTTTGGACTGAAAATGCCGATAGGTACTTAATCCAAAGACCACTGCGGAGTCACAGCTATAAAATTATAGGTCTGTACAAGACTTACAAACCACTATGTGATTGAGGTCAAAAAACAGTCACACGTATAAAACTAACTACTAAGATAAGTGGAATATTTTTTACGAATGAAAAGCATTTGCATGTGGCTGAGATGAGAATGCTATGGAGGATGTGTGGTGTAACGCGAATAGATAAAATAAAAAATGAAAACATAACAGCCGCCGCTGCCGGTATACGCGTGCTTTCTGGATTTATCCAGAGCCTTCGATACAGTTTTGTACGAAAGACTGCCTGTGAAGCTGGAGAGGTTGGTTAATTTCAAATGTATTAATCTGGGATTTTTCATTAAAAAAAAAACGAATTTACTCAGAAACTACTGAATTTCGGTAGAACATTTGATGGCATAATTTATTGCATTATAACCCTACTATGACGTCCTGCAAGGAATACGTTGAGTCACCAGTCACCCTGTTTAACTCGTGCGGATTGCCCTATCCAAAACGTATACATACATATACGCGTACACTAACAATTTTAATTTTGATTTCATTGTAAATTATAGTGTATAATGTGTATAAAACAAACCAATTGATTTTAATTTAATGTATTGTATGGATTATACTTATCTGAAATAAATGAATGAATAATAATTAGTAACAAGAGGAAGTCTGAAAGTGGCACCGATGACCGAAAAGTTGTGTGGTAATCGGTTGTCGTGGTATGGGCACGTGATGCAGAGGAATGAGGAAAATATTGTGAGGAAAGTTTTGAGTATGAATGTAGAGGGTATACAAGTAGAGGAAAACCAAAGAGACGATGGATGGACTGTGTGAAGGATGATATATGACTAGAAAGGAGGTAACTGTTGAGATAAAGAGTAATAGAGAAGTTTGGAAGAACAAGACATGATGCGCCGACCCCAAAAATGATGATAAGCGGGGAATATTTTAATCCAAGCGTCGTTGCGTCGGGGGACCGCTTCTTTGCGGTTTACTAACAAGCAGATGAGATACGCACAGAAAGTGACAAACAAAGCGGTCCCCCGACGCAACGACGCCAATTTTCAGAATTTTCCTCCTCTCACTTTAGAAATTAGGAGGGGACAATTAATTCAACCACTAACCAATTATTGAGGGGGGCACAATTTTTACGGCTTTTAGAAGCTAATATCTCACCAACCTTAGACTTAAGAAAAAAAGTATTTGGGGAAACTCGACATATTTTTTTAAGAGCTATTAATAGACACACTAGACATACGTAGAACTATTTTTTCAACCTTTAGTTAAAATCAGAGAGACATGATTCATTACATAATGGTAATAAAACACTATCAGGCCAGTGATTCGGTAGTTCCCCTGTAGAATCGGAAAAATACTCTCCTAATACAATTGATAGGTACAATATAAGGATTATGCGTTAATACTATTCTCAAGGATAAGATAACGTTTTAATGCCAAATTATTTGATTGACCATAAAGTGGAAATAATGACGAACAATGTTGATATCCTATTTTAATCTTTATTGAAATCAAACAACTCTATTGTTTTATTGTTATGACTGCAGATTTTATTGTTGTTTGAAGAATTCACCCTTTTATCTGTCATCGGAATGTAGCAAACACACACTACACAGGTAGCAAACACCTAGAGGTGTTTAGCCTTCTTAGCTCGCCCAAAAGATTATCTAGTATTAAATCAGGGCATCAGCAAAATCATCACAGACATTCCCCAAAAGGACAGCTTGCGCTTTATAAGTCAGTGGCAATGCTAAACACTGTAGATTCGTAGCATAATTTCTGCCTACGCCTACGGCTACGCGGTAGCCATTTGTTGCTACGAGACCTACGTCATCTATCGTCATAAGTTTAAAATCGTAATAAGACTAACACGTTATTTGTTTTGGGTTTATAAGACGTCACAATTGCACGTTAGGTATCTTATTCAGGTGTAGCAAGGCTTTCCATAAACGTTTTGATAAGACGTAAAACTTGGTGCACGTGCTTACTGTTATCAAGACTTATTAAATCAACGTGACCTCTAAATTGCGTAGTGTTGTTATTAGATACAGTTTTTATTCCGTATTCGATGGTGACATAATGAAGAATTAAATTAGTCACCATTAAACATGACTGATAAGAATCAGTCAAGTTTAATGGTGACTAATTTAATTAAAATTATAAAAATCTTATCGTGAACTGCCTTTTTCGTTAGATCTGATTGCATATTGTAATTGTCTTCGTTTCTTTGCTAATAAATCGTGAAATTGGACTTAGATTGGACATCACGCTCTAAAGTTCATTTTATAACACAGCAACTTGACATCACGCGGCACGCCTATGTACATATAATCCCGGAATTGTAAGGCAGAGGTGTACCTTAAATACATTCACGTTTCGCTAGTTACGTTTCAGTCTCATTAGTAGGGGCCAGCCTATTGCCACCAACTGAACACAAATCCTAGCAATAGATTGAGGAATCTGCTACTGGGAAATTCAATAGTTTAGTAAAATTGGAATAGGCATACATAATTTACAAACTAAACACAACCTTAAATCAATTATGTAAACTAATTTATTTGCAAAACAAGACTAAACTAAAAATAAGCCTAATCACATATTTAAAACGAAAAAAAAACCTCAAAGTTCTTCTCCGTATCGCTGTCATGCGTAACGTGCCCAGAAAACTGGCAGCATTGCCACGTTGAATGGAAATGCTAATTCTCTGTCCAAGAAAGAAGCCAGCTCTCTGGTTACGCGAAGTGTCGACCGGTCGTCGTGAAATTTCCTGAAAAGGACACGTGCAACTCGGGCCCCATATCCTGAGCGTTTTGTTCCCAAACGGCTTAAAACTGTAGCATCCAATGAGGTTACAATTTTTGCGCCGCTTGAAGGTGTCAGCAGCCGCAGCAGCAGCGCCAGTGTAACAGCCCCCCGTACTTGTAATATGGTATGATGGCGCATGGTTGACGACACATGTTGCGATCACCAGATGCAAGTTATTTGACCACCGATTATTTTTGTTAAAAGTCTAGCTCATTCTTCGGTATAGTCTATGGATAATGATTAGTCCGATTTATTAGTTAAAAAGATCACTATCTACTTATTGTTGATCAGTAAACAATTGCAACGTGCAAGGTCATGCATGACGCATTATTTCTTTGACATCTAATTAAATATGGTGAAATATTTATTTAGGACCTTTGGTTCATTCCCTTTCAAACAATAAAAGGCAACGACTGTCCCACTGTAAATACGTCCGTAAGAACGCTTGCAAGATAACTGAGTTTTTATTTATTTTTTGTTTTTTTTTTTCCAACTAGGCTTGGAATGTAAGGGGGCACACCTACCATCTCAGTGCACAAGTCAACCACACCTGCTCGTGGTACATCCCGCTAAACAACAAACGAGGCCCTGACAACCGACTACGCGAAATAACCATTTCTAAATAAATCCCCAAAGCTAAATGGCGCACACTAGGGACGGGCAGCAGCCCAGCATGGCGGTTATGGGCAAACCCTTGCGGGCTGCTGTAGGCTAATGAGAATGAACTAGGCTTAGTACAATTTATCATCAAATAAACAAAACTACACCTTTAATACTTTGAGATGCAAAGTAAGTCGACGTTACAACATACGTCCACACGGGCCTAATGTGTGTTGGTAGATATCACCGAATTTCGGTTCTAGGACAAGGAGGTTTCCTCATGATGATAGCCTTCACCGTTTTAAAGTGATGCTAAAATAAATTGGGGTCGAACCTCAGAACTAAAGCTCGTAAGTCTGGGTCGTTACCACTAGGTCACAACTAAACAAGGTTGTTTACTTTACAAGTGAACACAACTTTGTTAAATCTCTCACCTTGTTGTTAAGGAAAGTCATTTTAAATTATTTGTTTTTTCATGCCTCTAGGAATTCTATTAATCACACAACAGAATGATTAATCATATTCAGTTTTAAGTAATTAAATACACGCTATTTAGGTGCTGTATAAATAAATTAAGAAAGATCCACAAATATAAACAGTGATCGCGGGCGCCATCAGTTTTGAGTTAGGTATTTTTTCTTATTCTAGACGACTACTTGGTCAACAACAGTTCATTAAGTGGTAAATAGTAGATTATACACCAAGGGGTTATCCCTTGGTGTATACAGACACTGTCACGGCCCGGGAGCGCATTTTAAATCTCGAACACAACGAGGGATCCCAGGGTTTTTTTTTTGTTTTTTACGTGTGGAAATCCCCGATGGATGTCCTCCGGGGGCTGGCGGAGGGGTCTGTCAGACTCCTACTGACAAAAACCACACGTTGTTCCTCCTCGTCACTTCTGGCTGGGGTGCGGGTACACAATTGTATTCTTCACAATCACCGCAGCAGTGATGGTTTGCTTGCGACAAATCCCGTCACAGGTAAAGGGGTGGAGTGAGCTGGTCCTCGCGCTGTCATTCCATGTGAGAGGCGCACGGAAACACCACGCGACGCCAACCCGGGCCTATTTGCTTAGACGACGGACTTCCCCAAGTCCATCGCCCGAGGACATCTCCCTCGAAAGAGAGGCTACTGCCTCCTTCGTTGCCATTACGTGTTCGAGGAGGATAGCTACTGCTAGCCATGAGCTTTCGTTTTCAACCATACATTTAAGTACTGTTGGAAGCGAGAGGTCGGTTCCTACTAACTCTCAATTCAAGTCATAGGTCTCGAGTTCGAACCCAAGACACGCACCTCTGATTTTTCGGCATTATGTGCGTATTGTACCTATAATTATCACTTGCTTCGGTGAAGGAAAACATCATTAGAAAACCAGCATGCCTGAGAGATATTTCTCGACGGCATGTAAAAGCCAAGTCAGAGGCCTTTGGGCGGTATAAAAACTCTGACACCAGGTGAGGCACTAACCACACGATAAAGAAGAAGAACTCTCAATTATAAATTGTATCGTGTAGACCGACTGTAAATTGGAATTGAGACTCAGAGAGATTGATAATACATATTTCAGATTTCTATGACAGCTAATTTAGATCTTGTCCTTACAAAGAGTAGATCACACGCTGACTGATCTGACGCTTGCACAAATGCACAATACCATGAGTACCCTTTTTTGTCTAAGGTGAGGAGGTGAAAAGGTAAGTCTCTATGGAACGTGTACATGTTACATTATAAATGTAATAAAACATACGACAAAAATAAATCAATCACTCAGATGATGATGAATTAGTATTAGTGGAAATGATTAACAAGATAAGATAGTCATCACAGATTAACTATCGAAAATAACGATTGTTTGATACAATCACTGTCTAGTCTTTGATATATCGGTTTTGCCGCTACCTTTGAACGATTCATTATAGGTATTTTTCAATGACATGAAATGAAAAATTGAATTCTAATGAACCAAGATTTGATAAAGCAATGATAGATTTTATTCCTTGAATTAGTAATTCCTCGAACAAGGTTCGAGTGAATCGGCTTCTCCTTGGCAAGCGTGCTCCATCGTAGGCCACACCATCGTTTGACATCAGGTGAGTTGCGGCCAAACGTAACGACCATTTCGTGAAAAAAAATCGTTTTCATAATGCTGGGTAACTTTTAGCCTAATTTTATAGGAAAGGTTTTGAAAGCAGGCTAGAAAATGCGGCAAACTGCGAGGGGCGCCTTTCGCATTATTTAGCCTATCGCCAGGCCTTGGATAAATACGCCACCGCTTATTTAAGATCCTTGGCATTGACAAATCAATGTCGTAACTTCAGCCTTGCAAAAATTACACATTGGAATAAAATGTATAGTTTTTTTTCTTATTTCGCATATCAGCATACATGGTGGAAGGGACATTGACTCGCAAACGGTTACCACGTATTCATATTTCAAAGATTTCTTTCATCGGTACTATTTCTAATCAGCTGTTTCCGGTCAAGTCGTTTGTGCTTCGATGTACCATTCACCCTGTATGCAGTTAGTAGATAGATAACTAGAAATATTAGATTTTTATCTCCGAAAACATGGCTAAAATGCACATTTTGTATAAAACCATGATCCGACTTGAGATTATTATGAAATTAATGTCATTGATAAGGAGTAGAAAGGATAGAAGATATGATAACGAGTCTTTATTCAGAATTTTGGCACGTTTCCTGATTTAATCAATAATTCTTCAGGGTTACTATCTAGAAACGATGCGATCCGATTAGACCTTATCAGAATTTACCGTTTAGGTACACTTCCTATATTTATGCTTCCTAAGAAACCCGATATTAATATTTTACTAGTAACGTGTATTGATAGGTGCGCTATCTAAAATCGCAGTAGTACAAAACTAAGAAGCTCCGCCTCTTTAAGATGCTATCGTGTGGCGCGACGAAGCGAATACGGAGCTTACCGAAGCGCACACCCTTTCTGGGTTAATTGTACATAATACTTACCTAATTACGTTAAATTTAAGTTGGTATAGTGTTCGCAAGCGCTAATGCTGAGCATTAGATCTTGGTTCGATTCCCAGGTCGTAAAGTGTAATTGGGGTTTCCGTCAAAGATTTCTTAGCTCGGAGACTAGATTAGTGCCCGGTGACATTGGCCTTAAACATGACTGGTAAAAAGTAGGTGTGATAATGGGTATCTACTCTTTGATTAACCCTTACGGAACTACTGACAGTTGTCATGTAATGTTAAATTCAAGTCAATGAAGTATTTTCCAGTAAGGCGTATTTTTGCATGTTCTCATTTTTGTTCTTCAAGTGTCTGAGTGAGTTCGTAAAGAAATGAAAGAATAGAAGGAATGGGAATATTACGAACGTATTTAGGTGCTGTGATTTCAAGAATACTTCTGTATTCAAATTGCTTAGGTTGGAAATCCTCTATGTCATTCTCATATTACACTCAGAGGAAAAAAAGTCGTAGCACTGAAGAGGGAACGATGATGCACGATGCCACACAAAAGACCCCAGCTCTTTGCAAGCAGAGACGTGGTCAGTACTTCGATTAATGATTTAGGGCGCACAGACTCACAACTCTGCATTACCTTATTCGTAAGAACACGCTTAGTAAAGGCGCAGTTGAAGTTAAGGTACCACCTTACCTTATAGATCGATAGCGATTAGGTACATATTCCGTCACGTGTACGGACCGCCTGCGAACATGAATAGTGAAAATTTTAAGAATCTTGTGATAACGAATACCCAAAAGATAAAACCAAGCATCTTTTTGTAGCGATAAAATCTTGAACGGAAAAGTTTTTTTTTATTTTGACTAATTGATTTTTATTAATAAACAAGTTTCTACGTGTTATAAGATTGGCTAATTGAACTCTCTTATTATGGATATCAAGATACCTGATAAGTCTATCAGTTTTAGTATTCTCCCCAAAGTAAACACACACGATATTTTCCTCTTACGTAGCTGTGTTATCAAATGACCCCGAATATTCAATTAACGGGCTTAAACTTAATGTAAAGAAAAACCTAATTACCTAGAACCAGAGACCTAGTTAGGGAAGATTTCACATGACCACAGAATACATAATAGTACAAACATTACACGATTGACACGACTTGCCAACGCATTTCTGAAAATTCGATCTTCATTGCATACAAGTTGTACAACTGTTGCAGCTTCAACGTAAATTATACCATACCGTTGATATGATACCGTTGCGTTAGTGTAAAAGTTGCATGTTTATAGGTGGATGATCTACGTAAGTATGTACCTCGATTTGTAGCATCGTCGTTGAGGGCGGTAGCAACAGGTGAGGCCGCCTCCACCGATCCTAGTAATTGGTATGCATGTACAGTCAGCAGAGAAGCAGATGGAAAAGGATTTGAATGCTTACTATCCTCATTTTGATTTGTCTGTAAAGTTGCTGCGTATTACAACTGGTAATGCCAAAAATATTCATAAACAAACACAAAATGTCCAAAGAAATCATGGTCGGTGGTAGGAGTGTAGCAAAACAAAAGTAATTACCTATAAAAACTAAAAAACTGGACTGAAAAGCAAAAAACAAGCGCATTTGGAAGCAGGCGGGAAACATTGAAATGTAAAATTAATTATTAAAACATGGAATGGGTGTTTTTATTTATTTTTATGTCCAGCATTTCAGTTTAATAATAAAAAGACTTGACAGACGATTTAACTTTCTTGATTTTTTCACTTTTCTGTGATTTGTCACAAGGGCGTCGCCAGCTTTTAAGCTGGGGGCGGGGGCAAAAAGATGAGAAAAAACTTTTTTGGAAAAAAAAACCGACTTCCAAAAAAAAAAACACTAAAAAAGTGGAAAATAACTTTATTTTCGGAAGTCGGTGACTATTGTTTGTTTCATTGACTTTTTTGCCACCGACTTCCGAAAGTAAAGTTATTTTCCACTTTTTTAGTGTTTTTTTTTTTGGAAGTCGGTTTTTTTTTCCACAAAAGTTTTTATTTTACCCTTTTTAGTTATCGTATCACACACAAATCCTTGTCAAGTATCAATTTCGCAATTTCTTTTACTTGGATGAAATTTTTTCCAGCTATTTTGATTTCAAAACCAAACTGCTGTACTGATTTTGATGAAATTTCTATGGGACCAATCGGGAAGTAGATCCATTCAGATAAAAGAAGAATTTTTCAAATCGGTTCATAAATGACGGAGATATGAGGTAACAAACACAAAAAAAAAAAAAAAAACATACAACCGAATTGAGAACCTCCTCCTTTTTTTGAAGTCGGTTAAAAAATAGATTTTTAAGGGTTACATTTACTATATACGGATGCAGCTGTATCCCTTCAAAGAAACTAAAATCCAATAACCACTTCAATAATGTTAGCACCTCAGGATTGGTTAGATCTTAACTTGTTCATATAGAAGAAGAAGTTACCAGTTTTGTCGAGTTATTTGAAAACTGTAGGAATTAAAAGGAAATGTAAGCTCTCCACTCCAGAAAGATTAGCTTTTCTTTAGTCCTTTTATTCAGAAATAGATTGTCCTTAAGAGGCGTGTTACAAAAAAACGCGAAATTGCAAGGTTTCCTCGTTGAAATTGTATGTTATCCGTTCGTTGTTTGAAATAACAATTACTTGTTAAAAATAGTTCGTTTCTTCTACTACAATAATAATAAAGCGAATTTTAGACAAATTATTAATTTATTCAGTATAGTTTAGGCAAATGTTGAAGATGATGTACAATTTCGGAGATATCAAATATCAATTTCGGCTTGTTGCGAAGTCTTTTCGGTTAATAAAAAATTGGACCTAATTCAATTATAATTGAATCAGGTTCAATTTTTTTTCTTTACAATAAAGGCATATTATAAGGAAAATGTTTTCAATCATTATTGAAGTTGGGGATATTTGTAAGATGAAAAAAATTATGTTGATGGTCTATATTCAATAAAATCTACAAATTAGAGCTCACAAATCAGGTCTCCGTAAGTTTTTGTCTAAACATGCATCGGGAGAATGATTATTACTGAATAAATGAATAAGTTATCTAAAATTCGCTTTTGTTATTGTTGTAGTAGAGGAAACGAACTATTTTTAACAAGTAATTGTTATTTCAAACAACGAACGGATAACATACAATTTCAACGAGGAAACCTTGCAATTTCGCGTTTTTTTGTAATACGCTTCTTAAGGAACTGGGATATTATGTATGTACTTATTTATTTTGACTTCTATGAAAATTATGAAATAAAATAAAAATGTAAATAGGTAATTAGTAAATTCGTTTCCGTTTTCGAGAAACTTGGCATTTTAGACGATAAGTAGAGAATTTGATTTAATTTTATATATCTGCTAAAAGATTTAGATTGTACTGATTTGAAGTGATATACTCACTTCAAATCAGTGTAATTAACGTATTTGTGATCGTGATAATGACTATAACAAAGAAAAGCTTTACGTAACAGAATTAGTGCTTCCCGCGCATTAAATGACCACGATGACAGGGAAAAATTTTGCTTAGTTGACATCATCATTACAGCCGGATGTTGTCTAGTGCCGGAACTGCTGGACATAGCCTTTCTCTATGGTCGCCACTCGTACGGACGGTACAGGCCGGAATCTTGCGGTGTTCATCTGTGGTCTTCACTAGATAGTCGATCAAAATTTTCTGGATGATGACGACAACAATGCCAGTAACCAGTTTCAGTTATAAAACCACGCTGCTATCGTACTGAGTACCCGAGTATATAGCCAGACTCAACCCCAGAAACGGTTGAAGTAATTAATTTGGACATCCCCAATTTTCAAGATTGGTGAGTCAGTGGTACCTGATCCGACTTAGAAGTCCGTTGTCACGTGTCGTGTGTCGGGTTCTAAATGGATTTTTTTTTTCCATTTTCCAATTTTGTTTTGATTTTTCTGTTTGTGTTGAGCTGCGTTTGCCCAGGTTGATCTGTGGATGGGTGACCACTCATTACATACTTAGCTTCCTCCGTGGCTCGGAAAGCTCGTTAAGCCGTTGATCTCGGCTGTCATTTGTAGATTTTGACAGTCGTTGTGTGGCCTGAAAGTCTGAGAACCAACGTCTTACCAAGGAGTATCGTATTACCCAGTACTAACTGGGTTGTTAATTTCTTACAAAACGATGCAGAAAAAAACCGTGAGGAAACCAGCCCATGTCCTAGTGAACCAAAAACTGTGTCCCACCTTCGCGGGAACATTAAGGCTGGTTATGTTGTTATGCTGCAATGGTTTACCATCTCGGCGATCTCAGCCTACACCTACGTATATATACATATATTAAACAATTTTATTATCAGCTACCAATAGTTTTTTTACCTATCATTAAAGCGAACGTTGCTTTGCTACGTTTCAAATTAATGTACCCACATACTCGTAGAGTGTGTAATGGCTACAATTAGTTCACTAAGATTTTTCAATTTATCGTTTATCTACAGATAATTTCGGCATTAATATGAATATATTATTATTGAGATGGTACGATAATAAACATATTATTGATGACGTGCGCACTACGCTAAACAGATATCGTTGATAAGGATAATTTCTTGGAACTCGAGATTATTCCAAAATAAGTATGAAAATAAATTGCATTAAAAAAAGTGTTGGTACTGATAACAGGCGAAATTGATTTCTAAATCTTTTTATTTGTCGCTTGGAAAAACCCACGAGCTGTTATAATATTACCTACCGACAGTTTTTGTCGTTTATGTCGACTGAATCCTTGTTTCTGTAGGAGGTAACTGCTGAGATGACGAGTAATAGAGAAGTATGGAAGAAGAAGACATGCTGTGCTGACCCCAAATAATTGGGATAAGGGCAGGGCAGGAGAATGACGATGTCGTACTGAATTCTGTTTATTTATTTAAAAATTTTAGAAGACTCACAGCTAAATACAATAATAGTAAATAAAAATATTATAATCTGACAGCCAATTACAGGTCTTCACGTCTGGAGCGTCTGTAGTATAAATGTACTGTGTATTTACAAAACGAACACCAAAACGAACACTAGTATATGCTTATTTTTAAAACTTGGTGCTGTGATTGAAGAATATAACATGCATTGCAGTATCTACTTCAAAAAAACGTTTGCTTATGAAAAAATATCAGGCGCCCTAATTCCAAACTTCTCCACGGTTATAAGAAATTTCACATCACGGAGCAGATTGACCAATCAGACCTAAAAAAAAAAAACTATATTTAGAAATACAACCTTATACTCTTACGACTTTGGCCCATAATAGCCTTTAAAAATGGGTTAGTCCCTGAGTACCCCGATCCCCGAGGCACCCGTACCGGAGGACCCCGATTTATTTTTCTTTGATATATTTATTTATCTTGAGAAAGTCAATCAAAAGTCAGTTTAGCTTAAAAGTACTGTCGGCAGATGAAATGTTAAATAAAATTTTATTGCGTTAACCAGAGTTTTCGCTGCGCGGATTTTAGTTGCCGTCGATGTACAAAATAATTAAATTACTCAATAGTAATATTATGTGAAATAATAAGAAACAAGATTGTAAATAAATTAAACAAAAATAGTTACAACATTAAAACAATTGTTTTTTGCAAATGATCAAGTCCAAAATGATTAAATAATTGACTCGCCCTAATTTTTGTCTTATATCTGTAGCGGTAATGTCAGCAAGTCATCACAACAGCTGATCGAAGGCTCTGGTGCGCACCCCAGGGTTGATAGATCGAGTTTTTGAACTTTCCGCATATTCAATTCTATGCAACTTTTTTCCCAATTTTATTTTTCAAACAGGAATTGAAACAGAGAGATATATAAAACTATTTTTATTCACAAAAAGTACCACTTAGTTTCGAATTTCGTTTCAGTGTATCTATTGCCTGATCCCGCTCACGCACGACACCCTGCAATCGGCTTATTAAACGCAAGTTATTGTTACAAATTAGTAATTCGGCTGCAACTGTTTCATGAATTCTTAAATTTTACCTTATTTTTTAACTTGTTGTAACTTTCTCCAAGAATTTAGTTTTCCCAAATTTTCCCCTAGAACGATTTTCTTTTTTGTATGCTCCTCGGGGACAAAGGTGTCTGCGTCTTGAGCTAGCTTAAATCCCTAATTTAGCTCAGGATTCTAGTCTTAACTCCCTCGCTTCACTCAAGAGTTAACTCAAAGCGCCCTCGCTCCGCTCGGGAGCTCTAGGATTCCTCGTAGCATTCAGGATTCAAAATAGTGCACGGGACGTAAGACACTGCTTTATCCCCTATTTTGTAGATCTTAGTTGTTGCGTAATAACACGACAGCTAAGATCAGGGACTTAAGTCATGTTTTAAGGGTCCGTCCCTATACCAGGCCACTCAGAAAGTATTGCGATAAATAGTTTTTATATATGGGAGACTGGCCAGTTAGAATCTTTTTCGAAAATATGATTACTTGTAAGTAAAAATATGTGTGTTCCATTTTCAAACTTTCCCTCCACATTTTTTGCGAGCCAATTCAAAGTATCGTGTCTTACTGAAAAATGGATCTGCGCCGGGAACATTTTAGACCTATGATTTTTTACGATTTCAAGTGTCGCCTGAAACCGGATGAATCTTTCGATAGACTTCAAATGGCATTTATGGATGAAGGCCCCTCCAAGGCAACCGTGTATCGTTGGTATAACGAATTTAGGCGCGGTCGACCAACCTTGGGGGATGAAGAAAGAAGCGGTCGCCCTTTGACGGCTATTACGGAAGAAAACGTGCTAGCAGTGACAAATTTAATCCAAGATAATAGGTGAATTACATATCAGGAGATTCAGCACATATTAAAGATTAGATCGGGAAGCGTTCACGAGATTCTACACGGGCATCTTCGCGTGAGGAGGATAGTATCGCGCTGGGTGCCGCACTACCTCACCGACGCTCAGAAGCAGGCCCGGGTGGAATGGTGCCGTGATATGCTGAACAAATTTGAAGCAGGCTCGTCTCGGCGTGTTTACGACATCGTAACAGGTGATGAGTTCTGGATTTATCAATACGATCCAGAAACCAAGCGCCAGTCGACAGTTTGGGTGTTTCAAAATGAACCAACGCCTACCAAAGTGAAGCGATCTCGAAGCGGGGGGAAGATTTTGATCGCCAGCTTTTTTAATTTGACTGGCCACTTGGCCTCAATTCTCTTACGAGATCAAAGAAGCATCAACGCCGAATGGTATACTACCAAATGTTTACCAGAAGTTTTTTCTGTTGTGAGCAACAAGCGACCAAACACAGGGCTCCGCGGACTACTGCTCCACCACGACAATGCGCCTGCAAACACCGCGCTCAAAACGAGGGACTTCCTGGACAGTACACCAGTCAAACTCCTGGGTCACCCTCCTTACAGCCCTGATCTAGCACCGTGTGACTTCTTTTTATTTCCAAAAATAAAAAATCTGCTCAAGAGGATACAATTTTCGTCGCCGGAAGATGCGCTGGCTGCGTTCGAGCAGGCTGTAAACGAGGTGTCTGCGGTGGACTGGAAAAAGTGTTTTGAAAACTGGTTCAGACGCATGAATCTTTGTATAGAGGCTGGTGGAGAGTACTTTGAAAAGATTTAATAAAAATATATGTACCTGTAGAACAATTTTTTTTAGTGTCGCAAAACTTTCTGAGTGTCCTGTCATGACAGTGGGAAGTATGAGACGAGAGGGAGATTTGTTGACATGACAGTGGGAAGTATGAGATGAGAGGGAGGGTAAAACGGTTTTTTATCAGATAATTTAAGATGGTTTTCCCACAATAATATTTGCTTATATGTATATCTATATTAATTATTACTCAACCTCCAAACCAAGACCAAAGAAAATGGAATCCTAGTAAGTTGTCTAAGAAAAGTGGTTCTTGTTTTCTGCAGCGTATAGATACAGGATGGTTTTAATGAAACCTTTAATTTTTTTTTTCAAATTTTCAGTAACGGCAGGCTGTACCTACTTATACAAATAACAACAATTTTTTAGCAGATGCGTGGCTCGTGTGCGTTTTCTGTTTCGTAATTAATTAATTTAATGCATGCGCTACGTGTACGTAATGTGCTGAATACTTAAAGTTCTGTGAAATGGAACGTTATTCGATACACGTCAAGAAAATATGGAGATGTTGTCGGCGCGCGCCGAGCTGTGTGCGCAGGCGCGCGCGCTCACGTCACGACATCGGCGTCACCGCAGTGGCCGCGCCAGGCGCCAGCGGGGCCCCCCGCACACCCGCCGCCGCGCGCGCTCGCTGATTCAGTGATAAACAAACCTTACCGGTGCCTCCTTGTCAGACATGCTGCGAGTTTGACTTCCCGCCCGGGAACCTAGATCTGCCTTCATGCATCTTTGTTTACGTACAACACAGCACAAGTGAGACCCAGTGTTTTTGTAACGTGTGTACCGTCGCCTGCCTAAGTGAGCTCCAATCATATGACCTCGATGGCCTCTTGTTGCAGATGTCAGCCGCCGCCGCACGGACTACGGCGGTTTTATCACATTTTAGAAAATGACTGAAGGCTCCCTATTACATCATGACAAGCCGGTGAGTGTTCGGATAACAGTTAGTGCACGATGACCCGCAGGACAGTCAATGCACGCTGCATCTGTACCACTGTCGAAAACGAACTTGCGTCGTGCCATTATGGACTGTGTTGCCTGCACGGAGAGTTGATAATCTATTGTGCCATGAATTGCAGATCGTCTACGGAATTAGAAGTATCGTTCGGAGCGTTTATTGACCGTGAATTCGCGGATTGCCATGAAAATCTCAAATTCACCTTGTATGCCACAAGATGTAGTGGTCCGACACTAGTCTCGACAGGCGCGATGGGTGCTGCTTGTGTCACGCATGAATCACACATCAGTCACATCACACACATGCGTACGTACGGAGGGACAGTTTTCAAAACTTGTTTTCCTCTCCAAAACACGACATGATTTAAACAAAACATACGATAGCTCTTGATGTTTCAACATAGAATATTTTTGTTTGTTCATCTAAAATAGACTGTGTATCCTCCACAGCACTTATCATACTTAGATCATTAGAAAATCATTAGCTTGTACGATGTTGATTAGTACTTATTCTAAGACGTTCGTGTCTATCGCATATTGGCATTTTCTTATCTTTCTTATCGTTGGGTACGTTAGTTCGGTACCTACGTAAGTATGTACAATAATTTATTGTAATCTGTTTCTGTATGCACAACAAGTGTGTATTTTATTATATCCGCGATAATCGTGGGCTGCCTGATTGTCGGTATACAGCAAACATGAGTAAATTTTAACCATATTGCACGTTTCGACCTAATTTATCTGCGTGTAGACTTCTATATTATAGGACATCATTGAAATGGGACTTATATACCAATTATTATGTAGCAATATTATGTCGAACAATTATCTTAGTAGTTAGGTAGTTAGATTCTTAATTATGATTTCACACACTCTCTTACACCATATTTCTAGGTCTATTTTCAAAGGGCTACATCAAATAAAATCGGTTGATTGGAATAAATAACGCAAGTAGACTTACGTCGTCAATTAATTGTTGTTGCGAAAAACATATCTCTAGAAACATACAAAAAACAGATGTAGTTTTTCTCAATAAGGCTGCGGTTGAGGCTGAAACACAACACAATCTAAATATCAAGAAAGGTCATTCACACACTGCTCATTCACAGGACTTGGGTTATTGGGTATTTACTTAATTATGAGTTTCTTGCGTTCTTTAAATTGTCATAGACTCATAGATGGCTTCAAGGTACTAAAGGGGTCAGTGGATCATCTTGGGGACTTTAACAAAAGTCACAATAAGTCAATGTTAATCAATCTATAAAAACCAGAAAACCGCTGCTCGGGCGCGTACCGAAATCGAACAGGTTTTTAATATGGCCGACATGGCCGTACCTTCCTCGTCGCCTGACCTCGCTACTTGTGAACACTTCAGTCATGTACACATTAAGAAATGTACTTCTTGTTTTAGTCGCTCTCAATTAAAAACGACATATCAAAATATAAAGACCCATTTACACGAACACGTTACACGATACAAGCGGATTTTCATTGAAAGTTGGAGGAGCTCGTGGCTAAATAATAACAGCAAGAACAATCTTCAGGTTAAACCGCGCATGACTAGGTTGGTCAAAATGATGGGTTGGGATGTGTGTTCTGTGGATGTGTCGAAAAGCACGTTAAGCCGTTGGTGCCCGTTTGTCTTTTGTAGATCTTTGACAGCCGTTACTGGTAGCCAGTGGCCCGAAAGTTTGACAAACAGTTTTAAAGGGGTATCGTATTACCCAGTACTAAGTGGGTTGTGGAGGTCAGATAGGCAGTCGCTCCATGTAAAATACTGGTATTCAGCTGCATCCGGTTAGACTCAATCTTGTCTTCTGCCTGCAATCTGTACCTACGAACCTACTGGTTTGATCAAACCTTGAGTAAAACCTAGGTTATAATAATAATATTCTGTGAAAAACAAGTAACAAGGTGCTAGATCATCTGTGTCGCCTTGTTCTTATTATCGAGTAATTTATTGTTACAGATGTTTTTCATTATACAAACAAAAATATATGCAAGTAGGTAACAATTGTTCTACAATATGAATGCTGTCTAGATCCTTACTACCCACCTACCTACTGTCTAAGTACTAAGTACTTACCTATGTACCTAACAGCAATAATTACACATTTTTCCATCATGATTTATCTATCTTTTCCCATCTTTACTCATGTTCTTCTGATGCTTTTCTGTTACCGAACGTGATGTAATTGGAATTGGAATTTAGCTAAGTATACCGTGGGTATTTAACAATATTTAAATGACGTATTCTTTAGGAGAAAGTGCGTGGGTTCAGCGACATTCGGAAGCTTCTGTCATCAGATTACAATATCCATCACTATTCTATAACTAGACAGACGGACATCTGGGAGGGATCATCAACAGATTTATATTTTAGTTTTTGCTTTATTTATCATTTATATACCTAGCCACTACCTACCGCTAAAATAGTAACACAATTACATATTTATAATAAGCATTTAACAGAGCCATATGTTCCTGTATATTGCTGTGAAATATTGTATCTACTTACAAAAACTCTAATAGGTAGAAATAGTATAAAATTATTAACTCGTACAGTCATAAGTGTCATAACCATTGCCAACGCCACCGGTTGTGTTATGCACAATAATGAATCAAAGACCCTCGGTTAATGCAAGCCCAAATTCAATTAAATCTGTTGACAAATCCAACGTCAAAATTTGATTTACCTGGGTTATTTCCACCAAACCAACTGCTAAAATAGATCAAAACTGCTGCCAAATTTGAAACTAGCAAAAACTGTGTGTAAGTAACTAAAATGCAGCTGAAAACTAGATTGTATCGAGCCTTTAGCCTCATTAAAGTTGGCATAGAAGCAAAGTTGTCGTTATTGCCAAAAGCTAGTATTGAGCAAAACCCAGAGAAAAGTAGATTAACAAATCGGAAGGAAACCTGCTGGGGGATTTGGTAAGGAAAAGGATAATGTTGTATTTACCTACGGGAAAATTTAAAGGAAATTGGAGAGATCACTGAGGGATGACGTAAAGTCTCATGTGACTCTCTACACTACAAAGAAAATACTTAGTATCCAAACAATATCATTTAACAAAACCACATCACCAAGTTTAATTTCAACACTATCCCAATTTATTACCTACATACCAAAGATTATAATACTTATACTTAAACGACATACTAATAAGTACTCTCATCGAGTAGTTTTATTTACAAAATACATGTAAATATATGTAGTTATTTATTAGGTACTAGACTACTAGTTGTTTGGCGTGGTTCTACGGCGTAGATCCAAATTGGCTCGAGTAGGAAAATCTCAATAAGAACATGAACTGCGTATGGTTGACCTAGATTTAAGATGAATGATGCCGTGGGGAAACCCGGACAGCCAAATTCCTAATGACGACAGACAACCCTACGACGACATGCACGTACACGAGCAATGATTTAAATACATACGTCATATTCATAATATATGTACAATCAGAATTGGGATAAGGACAGGAGAATGATAAGTACAGTCACGGACTTTAATTGATGAGCCACTTTCAAACTTTCCAATTTTGCAGTTTCATAACGTTACTATAGCTACGCTAAAACAATTGTCGCTAGGTTACGGTTGCTAGACCTGCAATTGGTTGACTTTGGGTAGTCCCTCTTTACTATGTAGGTACGAATATAACCGACTAAACCCGATTTGCATTACACAGATAAAATACGAAAAGTGGCTCATCAATTAAAGTCAATGTCTGTACATTCATGACGTCTTGATTATGTTTGACATTACTTTTATTATCGACACACATCGAAATAATTATGTACTTAACTTTTATTGTTTGCCTACAATGTATGGTACGTTACCTAGGAAAATTGCGTCATATTGTGGTTCTGGGGCCCTACCGTCACTTCTTGCAGCAGAAAGAGATGAAGCGATACAGGATGTTTAGGTCCATCTCTTACCAAAGAGGGGGTGGTACAGGCTCGGCACTAACCTACGTTCAATCATAAATAGCAGTAGCACTGTGGCTTAAACAACGCAACATTCAAAAATAATTAGTAATCGCCGTGAAAACTTACCTGCCTCACGTGATACGTAAATCACGTGACTCGATACATAAAAGCTATCCGATTTCCATGGTTATATCAGTCAGCATCAATTTAAATGCGTTTTGTTTTCAATTAAACAGACTAAGAAATTACCTACGGACTTTTATTCTATGGCTAGGGTCATAAATAAAATTCTTCAGATATATGATTCTGCTGTTGTAATGGACAAAGTTATAAAATGACTTCCCTTGATTACTAAATAACGAGAATTTTATAGCGATACAAATTCTTAATGTTCGATTTGCAACCTCCGAATTAGTTAATTAGAAATGTTTGTAAACAAATATGACTAATTTCATCATAAAGTTATGATCCTGGTGGGGGAGAGGATCTTGCTCATTCATAATAGCATCATAAAGTTGTGAAATTAAATTACTTGTACAATGTTGAATAGTTTAGAGTAGGCAGGTACTAAACAATTGGT
Source organism: Standfussiana lucernea (assembly GCA_964057025.1). Lineage (NCBI taxonomy): Eukaryota > Metazoa > Arthropoda > Insecta > Lepidoptera > Noctuidae > Standfussiana > Standfussiana lucernea. The sequence goes on along the minus strand of OZ059802.1, from coordinate 4,334,758 downwards.
ACCCTAACAATTGAGGAAAACTGAATTTTATTGTTTTAGGTTTATTCTGGTTTATGGGTATTATTGTATATGGTGCAGCAAATGTGCCAAATGTATCATGTACTTACTTAAAGTATATCTATAGGAAAGCAGGTACTTATTGTAAATTCGATTTATTTGAGTGTTTGAACTCCGTCTTACAATCAACCTTGCTCGTGATTGTAGCCATGACTCATGAGTTGGTGACATACCTTCTTTTATACAGAGGTACTTATGAACGTATAATCCAGATTCTCTTGTAATATTAGCTTTAATGCGAGTATTTTACGTGCATTTACGGTAATAAAATTAAAAAGTCAGTCAAAAATATAAAGTTCGCCTCTTGATACATACTGAAAGACGGTGATCATGTTGAGCCTTTAATAGATAAAATACCTAAGCCTAAGGTATATAAATCATTAAAAAATAAATGAGTACCTAATTCTTAAAACTAATCAAAACATTGTAAAAAAATCCTATCAAGGCCGATATGCGGTACTGTGGTTGGACAAAGTGCTTGAACTTTGATTCCAGTGATTGGCTAAAAGAGTTGCTGGTACAAAAAAAAATATTCATAGACAATATAGGCATTTCAATATTGAACTTGAGATCCAAGTTCTAACGAGACTGTTATAAGATAATAAATTGAAAAAAAAAAATGTTTTAAGGTAAACCTTAACTTTTGTAAAAGTATAAACACATCTGGGAGTATAAATGATAACTATACTCACAGATTACAATTAGTCCAGAGTTCTTGTCTGGATTTTCTTAAACACTTACCTATACGAAGTGAAAAAAAGATTTAAAAAAAAATCCTTTCCTAAAACGTGTTGCGCCGACCCCAAAAACAATGGAATAAATAAACGTGACATTGGCTAAATGCACAAACCGTGCGAAGCCAAAGAAAAAAAAAAAAAAAAAACAATGGAATAAGGGCAGGAAGATGATGATGAAAGAAATGAAAGAAAGAAAAACGTTTATTGGCACACGCCACAAGTACACAATATAAAAAAATCAAATGTAAGGTAAAACTTAAAAATAAAATAAAAACTTTTTTGCATAAAAATAACCGACTTCCAAAAACACAATAAAAAAATGAAAAATAACTTTACTTTCGGAAGTCGGTGACTATTGTCTGTTTCATTGACTTTTTTGTCACCGACTTCCGAAAATATAGTTATTTTTAATTTTGTGTTTTTTTGGAAATTGGTTATTTTTTTGCACAAAAGTTTTTATTTTATCCTTGTTTAGTTATCGTATCTCACTCAAATCCTTGTCAAGTATCAATTTCGAATTTTTTTTTACTTGGATGACATATTTTTTCCAGCTATTTTGATTTAAAAACTAAAATACTGAACCGATTTTGATGAAACTTCTATGGGACCAATCGGGAAGTATATCCTTTCAGATAAAAGAAGAATTTTCAAATCGGTTCATAAATGACGAAGATTTGAGGTAACAAACACAAAAAAAATACTACCGAATTGAGAACCTCCTCCTTTTTTTGAAGTCGGTTAACAAGAAATATTGTGTGACTCACGGCTGCGCCAAATAGGCCCAGTTCAGCAAAATGCCGGACAACTAGTGCCCGTCGCTGACTATGACTTGTACTTACATACGTACTTAGTTCGTCCCCACACGATCTCGAAGATTTTTCCACATTCGAATCATAACCTTGAGAATCAATAATAGAAACCATTTCATTATTACTTAATTTATATAATTTGATGAAAAAGTAGTTTTTCCTCTTTAATATGTACTGAGAACCGTAAGAAATATGGTACCAGCCACAAATGACTTCTGTCGAAGTAATTAAGAATAAATAATAGGTAAAAACGAAGTAGGTATCTATGTCGAATTAGCATTAGTAAACATAGAAATATTTAAATGTTCTCATAAAACTGCCATGAATTTAATTTAGTACAGTCATTTTATATTTAGAAAATATTTTAGACACATTATTTATTAGTTTATAACATACTTAAATAATGGGTGTAAAATAACCTTTAACGAAACTGAAATGCACTTATTATTCTCCCCGTCATTGTGATCATTTTTTAGTGCTGGACCATGGTAACCTTCTACTTACGGAAATATTGATCAAAGAATATCAAAGATCCATTTTTTCACAAGTTTAAAAAATACAAGTGTTCGTGTGCGTATGTGTGTGTGTATGGAATGCAAGTGTGTGTGTGTGTACTTTACTTTAAATATATCTAGGTATTCAGTGCATACTATTCAATGCATCCGTAAGCACAATGTTTTGAGTGCGTTACATTAAGTCCTATCGTAAATCGTCATTTTTTTATTACATTTAATCGGAAGTTAGACTGGGACAAAATATATACAGTAATTTAAATAAACCATCCGAAAATAGTGCCCATTTTCCGAGCGAACAAACGGTGACCTAGAATATACATAGTGTACAGGAAAATATAAAACGAACACAGCTATAGTATAATTATGCAAGAAGGAAACTGCTTATTAACCAGCCAGTTAGAAACAGATCCGGTTAGATTACATCTTAAATAAGTATATAGGTGCGTTGTCGAATTCAAACTTGCTCAGATTTTTCTCATAGTTGCTTTTGGCTGGCTGTAAGGCATACATTGTGATAGACAATAAACACCCCATCCGATCAATCTCCGGCCATCACAATCATCCCTAGAATTTTGAAAATTTGTAAAAGTATTAGCAGAAACATCGATTTATCTATTTGGAACTTACATAACGTTATTATGTTAGATGTATACAGGATAGAAGGGCACCGACACAGCTGTTTTTTTTTTAAATACCAATGAAAAATTTCCATGTTTCTCAGATAGATTTTTTTTTAAATTCGGAATGATGTCCTGTATACGTGATAATCATTTGGTGCGTCGATGTCCCTTCCACCGTGTATATAATGATTCATGTGTGTTATTTTATGTAGGTACCTTCAAACCTACTTTTTATTTACCTTTCGATACTATCAAGCAATATGATGATTAAATGGAAATCCAATCATCAAATGCTTATAAGAATTGTTGCCATAGAAATAATAAAGTAAACTATTACTTTATTTATGTAGTCCGTGTTAAACACACGTGTCCACATATCGTATACTCGTAGTTGTGCTATACTTTTGCAAGTGCTATACAGTAATAAAGTGAATAAAACGCAGATTGTACTGTATTTTAATCTTATCTTCAAGCAAAGCTGTGAAGGACAAATACGAAATAAAAAATGTATGGTATTCAATATTATGTTAGCGATTATGTCACAATTTGATTGATATTGCACGGCCTTCGCGTACTTCCTATAACTTAACAGACAATACTTATTTACGAAAATTGTTAAATAGGGTGAATAAGTTTTCGTAGAAAACTGTATTTCTTAGAAAGTCGTTTTAAAAGGAAGAAAGCAGATTTTCTGTTTATTTGTAGACAAATACACAATTTTAGTATATTTAAACACAACATGGGCGTCGCCAGGGGAGGTCCAATATAGGTAGGCTGTTAAAATTTTCAAGCTCGCTCCGCTCGCTCTCCAGACGACCTAATGTCTCCTTTGTGACGGATCCAAATTATCTAACCTGTCCAAGGCAAAGTTTCGAAAAATTTTCGAGCTCGCTTCGCTTGCTTTTGCAGCTTACTTCCTCTTGAATCTTGACTTTCTCTGAAAATTTATCAAGTAACTCCTGTATGAAGGGTCGAAACAATTATTACCTTGAAGATGGGAAGATGTAAAAAATATCGAGCTCGCTGTTGGAGCCTCAATTCCTTTTATTAAATGATCTCCCTAAGTCGATTGAGTAAAGTCTATTTCTGAATAAAAAATGTAAATAGTAGGTAAACTTAACCCTTACAAATCCGTATTTAACTCGCACCCTTCTGCCTCCCCCCTCCTCTTAGCTCAATAGTTGGCGACGCCTTGGAAACTCAATGTTTGACTGCAAGAATTAGATGCCCTTTTTTATAAAACACTTAAAACAAAGCAACAAAAAACCATTTAGAAAAATCTGAAAAAATATCTTTTATTGTAAGTAATTCATGCCCATTGAATAGAATAATCCGTATAGAACCTATAACGAACCTATATTATGAAAATAGCAACAAATATTTTAAAAACTTATAAAACCATGTATTTAGTTGTTGCGCATAAGAAATTGCTAAATACGTAGAAAATTCAACACAAAACAATAAGTTATCAAAGAAGAATATTGAAAACACTAAAAATAACTGTGATAACACGTTATTGATAGCAATTTTAATTACATTTGGATGTAACTAGCCTGTAGCTAAATTACTCGATTAGATATAGGTACGTGCGCACTACTAATAGGTATTGTTATGTTCACTATGAAAATGCCCCCTAGTTATATCAGCATCCGGGGCGAGGAGGTATTGAAGTTTTGTATGGAACAGCTCCTATCCCATGGAAAAAGTTGTTCGGTTTGAAATCAGAAATCATTTATTTGCCAATAATGTAGGTATACAAATATGATGATTATTTTGAAGAGAGTCCCGATACATTTTACCTTACGGCATGAAAATTATTTAATTTTATTTTGAGATACAATGATCATAAACGTGTGACGACTATAAATTAACAATATAAAAAGGCTTTAATGGTCTATACCATCATCATCACGTGCCTAGGCTTCTTCCAACACTGGGGTTGGCTTTCAGTCTCACCGGATGCAGTTGAATACCAGTATTTTACATGGAGCGGCTGCCTATCTGACCGATGGTCTGCACCACACTGTTAAATATGACATTCTAATACATGCTGTATTAGGTACTCCAAGAATAAAATATGGAAAATTACACAAAGGAACTATGAAATGAAAATATATTCTAGCTAAGCTTTTGCTAAAGAATAAAAACAGATTGTTGTTGCACCTTCTCCGGCACACAATTTCAGTTAGTTTATGAAAAACAAAGCCTTTTTTTGCCTCTTATGTAACACGATTTAAAAACGGTAAAAATATGAAATTCATGATTTCTTTAAAAATCGTTTTAATTGTCTTCAAGACTCCTCCAAGGTATTCGACTTTCCTCATTTTCTTTATTTTGTAAGTAACAATGAAGCTGAACTCCTTTTTGCCAACCTGCATTGGTCGGTGCAATTAGAAACCGTACGTGCAACTCGTCATGAATACGATATCAAAATACTTTTTGCTGATCTCATATATTATGGTTACTCATCGGCAGATCATTGACCTTAAAAATATAGGGCATTGCAAAATACATACACATCAATACTAAATTATATCGCACAAACATAAAATATTCAATTCAAAATTCGATTGTGTCGCGATCACCATAAACATTTTATTATTTTTTCTCATTGCTGCACTCACTGCACTTGTGTAAAGTTTAGTTGTCAGTCATTTGACAGCGTGGTAGTTTGGCGTTAATAAGGTGACAAGGTGTACTCACGTCGCATTCTCAATGATTATTATTTTCTCATAAGGTATGGTACCGCTCTACTAGATAAGTAATAGTTTTTGTGCTTTTTGTGATTATAGCGTCCAGACCCTTAGTCACAGGTTTGAATCTCATGTTCATCTTATATAAACATCCTCTTATATATGTCTTATCGGAATCGATGCCTAAATATTGACTGTACTCAGCTTGATCGAAGTGCTCAGCTTAGATGTTGAATTTAGAAACATCCAGGAGTCAAATGATATCTCAGGTCAGCAATCCGCCCCTAAGATGACCCACTGACTAGCGAAAACTCTTGGAATAACTTCAAAACGTACAATACAGGCTTTTTCTTAAATAATGATTTTATTGTAATACATATTCAGCCCACTTCTGGAACACAGACTTCTAAAAGAGAGGGAGTGGGTTGTAGGTTATACACCAAGCGGCCCCAGAAATAATTGTAAAACAATATCTGTATCAATTTCATACCGATCTTTACTTAGTTATTTGAAACCCAGTGCTGTTAATAAATTGCTTTTCGAAAACCAGGTCAAGTAATGTAAGCTGTGTATCATCCACATTTATTTAAACAAAAAACTCGATTTGGCAATTTACAGAATATTTTTCCCGAAAAAAGTGTGATTTGTGTATGCTGGGTGTTTTAAATACCAAAACAGTGACACAGATTGTGTAATTTGACTTTCAAAATGTTAAAATTTCACCAGGAAATATCGAGACAAACGTCGAACGAAGTCTTTATTATTTGTATATTCTGTTCAGCGATGTGAGTCGAAATTATTTATTATGATTCACGGGCGAATGATTCTGGATCATCAGCGTCAGTAGTAAATGTGTTATAGATGAACGATACCTAGCTACGGCGTGCTACAGTCGGCGCGGCGGCGAACCTGTCTCTATTCATGGCCAAGGCCGCCTCAGTGCTAACTTGACGTAATCTTCGTTGTTTTTGGCACAATTCACACGCCATACTTAGTTTTTATCTTCGCCAATAGAACGGCTCGCTTGGTTTTATTTAGTTTTTTTCCGTTCTGACCGTCCTTTTACGCGCTAAATTAAGTTTGCCAATTATACGGTTTATTTTGGTATATCTTAGGTGTCGATATCATATCCTTATTGCTTTCACATCAAAAGATTTTGAAAAGGATACTTAAACATATACGGAGAATTAATTTTTTCCCAAGTGCTTAGTAGCTAAGGATTTCCGATTCATTGGCGGAAAATTTTGAGGGGAAAAAAACCAGAAGATACCTACAACGAAATGGCTGAACATTCATAGCTGGTAGGTATAACCGTCGCCCTTAGCATGCTGACGGTTCTCTTTTTGCTGTTTCGTTTCTCAGCAATAATTCTATATTGAAAAAACAAACATATTTTGAAACAAAGACGGAAGACCCAGTAAAAACTGTCGAAGTGCGGCCAGTGCTTTCACGAAACGTGTGAATTGATACTTACTGGGTCTGCATAATAATATACACTCGAGAGCAATGAATCCGGGTCACTTAAAGAATGTTAAAAATCTCGGAAACTAAAAATGATAGGTTAATGCAATAAATTGTATTTAATAGACAATGTAATACTCCTTAAATGAAAGTAAAAAAAATATGAGTCACCATACATTTTATTAACACAAAATTACATAAAGAAAAAAACTGCTGATCTCTCCTTAAAACAAAAATAGGAAACATGAAATTTTTGAACTTTATTACGATTTTCTTGAATTTTAATACTTTGTATTGCCTCCTCGTGCTCGCAAAACAAACGCAAAACCAAATGCTGTAATTTCGTAGTTCCATCTTCGAAAGTGGCCCTTTTTCAAATTTGATTTTTTTATGATATAACTTTACAATAACTAAGAAGTTTTAATACCTTCATTTAAGGAGTATTACATTGTCTATTAAATACAATTTATTGCATTAACCTATCATTTTTAGTTTCCGAGATTTTTAACATTCTTTAAGTGACCCGGATTCATTGCTCTCGAGTGTAGTCTGCTAAATCTTCTATCATCTCTTATCAATTGAGGTTAATTTGACTGAACCACTTCCTAAAAGCGAGATACTTAAACTGACTAATACGTGTGCTTGAATTTAAATTAGGTCTTATTTTCTTTCGATGACTTCGATGTTTATATCAACAAAAACTAATGCGTCTGTAAAATCACTGCAAAGTCAATAAAATTAAATACAACTGCAATCTTCACAAGTAGTCGGGACATAGTTCTTAATGGAGTTAATAGAAACTCATTGTGAATGTAGCTGATAATGGCGCGCAAGTCTATTTCTTGACCGTTTATCTATAAAGGACAAGGGCGAAGTGGCGCACTAATATGTCCTATATTTATTGTAATAATTCTTTGATATGTGTATCTTGTTAGTGCTTTCTCGTAAACAAAATGTAGGTATACAACCATTTTTTCATGTTAGGGGCGTCCATTAATTACGTGAGACCTTATCTCACGTGAGATTTATCAAAATGTGTAGTTTAGTATAAATACGTTAATCTGTGCTTTACTGCGTTGAATTTATTAAAAAAAAAAAAACATAATTTTCTTAATTATTTTCATGGAATATTTATTATTTAATATTCTCGTATAGGATTTAGTCACATTTTACAGTTGACTAACATGTTTACTTAAACCTAGTTTTCACTCAATTTTACACTGTTTCTTGCGGAAAAAAAAACGTGATAATTGCGAGACCCCGTGAGATTGGGTGAGATTCGGCTCGACGCCCTCCCCCTCCCCCCGCCCCCTAAACCCCTCAAGTAATTAATGGACCGAGATCCTTTCGAATCAGAGAATTTAAGAGATACTCAAGCCTGTTGCAACGGAACCTAATAATGAATTTCTTAGCTACATTATCATCGCGCCTGTTTGGGGAATCAGAGACACACTCGGAGTAGATCGATAAAGGGTGTAATACATCAGATTCACAGTCATCAGTGCTTTTCTATCCCATGTAGGTATAGGAGCAGACCTCTTGCCAATATCCAGGCTGCTGCGGCAAATTTCCAAATGGAAAATCCCAGTTTTTTTTTTTTATAAAGTAATTAGATACCGAATTAAAGACTAAAGGTTAATCAGATCGTTATTAAGTAATTTTCTGATTGCAATCATATCAAGAACAAAATCGAAAAATTGTTAGAGTATTATAACATTCTATAGAGGCCACGTATCGTTCACGTAGACGTGTTTTGCTGATTGGTAAATTGATTTCTTACAAATCTTTGTTCAATAATCAACGTTATCTTCAATATTTCGACTGTTCTACTATCTACTACATAGCTACATATAATTAAGTACCTACGTATTTAAAACCAGATCATGTGCAAATCGAGAGTTCTGTATAATCCATTCTGGTCTTTCACAAACGCAATGCTATCTCTCAGTTCTCAGTATTATTTTCTGCATAGGTACTTACATTTTTGATTCATGATTTGTCAAGATCCCTTGGGATCCCATAACTGTGTATGTATCCAATGCATAAGTATATTCTATATGGTGGTGAAGTAACCTGCATCCGTCAAGCAGATGATTCTACCCGTCATACTCATACCAAACAACTTTCGTATGAAACTCATATCCGATTCGTGAAAAAAGTTATCAAATTCCTCAACAGACTATTTGGATCCGTGTATGATTTTTTTTTGTTACGAATCGCTTTATTTATTAATGTTACGCTAATCTCCGACTCGCATCTGACTAAAAGAGTGATAAATATAAATGTTGATGGATGGAGAGGGAGAGGAAAACCAAGGAAAATATGGATGGACTGTGTGAGAAATGATATTATGAAAGAAAAAAGTGTAAAAATGATCGCGTAACGGTTGACAGGGGAGAATGGAAGAATATAATGTGTTGAACCCAAGTAACATGGAACAAGATGATAATGTTACACTAATCTCCGACACCGCTCAACCGATTTCAATGAAATTTTGTGAACGTGTATGGTTGGCATAGAGGAAAGTAATATATCGGATATGGATGGTTACAGCTTGGAAGATCTCTAGGATAGTCTTGGACCCGATAGGTGGTGGCCTTGTTGTAAGGAAATTGCACCCTTGCGAAGCCGGGGCGGGTCTCTAGTCTATTATAAATTAATAGTAGATTATGTACCAAGGGGATAAAGCATTGTCTTATGTCATGGGCACTATTTTGAATCCTGAATGCAACGAAGGATTCTAGGGCTCCCGAGCGGAGCGAAGGAGCATTGAGTTAACTCCTGAGCGAGGGAGTTAAGACTAGAATCCTGAGAGATATTAGGGATTTAAGATAGCCCAAGACGAGGACACCTTTGTCCCCGAGGAGCATACTCTACTTTTCACACCTACTACGAGGAAATAAAAACCAATTCGATTTTCAAAATATGGCGTTACGCAACAATATTCTACCGCGAGGGTGCGTCAGTGTTCGAATTGCGCCAGATTAAGGATATATTTCCCTTTTTTATAGACAAATCGTTCTCGGGGAAAATTTTGGAAAATTAAATCCTTGGAGAAAGTTACAACACTAAAAAATAAGGTAAAATTTAAGAATTCATAAGACATTTTACAGCCGAATTACTAATTTGTAACAATAACTTGCGTTTAATAAGCCGATTGCAAGGTGTCGTGCGTGAGCGGGATCAGGCAATACATACCTACACTGAAACGAAATTCGAAACTAAGTGGTACTTTTTGTGAATGAAAATAGTTTTATATCTCTCTGTTTCAATTCCTGTTTGAAAAATAAAATTGGGAAAAAAGTTGCATAGAATTGAATATGCGGAAAGTTCAAAAACTCGATCTATCAACCCTGGGGTGCGCACCACAGCCTTCGATCAGCTGTTGTGATGACTTGCCACCATTACCGCTTCAGATATTAGACAAGAATTAGGGCGAGTTAATTATTTAATCATTTTGGACTTGACCATTTGCAAAAAACTATTGTTTTAATGTTGTAACTATTTTTGTTTAATTTATTTTATTAATTTACATTCTTGTTTTTTATTATTTCACATAATATTACTATTAAGTTGCGTAATTTAATTATTTTGTTCATCGACGGCAACTAAACACACACAGCCTTCCTGCACAGCGAAAACTCTTTGGTAAAAGTTTTCATGCATCAGTTTGTTATTTAAGGTTCCAAATTCAAATCACATTATTGCCCAGCGGGCAGTAATAAAATTCAGTACAATATTACTGCCCTAGGGCATTCATGATTTGCTTTACTTTGGGTTTGCATGACATAATTTGACATTTACGAGCAGGTGGTGTGAAAAATCGTTTTCATCCCACCATCTCGGAAAGAGTATTTTTAATCTTCAATATCTGAGTGGAAAAGCCGTTTTTATTCTCTAGAGGATAAAGTAAATTGAATTTAGAACATCGTGTGCACTAAGTTTGTGAATTAAAAAAAACATTAAACCTATTTACTGCTACCTCTATGGTGCCGAATATATCATACAACTTTTTTTTAATTTGTTAAAAACTCAGACTCGGAACCTTCTTGGTGTTCTTTTTTCAATTTGCTTTGTACGCGGTTCTTTACGCGGCATTTTTTCACGTCATTGTTAAACCTTATATTAAAAACAAGAAACTTGAAAACAAATGAAAAAACTAAAATGAGTGATTCTAGCGACGAGTTAGTTTGCTTGACGCCAACAGAATTGACTGAAACTGTTAATAATGCGCAAATGAGCTTTCTCCCTCAACAATCACGCGAGAAGTATTTAAAACAGTACGATATGTTCAACACGTGGCGACTAGCAAAAGGAGCCAAAACTTTCTCAGAAAACGTTTTGCTGGCATATTTTATAGAATTATCCGAGAACAAGAAAGCAAGCACTCTATGGAGTACGTATTCGATGCTAAAAGCAACAATAAAGATGAAAAAAGACAAACATATCGATACCTATCCTAAATTAGTGGCATTTTTAAAAAGAGCCTCATCTGGTCATCAACCAAAAAAATCGAAGGTTTTCACAGTATCTGATATTGAAAAGTTTCTTAACGAAGCACCCGATTCCGTATATTTGGCGGCAAAAGTAAGTCAGTTGCACATTCAGTATCTACTTAAGTATATTAATCTCAATTAAATAGTATACTTAGTAGATGTTGATAGGCATAATTATGCGTTCATATCAATTTTATTCATTTATCTACTACAATACTCTTTACGTTACAGGTTGTTCTTATTATTGGAATAAACGGAGCATGTCGAACTAATGAACTAACACAACTTAATGTCAAAAACATTGAGAAACATTCAGATGACTTACTATTAATTAATTTACCTAATACAAAGACAAAAAGAGACCGCAACTTCGTCATTCGCAAGGAATACGTAACGATTGTTGAGAAATATCAAGCCTTACGCCCGCCTAACACTCCAATCAATCGATTTTTTCTACAGTATCGCAAAGGAAAGTGTGTTAGACAGCCTATGGGTACTAATAAAATTGGCAGTATCCCACGAGAAATAGCAACATTTCTTGAACTTCCAGAACCCCTGTTGTACACGGGTCATTGTTTCCGACGAACTTCAGCCACACTTTTGGCTGATTCCGGAGCTGATCTCCTGTCCCTTAAGCGCCACGGAGGCTGGAAGTCCAATGCAGTTGTAGAGGGATACATAGAGGATTCCATCCAAAATAAGTCTAAAATATGTGAAGGCATCGTAGGAGCCATTACACTGAAAGAGCCTCAATCGGATCCTTGGACTGGCCCTTCTACATCAAAAATAAGCCGTTATGAAACACCTAACCATCTCCCTCTCTCTCCAACATTCACGCCAAGGGAATCCGATGAATCGGTACAACTATTAAGTATGACAGATAGTTTACCGAAAAACAGTACACAAGTGACTAACACCAATATTACAGTACCAAACAAAAATATTACACTCAATTTAAATAACTGTAGCAACGTTACTTTAAAATTTTCTTAATTATACCTTAGTATTATTTTGTTATAATTTAAAGATTATTCTGTAATACTTACCTGTCATAATGTAGTAATTAATACCTAAACTGAAATAAAAGTGTACCTATCTTGTGATTGTAAACGTTTTTTTTTGCATTTAGTCATTTCCTCGCTGAGGTGGAATGAAAAGTTACGTGTTGCACTCGAGTGCAAAGATTTTTCACCTCGTGCTCTTTTGATTCCCTCGCTAACGCTCAGGATTCTAATTTTGAATCACTCGCTGCGCTCGTGATTCAATTTTAGAATCCTTCGCTTGCTCGGTCATCAAAATTGAACACGCGGTTAAAAAGCAACTTTGCACTCTTGTATAACAAATAATTATTTTCATGTCTGCTGCGTGACCGCGTTGTTCTTCTAATTACTAAAGCAGAATTTGGATGCGGTTTTACCATCGTTTACGGATTTTGTATTTGACATTAATATTAAAGTTACGAAAACCTAATAAAGCAATCTCAGTGTTTTGTCAAGTCAGGGCAAAATAGAGGCGGGTTGATAGCACTAGCAAAGAACTATGAAAGGATCGGTCACAATTCGATTACTTGCTCGTAAGGCGGGTGTAAAACTTGGGAGTATCCAAATATAAAAATGTGTTCATACAATTTAACGCAAGTTTGTGCTCATCAGGACCTGACAGTACATTTAAAAATCTAGTGTTCATGAAAGGAAGCTTTGGTTTTACTGATTGATCTTCTTTTGCTCTGCTTTTTAACCCATGCTGTATTTTGTATTTCAAATAAAAATTGCTAAAATACTGTATTTCTTATATTTCGTATTTAAAATACTTGCGAAATAGTATTTTTTAATTTGTATTTCAATTAAAGCAAAGCATGTATTTTGCCCAGCCCTAGCTATGCACCCCGTTTTTTTTTGGCGATATGCTCATGGATAACCTCCGGCTGGGGTGAACGGGGAGTTACGACACTGATGACTAAAACATCACTGATCCTATAACTACTAGTAACGTGAGTCAGGGGCCCGGGAGATACAAGTGCATGGTGGGCATTTCGGCGGCCCATAGATATAAGAAAGAAGTTTATACGGGCCCCATCACCAAGTGTGACCGATCCAACGACCGCACGATATCCATGAAGACGCGTAGGAAACACTGCGCGCACAGACTGCGCGCCACCTCTCTCTGCAGCTTTGCACCACCTAATGATTCAACTGAATGACATTAATCCATTTGTCCGTCAAATTGGTGTTGGCTAAAAAATGCTCGTGGGGATACCCACATTACCCACGCTTTTTCAGTCTATTTATTAATACCAATTTTATTATGCTTGTAATTACCATTATTCACACACCTACACTATACGGAAACCTACTGGGCTGACACAATATGCCCGAGAATTGTTTCCCACAAAAGTTTTCCTAGAGCATAATAATATATGCCTAAATGGTCTGTAAAGAAAATATTCTACCTACCTACTACAGGTTGATATTTCCGAGTTGTCTCACATGTCCCATAGTAACAGCTGCTTACATGTAAAATTGCCCCCTGAAAGATTGCCAATGCTAATTAAATAAAATTCAGCCTGAATGCTCTGAGTATTCATTTAAATTCTGTTTGACCCGTCAGCAGCGACAGGCGTGATCTTCTGTATACCTATGTTGTTATATGATATGTATAATCACGTGTCAATAATGTTTTATGTGGCAGATGTGCGTGCGCATATGGCTAGAGGTTGGGCACGCGTGCGAGCCGCGCCGGACCGCGTCGGGCCGCGCTCTGGCGCTCGACTGGCGAGTGTGGGTGCGCGGCGTCGCCGGCCGAGATATTAGCACCTTCGTTCACAAAGTCGTCTTCCATTTACACCCTGCTTCTGCGTTCGTGTATCCTAAAAGAGGCAAGCGGAAACTTTTTATTATTTTTTGTTCCTGCATCTCATCGCAATAATGTTGATGATCTAGCAGAAGGAACCCTGTTAATTTGCAAACATGAAAAGATGATGGGAAATATCGCTGGGAAACCGACATGCCCTGAAACCATAAATTTAAAGACTTACACCTACCCGCACTGAGTCCGCTTGTTGGATTACGGCCTCAGTCAGAGAGGAGGTTGGTGACCCATCAGTGGTTCTGTTACCTATAGCTATATGCTGAAATATGTGGCTTTGCATAAATCACCAACCCTTTCTTTTTAAGACAACTGTTGTTGAGCTTCAATCAAGCTTAGCGATTTTTTTTAATAAACTTATGTAATATCTATTTGTATTTTATTGCCGCCGTCACATACACTAATGATAACATGTTTAAACTCTCATCATCATTATCACTCCCACAGATAGCCCGCTGTCTACCTATAGTTTTATCTCGGTGACTTTGCCCCCTGTTATATTTACTGTATATTTTTACGGAGCAATAACATCAGCTTTATTTTTGCAGTGCTTCAGGAGCCGCCATACGAAATCCAAGAGTCTGGCTGCGCGTCCATCGATATACCGATACATGTGTACCTGAAATACAGCAACAGGCCAAAGAAAATTAGTCTGAGATACAGTCTCCAGATCGAAAACAATAGCAAGAGCAATTCAGAGTCGCGGTGCATCTACTACGACTTTGTGAACCCGTCGGAGCAGCTGTGCGAGGCGTTGATGAGCGGCGGCGGCGAGCTCATGCCGCGCACCGGGGCGCCCGACTGTTCCAAGAAGCTGGTGGTGGTGCTGTCCGACAGCGGTGACGACCGCCCCGCCAGGCTCATGAAGACCAAGAAGTACAAGTTCGTCGAGCCCGTACAATGCAAGCACGGCCCCAAGAAGCGCACCAAGTCCTACATATTCGAAGATATTTGCTCAAAATGTGGAAATTCTATTTACGTAGACTTCAGAAAACAACTGAGATCTGTAGCCATGACCGACGACGAGATAACTTGTGTGTCGCAGTTGTACTGGTCCTACACTAATTATGAGAAATCTGTTGGATCTTTAATACTCCCGCCGATTTCTGACTCCATATACAAAGTCCCCGAGCTTCCAGCTTCGTTGAGACGAGCCCTCAAAGAAGTAGAAGAAGACTACACGTTACTATGAGTGCTTCGAGCGGCTCGAGCCAAGACGTGCCTTCGGTAGATTCAGTGCTGTGGTGTGATATTACATGGTGCCATGAGAGACTTATGCATACAATGCTCGTTATAGTTTGACTAGACACAACTATTGTTTTATGAGCATAATATTATTTATTTCATAAAGACTATTTACTTTGGTTGTTTCATATGTTGGTCTTAAATTAATTAGAGTAAGTTAAAGCTACACTACCATAACATTATCTAGTACATAATTTGATTACGAAATACGTGTGCTGTGAGTAAGATCTCAATAACGTAAGAGAGGTATCTGTTTTAACGTGAATATTTTATTTTAATATATTTAAAAAGAAATACAATTAGTTTAAGTATGAGGTAATTTTAAAAGAGGGGGTTGTGAGTTTATGTTATTTAAGCTGCCATGTGTTCATTTTGTGTGTTGTTATCGCACAAAAGAAAGGTGCCTCTATCGTTAGATTATGATTGTTGAGTGACAGGGTATTAGACGTAACTAGATATTATGTATGAAAATGGTTAATTAATTATACACAGCAACGTTTCCACTGTTTGTCGAAACTATTATTTAATATTAACTTCAGATAAATAGTTGTGTAAGCCTTACTACTAGAAGTGTTACACTGTAGGTATTACTGTCCCTACGTAATAGATACTTTAATAAGAAGAATATGAACACAACAATATTATTAGTTACACAAATAAATTTATCCATGATCCTTTCAAACAATTTGCAAGTGTTTTAATCCCTGGTTCATCATAACCTGTAGGTAAAGTTGTGTCACTATAGAATGAACACCCCCGGACCCCCCTTGGAATCCAACTTATTGCATTGACTTATATATTACTACTTATTGTCTCTCCAAAACATCGCGGTGAGTATAGGTGCCCTATCCTCTGTCAAGGAATCTTTAGCTTTTGCTCCAATGACATTGACGACAATATTGTGTTAAAATAGTTTTAAGTTTTGTAAATGACAAGACTGCTACGTTAATTCCAATCTTTTTGCGCGAGACCATATTTGGAACCAACCGTCATTTAGTTTTTTTTTTTTTTTTTTTTTTTTTTTTTTTTTTTTTTTTTTTAAAAAACGTTGCCCCACACTAGGAATTTCTCCTGTATCGTGGGTGCGTTTACAAACATTTAAACTCACATGCACAAACAACCAGACCCACAATTTTTTACAATTGCCACAAACAATTTCTCAAAATATGTTTACCAACGGCGCGGCGACGGCGCCTTCCTGTCAATGTCATTCAAACGCCAAAAGAATCATGCTGCTTATACAAGGTGTAAACGGACCGTTCACGAAGCCGTCAACCAAGCATTCTGTACATCAAACTAAGTAATTCTACGCAAAAATATTGCTGGGAAACGAATTTTTTTTTTTGAAAACACGTTTTACGGGTAACGAGTATTTAAAAAAAAACTTTGACCTTCAATCTCTCCGTAACCAGAAGGTTCCCAGGTATGTTCCAGAACAAAAAAAAAACTTGAGAGGTGTCAAGGGACACCCGGATGGAACGAAGTTCCTTTCGATTAATTAGTGAAGGAATTGTAATAAAATTTCTATTTTTTATTATTTACAAAAAACCTGTATACACTCAACAAAAATAATCGTCGCGACACCACACTGTTCAATGCGAAATAGAAATGAAAATATCTGGCTTGCTTTCTATAAGAGAGAGAGAGAGAGACAGACAGAGAAACATGCGACGCCGCACAGCTTACAATAGCTTACTATAGCAAAAAGTGTCGTGACAACTTTTCGTAAGAATTTTTTCCGTCTAGCCCCCTTTCACAACGCGCGATAAGGAACTTCGTTCCAAAATTGCATTGACAGGGAGAACAAGTACCTTTCGGCTTCGTTAAGGGTCTATTTACACCCTTTAGAAAGTTAAGATTATATTAGGCTCACACTTCAACTAACGTATCTATGCAAGCGGAAAAACACAGAACTATAATAAATGTACCAAGTTTGACATTTCGATGCAAATTATCTTGACAAACAACGCCACCCTGAACTGCACACTTAAAGTGGTCATGCGATTCAGTCGTTTCACTGTTACTTTATGGTGGTAAGAGGTTCTTTTGGTGCGTGACCATAGTCATGAGTACACTCGCGCCACTCATTTATTTATATTTCCAGTAAGTATCAGTTGGGGAGATGCCTTTGTCCAGCAGTGAGATGACGCAGGCTAACAGTACCAGTATTAGTAAAATCAGCGATTTATAATTATCACTGTTTAAGGAACCTCGCGCACTACGCGGCCCCGCCCACGAATTGTCGCATGACTAAAAAAACAAGATGATTCCGAATCTACATTTCACTTTACTTCCCTATTTCGACTCAAAATTGTGCATTTAAATCTATCGAACCGTTCTGCAGTATTTAATATTTTCGTAGTCCAAATAGGAGTTACTACTTCCATGACAGCGCATGTCATTGTAAAATTTTGATGTCAATGTCAAAAATGTTCAAATCAAATCAACACCAAGTCAAGGTAACACTTTCGTGGTTACATAGAATTTTAATTACAAAAAATAAAATACAGTAAGACAAAACTGACAATCGCTTATAATAATCAAATAACTCTCCGTGAAACAAATTGAAACCAACAGTTGTTGCCTTTAATTTTATTCCATCACCATGGTTTGTGTTCCTTGCTTCGTCATTCCTGTACTGCTGTTTCTTTGGCACAAGTTTATCCAGCCGTATGTTCTTCGCTTTTGGAATCCATGGGCTGTCAAGGACGCTGATGGCAACGTGAAAACTGAATTTCCATTTAAATGTGAGGGTGGTGTGTGCGCATTTAGCAGGAAGAAAGATGACAATAAAGAAATCAAGGACAACGAACAAAAGAACCTCAATACGACCTGCGAGCGAGACAGGATCAAAACAGACTAGTCAAAAGATTTACTCAAGTTATAACTTGAGTAAATTTTTTACATACTTTAATGTCACTTCCTTTATAACAGGTTAATGGTTACATTTTATTCTTCTATGCATTTAGTTGAATTATTTAGTTATGATCATTTTAGTTCTTTGTACATGTACAGAAAACTTACTAGCTCTGTAAGTTACGTGTTTTGAAGGCTGTGAAATGCAGCAAATTCATTGATGATGAAGGTCTCCAAGACGATTACAGCATTACAGTCAAAATCTGTTATAATGACACCGAAAGGACCAAACATATGTGGTTGTAATAACCGGTGATGTTTTCAAGGTACAAAGTAATTTGTGCCTATGATTTTGGTCAATATAACCGGTATGTTGCTCTAAATGATGTCGTCATAAATGGTTTTAACAGTATTTATTTAAAACACCTTTTTTGCTTTGTCATTAATAAGAAATATATTCTGTTGATCATAAGCTGTGGAAGTAAGCAATTAAGTTTGAAAATTTGTGAGAATAAAACAATTACTGGCCTTTTAAATCTTTTATTTCCATATTTTGAAGAAACATGTTACCTTAGTCATAACGTGGTCAGGACCACAGTATTAGAACAGTAGCGTGTAGGATATTTGCAGGACTCGGATCAGACTCGAATGTAATTCCCACTGGACAAGATTTAGGTCTGGCACTACACATACCTTACTCCTTTGTTTACTTCATACTAGTGTATAGAATAAAATTACAGGCTTCCTAAAGAGTAGTGTATAAATCTTAACCTTTTGAACGCCAGAGCATAAAAACACGCGCGTGCCCTTCACGCCAAGCCACAATTTCACCACATACAAATTAGACGTGTTATGCCGTCCGTGGCGTCGTGAACACTTTTTGATTTGACGTCCATAGGCGTTTGTGGCAGTCAAAAGGTTAAAGGATATTCTTATAAGTAATAGTCGGACATCAAAAAAATAATGTGTATTAAGAATAGGAATAAACATGTTTCACATTAACTATGCTATTGTTACATTTCTGCTAGTTTTGTTAAGTAAATGTCAACAAATCTACTATCTCTTCAAAACTTGTGTATCTGTATTTTAGCTAATGATTTTGTGCTGAATGGAGTGAAATTGGACATAATCAGATATTTTAATTTTAATTCACTTATGAAACAGTTTGTGTTTATATATTTTCAGCCACTTTTAATGTGTAAAGTAATTAATATGTCCAGTTGAATCCTTACAAACTAACTTAATAGTGAATTTACACTGTTTACCACAAATATGATGCATCTGCAACAATTATTGATGTTTTTAAAATAAATGTATGGTACTGTAATAATGGAGAGCTTTAATCAATAGTTGCCACATTTTATCTGACAATTAAAAAAAAACAGAAATGAAACAAACTTGTGCTTCATTTTAAATATTCAAGGATAAGTATTGAAAATATGTAGCTGCAGATCAAATGAAAAAAAAAATATATTGTACAAATCTGCATTTGCCTGAAGCACCTCTTTTATGAGCTCATATCATGTCATAAAAAATATTGCAGATAGGTCATATTGGAACAGTTTCAAACAAACATGCTTTGCAACATCCATTCAATGTCAACCTTTCAATAATCATTCAATTAAAGCAAAACAACAATGTCCTCGACATTCTGGCACATTCTGTCATAATTAGACTTATTTAACATTCTTCAATTCAACTTCGAATACTAGGGTCGAGTTTGGTGGGATGACGGGAGGCGAGCCTTTCGCTCCATACCTGTAACAGAAAAGATTATTTAGTACTCAGTGCCACCTACATAATTATATTTAGCGCGAGTGTGCATCAATCATTCTAATTTAACATTTTGAACGCCATTGTCGCCTATACGTGACAAGCAAGCGCGTACCTTGTACGCCATCGACACAAATATGTGACAAAAAATGAGATGCACTATAACACGAAATAAACAATAAAATCATTACTTTTGTGTGTTTTTATTTGTATACCTTAAATATTTAAGCTCTTGTCTCGTCTCTTTAATAATTACCTATTGTTTCTTGATAAAGTTTTAGAATCCCTATCCTTTTTGAAGGTATTTTTTTATGATGTGAAACTGTGGCTTAGCGTGGAGGGCACGCGCGTGCCTTTACGTTCTGGCTAAACTTGTGGTCAATGAAAAGTAACTATATCTGTAAGCGTCATTTCTCAAAAATTGGTTGTTCAGCAGTAAGACGATTTAAAGGCAGTATAATACCATGGTTATAATTCATCTTAACGCATTACGAAGATATCAGTGCTAAATTAAAAACAAAGTCCTATACTATTGCTTTCTACCTTTTTTTATTTTCAGTACCACAGTTACTGTTTTCTGATATCATAAATAGGACTATTAAATTTGACTTACGCCATCGCGGGTGGGCACACAATCCTTCTCTTGCCTCCGACCTTCATGCCAGCAATGCCTACATCCCAGCCAGAGATGACCTCTTTCGATCCGAGCCGGAACTTGAAGCCGGGTCCCTTCACGCAGTTGTCGAACATCTTGTTGTTTTGCTTCAGGCGACCTTCATAGTAAACCTACAAGAAAACATAACGAAATTCATCATATCTATTTCGTAAATTAAATAGATCAATTTAAAACTGGTACCTATCCTACTCTGTTTTGAAACATTAAGAGTAATGCAGATTCTCATTTGCAAAGAAAATTACTACAATAAACTAGTGAAGATATTATTTTGTGTTGCACACCTAAAGTCATTTTGCCTCAGTTTGTAATCTGCTATACCCGCTTCTGTTCACTTACAGTTAACTTACCATGACAACTTTGCCGGCCTTAGCGGCGGGTCCACTGCCGACCTTCAGATCCTCGATAGCGACACCTCCAGTGATCTGCTTCTTCTCTTTCTTCTCTACGGGAGACTCGGCTTCCTTCTTTGCTTCTGGCTTCTTCTTTTCCGCCTTTGCTTTGGGTTCTTCTTTCTATAATGAACAAAAAAAAACTTGTAAATAAATAGTTGCTTAGGTTTTCATTAAAAGCTGTAATTTATTTATTAGTATTAAAATTTGCAAAATCGGCTTTACACTACAAGATAAATCTGAGATCCAAGTGATTCTAAATAGAATATGTTATCAATGACCACGTGTGACCGCGTGCATTACTGGTCCACCAACTATCTATCGTTTCGTATATACTAAGTATGTAGGCATGTGTACTTTCCTTGAAAAGTATTTAATAAATAAATGTATTGTTGTATGTGTACTAAACGGTTCATGCTACATATACGCGGGGTGTGTGCGGGTGCATCACACGCCCTCGTTCGTGGGGCACACACACTCACGCATGCGAGTGAAGCACGCACGTGGGTAAAAAAACCCGCGTGACAGGAAAAATCGGCCTAAAACCCGTCGTAAAAAAAAATCCGTCTCCCTCCGATTTGCTCATAAATAAGAGCGCATTTTGCTAGTCTGGTCATCTCAGACTAAAAAAAATTTACAGTACTTGCACAGTAATAATATTATTATATAGATGTATGTCACCATACTTCAGGGAACAAATGGCTTCTAAGACACAGGCTTCATGCTTAGGTTAGAAGTAAAATGTTCATTCTTATACTGACTCTTTCACCATTTTTTTTTTTTGTGTAACATTTCTGATCTTAAAATAATTTAAAAAAGCATACCTTGGCCTTGTCTACTCCATTGACTTGAGCTTGGGCTCCATTTGCTTGTTTAGCTTGCTGCTGCTGTTTCTTCTTCAGCCGTCTCTTCTGTGACTTGGACAGTTTGGACACGTCGACGGCATCCTCCTTGCTGCTGTCGAGGGTGGAATCTCCTTGGGGTGCAGCCTTCTTCTTTTTCTTCGGCGTCTCCTCTTCTTCCTCATCGTCATCATCATCCTCATCCTCATCTTCTTCCGCGTCTTCATCTTCATCGTCGTCCTCGTCGCTGTAATGAAAATTTGTATGAAATAAAGTATGAAGTGTTTGTTTAGATAAAAACTTTGTTTTTGTGTATAAATGCCAAAAAACGTTTACAAGTAGCCTTTAATTAAATTACTTGCTACCTAATAAATTTTACAGTTATCTGAAATAGTTGAGCAATTTGAAGTTAATAAACACGAACATTTTTATGTTTGTTTAGATATGGCTGTCCTAATCTCGTATGTCGTAATAAATACAGGTTGTGAAATTATAATTATAGTGTTGAGAAGGCTAACTATTCCATTCCTATCTGGATTATGTGGGTGTGACTACAATGAAGCAAATACTCATGCATACTCGTTTGCGAATTAGGCAACATTTTCATCAGTTTCATACAAAAAATTAAGTGATAGTCATTTACCTGTCTTCTTCAGCAGATGCGTTTAGCTTGAATGAGTCATCATTGTCATCTGTGTCAATTTCCTCTCCATCAAGGAACTTTTGGAGCTGGTCCACATCTTCATCGGAATCACTTTCAGGAGCAGGTGCAGCCCTCTTGCCTTTTTTTTCAGCCTGATAATTAAAATAATTTAATTATAACAATGTAAAAATGCAAGTTTTAGAGTGAATGTCTATACACTGAAATTGAGGTCATATTAATTTCTCCAAGCCAAGAGTTTTTCATGTTTGTTACATTTAGAGACTAGCTTGGATGTTTATATAGTGTTCTCTATCGCGATAAAAAAGAAAGTGGAAAATCTCATTTCTGCACCACTTTAAGGTAGAGATAATAAGAAATGAGTGACATTGAAATATTTTTTATCCGGAACTGATTTTTATTATTTTTTTGATTTTTATTATTTGACCACACCGTGCCTAGGCAATAAACCGGCAAGCACTGTTCGGAAACTCTAACATCATGAAGAGAAAGAGTGTTATTAGGGCAAGCGATGTTTATGGGCTTATATGAAAGTACAGCGACTATGACAACATAATAAACCCAGCTAAAGAATTGTGCAAAAAAAACGTGTCTTTCATTCTAAAATGATAGTAGCAACTTATCATGATTATAAAAGAAAAAATCACGAAAGAGTGTTTTATTAGTCACTCAGAGCAACAAACCCATAAAACCCACGGGTTTTGGAAGGTTCTAATAATACAACATAATTAGGAAAACTGACTTGACAGGTTTATTTACGGTTCTCACCTTAGCCTTCTTGTTAGCTGAGGCATCATTGGCATTCTCCAGTTTCCTCTTGTTCTTGGCGGGCACCAAGGTTGGGACATCCTCATCTTCCTCCTCATCCTCTCCTTCTTCATCCTCAAGATCCTCCTCGAACTCAGGGTCAAGGTAACCAGTCAAGTGGACATTGCATTTACCTATTACAGATTATGATGATAAAAATAACTATGAATACATAGATGCATAGAATACACTTTCTTTACCATATTACTTAATTACAAATAAAAAAAAATTAAGTTATCATAATTGTGTCACCATGTTTAGCTAAAAACCTACAATTTCCTAAAATATGTTCATGCTGGTTACACCAGTATTAATGTTTAAAACCTACATTATACAAGTCAGTTGATCAAATAGTTCTCATCAAATAGCTCTAAATGTTGGTTACTAAAAAACAAAGTTATGGTAAGATGGAGATGCCTTCACTGTAATAAAATGGTATGTAATATCTTCACACTTACCATTTGTTAAGAAAGAGATAGAGTCCCCAGTCTTGAAGTAGAGGTCTAATGGAACCTGGATGACTTTGCCCTTCTGTAATGTGCAGACAAGGAAGTTCTTGCCGTCAACTACAACCATGACTTGACAAGGTTCATTGTCCCCAGTAGAGATGTCCATAGCTGCCTGTGAGATGTGGAACGGCTTCTCCACCACTTGGGTGTACCGCTTGTTCGGTTCCATAATAAGTCCTGCACAACCATTCTATTTTAGACATCATGAAAACTAACATCTGTATCTGATTTAAACTAATTTAAAAGTAATGCTTGTCTTAATTTTTTTTTTTTTTTGAGTGGGCCTTAGAATTGTAATACTTCCATTTGTTAAAATATTGCACCTTCATTGCACAAATTTGACAATACATATTATGAAGATTTGCACAATGCAATGATATGGTAGTATGATCTTGAATGCCAACTGCTGTATATAGATAAGTAGCCCTCCCACAAAGCTCAATTTTTCTTAGTGTAGAAGGTAACCAAGAACATTCCGAACAGCCACATGTGCTACAGTTTATTCTAGAACATATTGTTTGGCAGTAGACCAGAAAATGCGATAACGTTGTTTTTTGTTGTACATCTTCAGAAATAAGAAGTTAAGTTGATCGACACGGGTTTTAGTTACAGAAGAGACAAAAGAAATGTCTAGAAACTGGTTGTTTATTTAGAATGGGTACTTATCTCCATTCTATTGTGAAACATTTGTGTTGATTCTAGTTAAAAGCTTAAAATTTATAATTCTAGCGTTTAAACAGTGTGGTACCAACACGTGGTGGCAATCTAACCGGCTATTTTACTTACCCCAAAACATTTTGACGTTGGTATTTCACAGCGAAAGTAAATGAATTAGTGAGTAAAGTTTTCACTCAACGTTTATGTTCGTTTGAGTAGCACTAGACTATATTTGATAGCTTCTTCTCCCTTTTTTAACTTAACATGTGGATTACTGTGAACGCGGCAAAAATCATCCACACTAGAGCAATGATTTAAGAAATGGAGTAACCCAAAGACAATTAATTATTGACATTTGCTTTAAGAGTTACCCATAGTAAAAATTAACAGTCATTATGGTTATGAAATTCTCGTCTTTTGTCAAAAACAAAAAAAATTAAAGCAAACAATTTTATAGAGAAACGGGACCGAGATACTTGATACCAATCAACGTTAAAAATTGCGAGTTTGATGGTATCCGTTCTGCATACTAGCTAGCTCGAAGTTTGCATTGACTGGAGTCTAGAGCAATGTTAATGTGAGGCCCACTAAAATCAAAATGGTGACCAAGATAGACTAGAATTTCATCAGAATCCCAGACCCATAGACAAGTAAAGATTGACATTCAGTCAGATTGAAAAAAAACCTTTCTTTCGTATCTGTCAGTGAAGATTGCTGCAGTGTTTCAGCCATGGTAAATAATTTATTTTGCTCTAAATCGCGAAAAATCTAAGTGATCATGTGAAAATGTAGTGTAATGGCTTTGCAATTATGTTTCTTAATAGTGAAAGATCATCTGAGAAGCTTATTTACTAAATAACCTCTTCGATTTCAGGGTCGTGTCAGGACTAAGACCGTCAAGAAGGCGGCGAAGATTATCATTGAGAAATACTACACTAGGTTGACTCTAGACTTCGACACTAACAAAAGAATATGTGAGGAAATCGCTATCATTCCTACTAAGCCCCTCCGTAACAAAATCGCTGGGTGAGTATTTATTTAATTGTAACAACTTCTGTAACATGTTTTCAACTCAGGTTTTGCATGTATTCAATTAATTTTGTGACAATTTATTCTGGTTTTCCTTTTAATTCAACTGTAAGTCATAGTTATTTGTTGTATTAAATTCAAGTAACTTATTAGAACATGCAAAGTAGGTCGAAACTTGACACAAATCTCCAAATAGCGCATCCCATAATAAATAAATTAAACTAAATAACTAAGCACCATCAAAATGGTTTGATGGTGAACAGTTATGGTTTGTGGCATGGTTTATATTGAAGTTCATTGACCCATAACTAATGTTTCCATGTAAACAAACTGCAAATTCATAAAATATTCGGATCCTGAAATAGTACTGACTAAACAAAACTTAGCAACCCAAAATTTCATTTCAGGTTTGCCACCCATTTGATGAGGCGTCTCAGACACTCTCAGGTCAGAGGAATCTCCATCAAGCTGCAAGAAGAGGAGCGTGAGAGACGTGACAACTACGTGCCTGAGGTATCTGCCCTAGAGCATGACATCATTGAAGTTGATCCTGACACCAAGGACATGTTGAAGATGCTTGACTTCAACAACATTAACGGTCTGCAATTGACGCAGCCTGCCACACAAGGCGGCTATGGTGGCAGACGTAATTAAGGATAATAAATAATTATATCTACCCCTCTCTTTTATTTACTAACTAGCTGACCCGCGCAACTTCGTCTGCGTTACATTTTTGATGAATGCTCTGCTCCTATTGGTCGCAGTGTGATGCTATATAGCCTTCCTTGATAAATGGGCTATCCAACACAAAAATAATTCGAACCAGTAGTTTCTGAGATTAGGTAGCGTGTTTAATCAACCAAACAAACAAACTCTTCAGCTTTATAATATTGGTATAGATATGAAACCAAATACTTTTACAACTATTTTAGACCAATATATTATATTATACCAAATACTTTTAGAAAACGAAACGAAAGAACCGACATAGATGCAGTTTACCCGGCGAGGGTCGTTCTTCACGGAAAATCTTAACGCCGCGATTCAGAAATTGGCATCAAATGAACAACGCTATGTATCGAGCACGGAGTTAAACTGATAAAATTTAATGCACGGAAAGCGATCGAACAAACAATATATAGGCTATGAAGATTTTCAAAGCAGCGCCTTCCAAAGTACCTTTTGCTATCATAACTTTTTGAAGTTATCTTGTGAGCACTTCATCTTTATTCATTAGTATAATATATATATTATAATATGTATATTATACCAGTTTGATTCAATAGATGTCGTTGCATATATCTTAAGTAATGATGATTGCTTCTTGAACACTTTAAATTCATTATCTTTTGATTAAGAGCACGCATTGCAATGAAACAAAAACTAATACCTTCTCTAAGTTACGCACAATACTTGTTCATTGAAACTAACCACATTGGTGTTGTAATTTTCACGTGATACTTAAACAAACAAACATAGCCGAAGACTCGCAGACTGCTGACATACAGATAAAAATTCTAAAAATAGTAGAAATGGTTTCTGTTTGTTATCCTTTAACACACCTACCATTTTTTTCTAAATATTTTCAATGTACAGAAACGCCACGTCTACAGATTTATTATATGTAAGTATATATATAGATAATTATAGATTCCGCTTTTTGCTTAAAGAATGTAAAATCATTTCAAATGTTTTTAATGTAAGACAATAAGCTCTCTGTATTTTGTCACTGCAAATCTATAAATTTCAGCTGCCCCCTTAGGGGTTAGAGGGCCACTCCTTCCACTTTGAAACTAATACGGGAATAAGGACCAATTGCACCTTTTCTAATTTGATAATAGGCAACTGGGCACATGTTAGTTTAGGTATTGGGACGATTGCACTATTGAAAGTATTGAATATTCTTATTGGTCACAAAATAAAATGATACCTACTGATATTTTCTAAAAATGCGTTTTTAGAGGGTAGTTTTGAATATACACGCGAATTAGTAGACATTCTACTGAGAAATTAATTAACTAAGATGGATAACTTGGCACAGGGAGCTTAGGAAACCCTGTTAGGTTCCTTTAAACCCTGCAGATAGAAATAGGAGCCCCGCGTCATCGAGCCCAATAAATTCAGTTACTAAAACAACTCGATGTCAGTTTAAAACAAAGCTAACAACTGATTAATAAGCTGCTACTTTATACTTATAATTATTCTAACCTGTCCAAAATGGGGTGCTACAATTCAAATACAATTTTCGAGCTCGCTTCGCTCGCTCTTGAAGCCTTTTGTTCTTAAAATTGTCTCCCTAAGTCAATTAAGTTACTCTCTAATTCAGTTACAGTATTTCTGAATAAAAGGACTAAAGAAAAGTTAAATTCCTAGACTTCAAATAACTCGACAAAATAGTCACTTCTACAAAACAAGTATAAGATTAACTAATCCGAGATGCTATTATTTTGAGGTGGCTAAGTATTGCATTTTAAGAACTTCTGCTGCATCGTAAATCTATTTTTTTTTCTCATCCTTGCGACGCCCTTGAGTCAATCAAATGTGCACTTTTAGTGTAGGTGAGGTAAACTCCAATCTCTGGCTAACTAGGTTTTCGAGATCTGTTTGTGGTCAACAAATAATTCTGACCGACAGAACAAGGTGTAGCTAAATCAAACCTACGATTTAAAAAGGGCGCTTTAGCAGAATCATAATATATTAATAATATGAATCATGTTACGATTCGCAAAATGGTCGTAGATGCAGTTGATATTATGAATTTTCAATTTGTATTTTTTTAAATACATGATTCAAATTATTATTACCCTATTATGATTCTGCTAAAGCGGCCCATAAGGCCTCCAGGCCATTGATCCCTATTACCATATCTGTAAATTCAGTAATGGGTACAACATAACAGATCTTCAGTTGAATACACTACACTTGTGTTGTGGTGTACACTACACTTCAACCTGGATTCGATGGACCTGTTACTGATCGCCAGAATAATCTGCGACGCTACGATTTTAGAAGAAGTCATTCAAAGACCATTGATCTATGCTGTAACCGTGGAAATTTTGTGTAAAAAACAAAACACATTATTACTTTTTGAATTTTCTTCTACATTTCAGATTTTATTTTTAATAAATATTTATTTTCCGAACCATTTGTTATGTCAAAACCTAATACTGTAGTGTGTATCCGAACGCAGTGTAATTGTTGTTTTTCAAACCAATGTGCCTCTCGCTCTCTCTCTAGAACTTGACCAATCAAAACAAGGAAATAAATATGTCGCTCTCGTTCATTCGTTTTGGGCTTGCTTGCTTGAATGCTTGCTACGCTACGAATAAATTGAGCTTGAGGCGCATAGCTGTGTTAAAAATCAATTTAATTTAATTTTATATGAATTAAATTTATGTGTTACTCTTTCGATTCTATCGTATTATGAAGAATGGAATGTACACATTTATTAGATAACGTCAAGGTAGTTAATTTCAACGTTGAGGACACGACGATCACAAAGAACTTCAATTGTTCAGGTAAATAGATTCATTTTCTTGTAGCCAAAATATTCTAGCCGGTTTCCTATAATGGGTATCTGTGAAGAGTTGCCGCATTGTATTCATAACGGGAGGTTAGCTTAGAAAAATCAATACAACGAACTTTAATAATCAGCTGTTCGAGGGGTACGGGAAGGGGGCGCGGTATGGGTGACCGTGACTGACGATGTCGCATTTCTGACGCGATGGTTAAAATAATGCTATCCACATCATGCTGGGCTATTTCGGACTGGAAACTAGTCGTCCACCATGGCGTTGAATATGATTATGTTAATTCTTCCACAACCGCTTCTGCTATACCGTACAATCTGAGGAACTCCAATCTGTGAGAATCATCACTATCACGATCACGCCGTACTAATGACCCATAAAAATAATCTTGTTATAATCTACTTGAACTGGTTCGCCAACAACCAAACAATCCTACTACATATATAGTAGGATTGTTTGGATTCTAGTTGTTTCAGCATTCATGGGCGAAGTTCGAAGCATTTTATCACACTATATA
This sequence comes from Standfussiana lucernea, assembly GCA_964057025.1. Taxonomy (NCBI): domain Eukaryota; kingdom Metazoa; phylum Arthropoda; class Insecta; order Lepidoptera; family Noctuidae; genus Standfussiana; species Standfussiana lucernea. The sequence goes on along the minus strand of OZ059802.1, from coordinate 4,305,014 downwards.
TATCTATATCTCGATGACATAGATGTTACCAAAATAAACAGATACAATAACACTGTATTATCAGTTTGTTTTGCAGACTAAATAAAGTACCTACCTACAGCTGAAATAAAGTAGGCTAGATTCGGTTAGAACCACATGCTTCCATCAGTGTTCAGTTTGGGTTTAGACAAAACAGAGGAAATTGAAACACTTAGCATTTAGAATGATGAAAGAAATGATATGAGACAGTCAACATTACACATTGACAAAAAATTCATTAAAGCTAAACATGGCTTGCATTTTTTTGTCTACTATTTTAAAAATGGAGTAATAGTTTTGTTTTTTTTTTTTTTTTTTGTAGAATGTGCTGTACAGGATCAAAACTGGTTGTGCCTGCAATGTGGGGTGATCAATTGTGGTCGCTATGTTAACGGACATGCAAAGCTTCATGCTGAAGCACTAGATCACCAGCTTTGTATAAGCTGTGAGGTGTACTCTGTTTACTGGTAAGTAATCTTTATTGTTTATAGTATTAAAACTAGTGTGCTATGCTAATAATAGTTTCATGCTCACTGGCTAGTTGGTTTTTGTAGTCATAAGATTAAAGTTTTAATATTATGATTTCATTGTGCATAAAACTGGTTTTCAATTGGTGTTAAATACATAAAAGTATAAATAAAAACATATTTCCTTCCTCCAATTTGTTAATAATTTATGTATTTACTGTTTTCAGTTACAAATGTGACGATTATGTGTCAAATGATTTGGAATACAGCCCAATAGACAAAATAAGACAAAGTATTATGCAACTTCGGAGGCAACATGATGTTGAAACAAATGGTAATTTGGAACCAAGTGAGGAAAACAGCAAGGATGGCAGTGAGGGGGGCAACAGTCTGGGGTCCAGTGCGTCAGTGTCAGATAAACCAGCATCCCCAAGTGGGAGTGGAGACGATTCAAGACCTGCTGACATCATATCTTCTGTTTCTTTTGGTGATGGACCAAATCTTACTCCAGAAACCAGTGAAAATAAACCTTCAAAAAGTATTAAGGTAACATTTTCTTTTTGTGCCTATCACTTATCAGTCATAAACTCACAATATGACACTTACTCACAAAAGTAGATGAATCACTGCAAATATGTGTGATTGCTTGTTAATCATTTTCTTAACTCACCTAAAAAGGTTACATATACAGAGAATTTTATGTTGCCACTGCAATATTTTATTTATTATGCTGTAAATACTAGTGAGTCATTCAATAGGTGTATGGCTTCTTTCCTTATTAGAATTATGGTTCCACAATTAGCTGAACTGACTTGTTCTCACAGTAGCATAAATACACGTTAAATTATATTTTTGTTCACAAAGAAAGACATACATATTAATGAATTTGATCACCGAGTTTATAAAAGTCAAGGGTACCATTATCTTACACATTTTGCTAAAAATTTTCAGAATTCTGAGGAACCGGTGCGAAGTCTAAGGCCTCGTTCACGCAAAAGAACTCACTCTGACGACAGTAGTTCTACAGATAATAGCACTACACAACCATCTAGAATTAAAGAAAAGAAAACATCACCTTGCAATGGCAAGAGTCAACGGGAGAAGAAAATTGTAGGATTAAAAAATTTAGGCAATACTTGTTTTATGAATGCAGTACTACAAAGTCTTAACAATATACATGAGTTTAGTTGCTATTTTAGTCAACTGCCTTCACTAGAAATGAAGACAAATGGAAGGAAAGTGTATCACTCGAGGAGTTACACAAGGCAGGAGATGCATGATGTTATCATGGCTGAGGAACTGAGAAAGGTAGCAGTAGCAAAACAATATATTCTATACAATAATCATCAACATCATGGGCTTTTGTGAATGGCATAAACACTTGAGCTGTTAACAAACTCGGCAAACATAGATGAATCACTGGACAAAGTTCAGATAAATACTGGCAATGATTACCATTATTATTTAGTGGAAAATTACTTATTATGTGTTAGCCACATTAGTTGTTGTTGTAAAACAAATTAATGTGGACTGGGGTATACAAACTTGCACTCAGCAAAATTAAATGAATATAGAGTTTGTGTCCTTAATTTTTTTTCATCTTCAATTTGTTCTGGCGGAATTTTAAACGAACAATCCATTTATGTCTTCCAGGTGTTAATAAACCTGAACAGCGGATGCGGTTCTAAGGGCGCGATATCCCCAGAGTGCTTGTTTCTGGTCATCTGGAAGGTGGTGCCTCGGTTCAGAGGCTACCAACAGCAGGATGCACATGAGTTTCTGCGCTACATGCTCGACAGGTTAGTACCATTATTTTTTATTTTAAAACATTACTTCATATTATAATGTATATGCATTGTTTTTCATTTTGTATTATCCATTTGTGTGTTGTATACTTGAGAGAGAAAATCTGATTTCTTCTGGTATTTTATCTGTATTAGTCAAAATACATTTATAACGACTGTGTTTTCTGGATAAGTTAAGCAAATATTAGTCCACGTAATAGACCGTAAGTCCAGCTATTATTATTCTGCTGCAGGCTGCACACGGAGTTGCAACAGTTGCTCCCGGCGGAGCGCTCGGACGCGAGCTTCATGCCGCGCACGCCCTCAGTCTCCATCGTCACCGCCGTGTTTGGAGGCACGCTGCAGAGTGAAGTATGGACATCATTATCATCTTCTCACAAAATTGTTGTAACATCATCATTCTAAAGTAGCTCATTCTTTATATATAAATCTTGTTTTAAGTCTAAAATATTATTGCATGGTTATTTTGTTTTTTTCCTGCGCAAGACCAATTTATCACAGGGGGACTGCATGACCTGCCCCTTTTTACTTTCTCTTTCTTTGTAAGGTCAGATAATTTATAGCATTAACTATAACTACAGTGGCAAATAGGACATTTTCATTAAGTTCATAGGGTAGTATAGCCGGTATTACTATAACGAAACTGACAAAAGTCAAACTGACATGAAATCAAATAAGTAAGTATTAAATTTACCGTCTGAAAATATTTTTCAATTTTGCTTTGGGCCCTAGATTCCACTTTAGGATTCCGTGTGTTGTGGGTTGTGGGTTGTGGGTCTATGTTATACAAACAGCACAATAAGCACATCCATGTTGGATATGAATATTATTATCCAAGTACATTCTACTATTACGTGGAAATGATAAAAACCTACCAAATTTTTATAATAATAACGATTTTTTTGTTTCTAGGTGCGTTGTTTAGCATGCGGTACGGAGAGCAAAAAGTTCGATCCGTTCTTAGACCTGTCGCTAGAGTTGCCGGAAACAGGCCGACACGACGCACCCGTCGCCCTAGCCGACTGTCTGTCGAGCTTTGTACAGGTAAACACAACGTTCTTTTACGAATTTATTTTAAAAGGATATTGTGTATGTATTTGATTGTTAAAAATGATGAAGTTTAAATGTTACTAGTTGGGTAATCCCAAATAAATTACGTTTTCTATTGATTATTTATTTCTCTTGTAAAATGAAAGTGTTCTTTTAGGTGGAAGAATTAGCTGACACAGAACGATATTTCTGCAGCAGTTGTAAAAGCAAACAGAAGTCAACCAAACAGTTCTGGATACGCCGCCTACCCAATGTGCTGTGTCTACATCTCAAGAGATTTCGGTGGCACAACTATTTCAGGTAAATATATTTTAACCCAATAACAAAAAAAGTTGGCCATCAGGTAATAAAAACCTATAACGAAATACGGAGAGAAATAAAGAAAAAAAAAATAATAAAATAAAAATAAATGAGTTTCGTGAGTAAAATAAAATTTATTTGTCTTATTATTTTAATTATAGAATATATATGCTACAGGCAATGCTAGAAGAAGAAATAAACCTAGGTTTCCCGGGTTCACTTACTAGTGGACAACCAGAGATCACAAGAAATGAGTTTACATTGAAAGCCCATAGACAATACTTTTTTGCCTCATTTGACTTTTTTTTATAATTTTGTTTTAGAACTAAGGTGGACACGAGCATATCGTTTCCGCTGCGCTCGCTGGACATGTCGCGCTTCGTGCTGAGCAACGTGCCGGACACGCGCCGCTCCGGGCTCGGGAACAACCTGTACGACCTCGCCGCCGTCATCGTGCACCACGGCTCAGGGTGAGCACGCGACTGTTACAGTGCTGTATGATTCTTTTAGCGCTGGAATGACATTGTCAGGAGGGCGCTGTTGGTCTCAATATCAGTATCATAATTTCCACTGCCGAAATGGACATTAATAATGCAAACTAACGGCCTCTTTTGTCCACAGTGCCGGTTCTGGTCACTACACGGCGTTCGCGATCAACGAGGAGCAGTGGTTCCACTTCAACGACCAGACGGTGCGCGCAACCGACGCGGCGGCGGTGGCGGGCTGCAAGCCCTACATCCTGTTCTACATCCGCCGCGAGCTCGCGCTGCCGCCGCTCCCCGCCGCGCCCGCCACGTGACGCGACACACAGAGCGAGCACACGGCGGCGGTGGCGGGCTGCAAGCCCTACATCCTGTTCTACATCCGCCGCGAGCTCGCGCTGCCGCCGCTCCCCGCCGCGCCCGCCACGTGACGCGACACACAGAGCGAGCACACGGCGGCGGTGGCGGGCTGCAAGCCCTACATCCTGTTCTACATCCGCCGCGAGCTCGCGCTGCCGCCGCTCCCCGCCGCGCCCGCCACGTGACGCGACACACAGAGCGAGCACACGGCGGCGGTGGCGGGCTGCAAGCCCTACATCCTGTTCTACATCCGCCGCGAGCTCGCGCTGCCGCCGCTCCCCGCCGCGCCCGCCACGTGACGCGACACACAGAGCGAGCACACGGCGGCGGTGGCGGGCTGCAAGCCCTACATCCTGTTCTACATCCGCCGCGAGCTCGCGCTGCCGCCGCTCCCCGCCGCGCCCGCCACGTGACGCGACACACAGAGCGAGCACACGGCGGCGGTGGCGGGCTGCAAGCCCTACATCCTGTTCTACATCCGCCGCGAGCTCGCGCTGCCGCCGCTCCCCGCCGCGCCCGCCACGTGACGCGACACACAGAGCGAGCACACGGCGGCGGTGGCGGGCTGCAAGCCCTACATCCTGTTCTACATCCGCCGCGAGCTCGCGCTGCCGCCGCTCCCCGCCGCGCCCGCCACGTGACGCGACACACAGAGCGAGCACACGGCGGCGGTGGCGGGCTGCAAGCCCTACATCCTGTTCTACATCCGCCGCGAGCTCGCGCTGCCGCCGCTCCCCGCCGCGCCCGCCACGTGACGCGACACACAGAGCGAGCACACGGCGGCGGTGGCGGGCTGCAAGCCCTACATCCTGTTCTACATCCGCCGCGAGCTCGCGCTGCCGCCGCTCCCCGCCGCGCCCGCCACGTGACGCGACACACAGAGCGAGCACACGGCGGCGGTGGCGGGCTGCAAGCCCTACATCCTGTTCTACATCCGCCGCGAGCTCGCGCTGCCGCCGCTCCCCGCCGCGCCCGCCACGTGACGCGACACACAGAGCGAGCACACGGCGGCGGTGGCGGGCTGCAAGCCCTACATCCTGTTCTACATCCGCCGCGAGCTCGCGCTGCCGCCGCTCCCCGCCGCGCCCGCCACGTGACGCGACACACAGAGCGAGCACACGGCGGCGGTGGCGGGCTGCAAGCCCTACATCCTGTTCTACATCCGCCGCGAGCTCGCGCTGCCGCCGCTCCCCGCCGCGCCCGCCACGTGACGCGACACACAGAGCGAGCACACGGCGGCGGTGGCGGGCTGCAAGCCCTACATCCTGTTCTACATCCGCCGCGAGCTCGCGCTGCCGCCGCTCCCCGCCGCGCCCGCCACGTGACGCGACACACAGAGCGAGCACACGGCGGCGGTGGCGGGCTGCAAGCCCTACATCCTGTTCTACATCCGCCGCGAGCTCGCGCTGCCGCCGCTCCCCGCCGCGCCCGCCACGTGACGCGACACACAGAGCGAGCACACGGCGGCGGTGGCGGGCTGCAAGCCCTACATCCTGTTCTACATCCGCCGCGAGCTCGCGCTGCCGCCGCTCCCCGCCGCGCCCGCCACGTGACGCGACACACAGAGCGAGCACACGGCGGCGGTGGCGGGCTGCAAGCCCTACATCCTGTTCTACATCCGCCGCGAGCTCGCGCTGCCGCCGCTCCCCGCCGCGCCCGCCACGTGACGCGACACACAGAGCGAGCACACGGCGGCGGTGGCGGGCTGCAAGCCCTACATCCTGTTCTACATCCGCCGCGAGCTCGCGCTGCCGCCGCTCCCCGCCGCGCCCGCCACGTGACGCGACACACAGAGCGAGCACACGGCGGCGGTGGCGGGCTGCAAGCCCTACATCCTGTTCTACACCCGTCACGTCACGCGTCATACAGAGCGAGCACTGCCGCCACGGCAAAGCGAAGGATAATTCCAATTTGTCCAAACAATTTGACCTACTACGTTACTGTAGGCACAGAGTGGAATAATCTTATACGATTACTAACTACTACGGTACCCTCAATTTCCACCGTCAGAATAAAAAGTAGAATACGTCGCGTGCACATGACACAACGAGCTTTAGAAAGGGACTGTCATACATATAACAGTGATAGAAACGACGCGCTACAAAAACGAACTTTTTAAAACGCTTCTGTGATATATTTCTGGCCGTTAGGCAGAGCAGGATGAAGGCAATAGAAAAATTACCACGTTCCGTTCTGCTTCTATTTTCACCGTTAACACCAGCTTATTACATCGTACGTCAGTAACCTGAATTATCTGAGGGTCTTACAAAAGAGAAGGCTTTAAATAATGCAGGCTACAGACTGTACGTCATTTCGTGTGCTTCTCATACAAAAAGATGGTCACTCCACTAAGCTATTATGATTACGTGCTTGAAATGGTAACGCGCAGTGCCAACAGTGAGATCTAGCCTTTTGAGATTGAGAGTACATAGTAGTACCAAAAAAGCAAGTTCCATCACAATAAAATAACACCACTACCAATTACGGATCCGTACTATTGCGGGAAATTCGCGTGACAAAGCAGAAACCCTGAAAGTCGTGTCGAATTTAATAATATAATCTTATTTCTCACCTGAAATAAAACTGTTCGACACAACATTGGCCTTATTGTCGCTTAAACTAGGTCCATAATTCAAGAAAACCATGGAATTTTATTTATTGTCTGTTAGGAACATATTATACCGAGTTAGAGATATTTGTGTGATACTTGATCGCAGTGATTTTACTTAAAGTTTAACATTTTAAAACTAAATCATGTAATTTTATATATTTACCCTCGATTATTTAAATTATTGATAAATAAATTTTACACTACACTTTAAAGTCCATATTACGGCGGCATTCCTGTGTGTATGATTGAGCAGGTCTCAGTGATTTTGTATGTTTACAATTATTTTCTTATAAAATAATCTAAGTCTTTTAAGAAAAAGGGGATGCCCTAGTGAAGTCAGATTAGTGTATCATCAGAAATGTAATAGCTCCGCAATGTATTTGGTCGTTGCGACCGGCGTTTTTCTAATGTATTTCATCAACTTCTTATATAATATATAAAATGTAATATGGCGCATAAACGTCCAATTTACCTGAAGCACTATACTTTTTCTCTAATAGTGTTTCACATTTTGCTAAACAGTTGCATCGATATATTTCACATGTTCGTGGTTTCTTTCATTCTAGCTAAATAAATAATAGATAGTTGGACATTAGTAAAATTTCGATGTAACTACGTATTATGTAGCACTACACTTGCCTCCTATAGTAGATAAAATATTACGTTATAGCTGATATATTATTAAATACTCATACAAATTAAATAGTTTATGCATTTGTTGATGAATTATTAATATAAAATAGATTCTGCACTTGTCATGTAAAATTTATGATAGGCTGAATTTCTATGAAATAATAATAATTATGTATTGAACGTAAAAACGTGATAATGTATTGCAGACCTTTTACAACGGGTACCGAAGTGAATGCCGTAGTGACGATGCATTTCACAATAATAATTAGTTTATGAAACTGGGATTTATGTTTAGTTAAGACTGTCCGTTTTCAGTTCTAATTGTATGTATACTTTACATTCCTTATTTCACATCCGCTTGATCTACATCGATTGTTCAATATTTAGTTCTCATTGATCAATATTGAAATACAAAAATACATTTCAGTACCTATGGATAACTTGATTGGTGGAATCAAAACAACCATTATTCCAATTCAAGATATTTTTACTTCACGTCGTTTTAATACTATCGACGTAATCTGAGCGGGTAACACCCTAATTGATTGTTTTTTTTTTAATTCTGAATAATATGACATTCTATTTTAATAGTGCATGACGTTTTGAGTTTTATTATTCAGGTAAAATATGCTATTATAAATCGCATTCATTCTTAGACCACTTTCACAAATTACCAAAAAAAAAACAGAACTTTGTGCGCTATTAGGAAAGGGCATGTTCGTGTGTGTAAAATATTGTGATAGGATTATCTTCTGTATGTAACGTACAGAAAACTGCTGGCTCATTTATTATTGTGTCGTGAACTCTCTTTTGCAAAGTACCTTTGAATAGCAGGTTTATTTTATGTAAGTACTTCAATTACTGGAAGTTGATAGTGATTGAATTTAATAAATTCGCCAATTGAAAACATTAGTGTAGTTTTATTTCATGTTACTTTTATTTTGATTCTAGTTTTTAAAACAGTTTAAACCTTTAAAGAAGCGTTTATACCACGGCAAGGGTACCGGCGCGGCACTGGGAATCGACAGTTCTATTGATAATGGAGGGTCAGCTACCTCTGCATATTGGATCCACTCTGCTGGCACTAGAAACGGCGCATTTTTTTTCATCCACACTGCATCTGCCTTCTCTTCAGCTAATACCAATTTGTCTGTGAGAAAATCGTAAGTCGCAGTTTCTACCTCTACTTTTTCATCACGGTCAAAGGCTTCCATATCCATTTTGGTAGGACGTTCTTCAATAAGGGTTATGTCTCCAACTGTATGCATGACTAAGTTATCAGAATAGCGTACGGTTTCATAGATGTGCGAGGGTCCGCTAAAGCATAGAACCTGCTGGGTTTGACCAAATTTCATATTATGGTCTCCTCGATCCAGCGTATCGCCTTTTGAGTCCATTGGTGCACACAATAAAGCTATTGGACTTTTTTTGTCATTGTTTGATTTCAGGACTACAGTTGCGCTGTTTGGCGTTCCTATAGATCTTTTTTCTGGAGGTTTCTCATTAATACTTACATGGACATCGACGTCCACTTGTAATCTTAAAGTGTTATCTTGCTCGGAGCCGTCCTGTATCTGTTGTTTACTTTCTTCAATTGGGAGTGTTTCTAACTTTAAGAGGCTTCCTACCCATTTATCACTCTGTTCATCCGATCTGCGTCTTTTTTCTCTGGGTGATAATGCCATCCAATTTACGATGTTCGTAGACTTTTCAAGTTGACGATCATCTGATGTCGGAGTGTCCATTTTGTCAGATTTAGTCATAAACCAACTATTTCTTTGTTTTTGGAACCTAGTTTTAGGTGATTTATAAGATAGATTAGGCGAAGTTTGCTTGTTGGTTTCGGAAACTTCACTAACTGTCGACAAAGTCGGACCTAGCGTTAGGTTTAGTCTAGGTATGTAAGAAGGGGGGATCGGCGATCCTAATCGACGCATATAGGTACTTTGATCCTTCGTTTTTTCTTCATCTTTCTCAGTAGAACTTGAAGTTGAACAAAAGGACAAGTCTTTTGCGGCTGTGTCGGTTAATCCACAATCATCTTCTGCAAGTAAATGTTTATTTTTAAACGAATAAATCCAAATTGTACGTGTTTCTTTGTCTAGATCAGAGTCAAAAGTTAGGATTTCTTCTTCGTAAGGATGTTTATCTGCTTCCCAGTTATTAGGTTCCATTGTTAAATCGTCCGAAGTTATTATTTCAATGTCTGTGTCTGACGAAGTGTCAGAATTTATGAAGTTTTTGTTAATCATGGTAAAGCAATTTACTTGTTGATTTATTAATTGATTGTCCTCTATATACTGATTTTCTCCGATATCTGAATAAAAATTATTATTTATCAATTGATTAAACGTGTTTGTTGCGGTGTCTGTAGTACGCAAATGGTTTTCATGGTTCAGTCGTCGTCTCTCTCTTGCTTTATTATTTATTTTGTAATTATCTTCTATTTGGTGTATCTTCTCTCTGTTGGTGAAGCTCCAGGCATGGTTGAAACGGTTGTCCAGAGCTTCATCCGTTGAAGGTTCAAATTCATCGGAAGTATTAAGTTCAATGATCTCTACAGTCGTGGGATCCTCTTGCAGCCATATTTGACCAACAAGAATCTCGGGGCTGACAGCGTTTAAATGGGTATGTTTGCGGTTTAAGTCTGAAATAATAAAAAAAAACATATTAGGAACCTTGGTAGGGAGTAGGTACCTAGACTATTATATACCTACAGATACCTGGTAGGTACTTTTAAGATGGATACCTATTTATTTTGTGATATTTACTTTATCGTTACTAAATACTTATTCAATTGCTTAGAATAATGTCGTAGGAAGGTAGGTTACCTACGTACCTATGTACAATATTAAAACGGCGTACCTACCTATGCTAAAACATTGATTTAAGTGGAGGGGCTAAGTACCTAGATCTCGCATTGCAACATAAAAAAGTCTCCTACTCCTAATCTAGCCAGTCTCTAAAAGGGACGTAGATATTAGTGGGCCTCATCATACAGCATCTTATACCTACACGTAGGTACCTATTATATGACCTGCAGCCAGGATACCTACTTAGTGTCTACTGTGTTAGGTGATGGTGATAATGACATGACGCAAAAAAACCGCTTACGATTTAGAGAGTTGCTGGCATTAACTTTTTTACAAATCTGTATTCTTTTCATATCTATTCACGAATTAATAGCTCTTATTATTACAAATAGACTTATATCAATAACTATTTTTGGTTACTTTGACATTCAACTTACCTATTGTCAATTTTTCCTTTTTTAGAGACACCAAAAAGGTAAAAACTACACAGGGACCTACTTACCCATGGCGTTTACGAGTAGGTAAGACGGCATAGCTACATCGTCACATACGAACTAGATTGCGTCATGGTTCTTTCGGCGCGTGGATCAGATCAGTCGGAATCGGAACCTTAAAATAATAATAACTAAATTATTCTTAGACCTGAACTAATGCCGCCATTTTGTTTTCACAATACAATTTCACATTTGTTTTACCAACAACGCTCTCCTGTTCTTTCAATGTTATTCAAGCGCCAAAAGAACCACGAGGAACTAGGTACCTATTGGTACGCATCATACCCGCCGTAACGCAAACTTCTCCATAGCGCAAGCCGAGTTATCCGCGGTGTTAGGCTAAAGGTCTAGGTATCAGCCCGTCAACCAGCGTTGAACTGTACCTACCCTACCTGACAACGTTAAAAGGCCGTCGTGTCTGGTGGGTTACAGCCCGAAAGTAGAAAAATCTTCCCGTTTATGTGGACGATGATAAACTTTCCACCTTCCTCATACCTGTGCCTAGCTACGGATCAGTAGGTAGGTAGGTACCTATAAGGAAAACCTGTAGAATTATGTGGGTACTACGCTAGGGTGGCGCGTCAATTTTTTTTTAGATTTTCGAATTTGAATAGTTCCGGAAAGATGCATAAAAAAAAAATTCGAACCTACTTTTAGCGCTCTTACCGTTCAAAGTATTAGCTTTTTCAAAGAGTTATTTTTTAAATTTATTTTTTGCCTAGATTATATTTACCTAACTAATGGAGATAGACCGAATGCGGATTCTGCCGTCTGTCAAGTTCGACCGAACATTCTGTTAAAAAATGTGCCGAAGCCGAAGTTCGGCCGAAGTTTGGTTGAATTTCGAGATCCATTGGATTAAAAAAAATCTCTCCATACATTGACACTCCACCCCAACCAGCACTGGTATCCACACTGTAGGTAGGTACCTAGTGTAGTAGTGAAATAAGTGAACAAGTGTGAATTTATCTCCGCACCAATAAGTTTCCCGATGCCAGGTATGGTCAAATGGTCCAGTGCAAAAAATCGCATTGATGGAAAAAGCAAGTGCCTCTCAGCTTCGTAAAGGTTGTTTAACATTTGCTATTCCTCATAACCATAGCTATAGTACCTACCTAAGTAGGATGGATATTATACAGCAGACGTAATCGAAGTTTTTTCAAAATCTTCCGATCTAGAGGATACGTAACGGAGGTGTATTTACTATATTTAAACAATCTTGCCCAGGTCTTTAGTGTAGCTATTGCAGATTTAGAAGAAAGCTAGAATCAAGCTTTAGGTACCTTCGCGAAAAAGTCTCCCTAAGTGCAGTCCAGGTAGAGCTTACCACTGTTGTTCGATGTCCAAAATTGCTATTCTGAATTTTTTACCACAAAAGGTTAGTAACGTAGGTACCTTTAATGTGTCGTGCCTACTTACACTTTCTATACCCACATTTCGCCGGTAGGTAGGAGTTTCATTGGTCCGAAGGAGCCTATTGCTGTTAGCCGAACAAAAACCCAGACTACGGAGTCCAGGTTGCTACGGATTTCCTAATGGTAAAACAAAACAACATCTGCCCAACCCCGGGGTGAACTAGGTAAATAGGTACCTACACACTACATGCGCACTTGCGAACACCAAACATCGAAGCAGTCAAGGAAAAAAGTATGTAAGTTAGTAGAAGTTGCAAGTTTAATGCTGGATTATTAATCCAAATTACATTAACACATAAAAGCTTAAAAAAAAACCTTTGTTAAAAATATCAAAAGGTAGGTAACATTGTCGCATAGTGCAAAAATCCAGGAAAGCAATTTAGTTGGAGCTAAAAGCCCTGTCTTATGTGCGGCAGCGGCGGGTAGTGCCACTGTTGGCGAAACAAAGTGTAAATGGATTGATTGCGCCAATTCCCGGCTACAAAGGGAGACAAAATTGCATTAAAAGCTCCGTGGCGCGGGCCATTTGCCAAAGCACTTACTGCATTAGGAGCGTCCAAATAACGTTACCTTAGTGTGGTGTTAGGAAATGTAGGTGTCGGAGGGATGAAACTTGCACGAAAGTTTACATAGATGTTTTAATTTTCACGAAAAAGGTGATTATCGAGGTGTAGGTAACTACGCTATAAGTACCTACTCTTGGCGTGTGAAAATTGGCAACTTAGATCGATAGTGGGTAAATCGAGTATGTCGCTTTCTGAAATAAGTTTTTTCATGGCCAATATTTTTCCTCTTATAGTTTTATGGATAGTCGTTTCGTTAATTCAACTTAACTTAATAGGTAATCACAGGTTTCAATAACTATGTAAAACTGAAGAGCACCCCTGCAATGCCAATTTTGTACGCGGGTGTGAGAAACGCGCGAGTTTCACGCCCCGTACGCGCGACAAAGGTTAATTAATTACATTACGCTGCGCTTGAGTGGCCGGGCACTCATTGCACAACGCTAATTCGCAAATTAGCCGCCGACAAAGCGGGCTTTTATTCGCTCCATTACGGCCCTGACGTGTTTCATCTCTATATTTCACTTGATTTCTCGTTGATTTGGATTATTGAGTAGGTAACTGAATATTGCTAATAATTTATCGCACCTGATTAGTGCCTGGCAATTTAATTATAGCATGTCACAAATGTATAAGCACAAATCAGGTAATAGGTATTGGGTATAGCAAGTACCTACAAATACTTACCTTTTCGCCTGTGTAATGCTGTAATTGCTCCGTATACCACCACTTGATAATCTTATCTACTTATGTCAAAATTACGCTCCAAATAGATTGCTTGTTTCCGCCTTTGTTTTAAAACAACAATGGAGTCTTGTGAATAAATTAAATAATATAACTCAGATAAAACAAGTTTGCCGCGGAAGCAAAAATGTTTGACAAACCACCCATTAGCAGTCCCTGAGAATTTACGACCAATACAAGATGGCGGCAGCTCGTAACGTACAATTAGATTTTATTTTTGTCTATCAAAATATTTTTAATTGGTTTTAGAGTTGGAAAATACTGTAGTATATGATTATCGCGCTACAAAGCTGTATATTTGCTTAATGGAAGAGTGTTCGAGATAAAAGCTCGCGCTATCGAGGTCGGATCTGAGCGGTAATTAGAGGGGCTGCCTGCGCCGACGCCGCCGACGACTCTTCCTTACATGCCACTTAAAACTACACCGCCTGCTAGGTATTCGACATTATCTTATTATATACCTACTGTAGGTAACTCTAGAAATGTGGCAACATGACTAACTACTTTTACTCACCTAGGTACTTTATGTATATACCTAGGTACTCGTAGTCCTTAATTATAGTCTTGGTATTCTTTCTTATTGATATTCTCAAAAGTTATAGATTAGTGTGGCTCACAAAATATTGTGAACATGGTTAAATGCTGAAATGATGCAACTAACAATGTAACAAAGTAGCTGTATCTAGTTTGTGGAATGCTCACAGACTTCTATTTTAATAACTGTCGGAAATAACCTGACGTACGTTTGTGTCACAAAGTTAACGAAAACTAAGCACATTTTAAGCTAACTTAAAGCAGTTGCAAAAGAAATGTTATGTAAAATAAAGTGCTCATTCTTTCCTAATCATAGTACCTGATCTATTGCTTTTAGTGAAATTACCCTATAAATATTCAGGAAGAAGGCGAAAAAACTTAATAATACAGTATCGGGCGACGTTAATTGCAAATTACATGTGCATTAATGTTAGGCCCACGTGTGGCGAATGTTTTAACGGTCAAAGTTCGCCTGTTCGCCTGCACTCCACTTAAGTGTCACTTATCATAAGGAATCATGACGAGGGAGTTTGGCTACAATGAATTCTTTTATAATATGTACATATTAAAAAAAATCAGCTGACATTCTAGTCGTCTAGTAAGTTTTCTCACGAAATTATTTTATTTTAGTATTCTTTTTAATTATTTTGTTCCGATGTGCGGGTGGCAGGTTTTGGACTTTTGCCATGAAATTGGGTATAGTATACCTACTGTTTATTTGTATGTATTTATGTCGGAAGAAACAGATGGGTACTGATATAATATGATCTTTGATTTAATTAACTAATTAATCCAGTCTGAGTCATTCAATTTGCAATGTTACCTACACTGAAAAAGGGCTTTTCACTTTTTTTTTATTTCACTAATTTGCTAAAACGAAATCACATTTCTTTGAGAAACAAGTTCGAAAACGGCATTTCTTGCTTTTCGTTAAAACTTTTATCGATTTTAAATGACTTTATATCAAAAAATGATATTCCATGTTCAAAAATTGAGTGAGTTTCTGGTTGTTTCTTATCGACAAACTAGAAATAACATCGGTGTTGGTGCTTGTGTGAGCGATCGGTATCGCGCCGTGCGTGCGTTGACGCCGAGTGCTGTAAACAGCCAAACATTACGGAGCTCACGGGGGTTGGAAACATTTTGCTGCCACACTTAACAAATTATTTTTTCAAGCTAAATCGCATGGAGGAAATACCTGCCTGTTACTACCCCATTGCAGAGCAAAGACCTTTTCTCATGCAGAGTAGGCACTTGTATTTACCACGCCTGCTTAAGGCAAACTTCAGATAGCTTCTGGTTATTTGTGTCAGATAGCAGAAATTCTTAGTATGGGGATTTTTTTTTCTGTTTTATAGGTATCAGAGTATTCTCTAGTTGAAATCCGCCTTATAAACGTTGTAATACGTTCATAGTAGAGCTAAGCCTAGATTCAGTTGAGATAGCCTCATCGGTCTCCTCTAATTTTTGTAATTTCACAAAGAAAAGTAAAATATCAATCGGGAGTTGTAATAGCTACTACGTGTGGTTTTACAGACTGCAATAATTAGGTCTGGAAATCATAATGCGAGTACCTATGTATCTGTCTCCTCGGTTGTAGCAAATACTACAACGGCGCGGCGCAGCGAAATGTATTTGCTATTGGAAAAACAAAATACTTAGCCACCAATACCCATAGGTACGTGCATCGAGTGTACTCGTAGGTATATGCTTCTCCAAAAAAACACTACACAATTTGTAAAATGTAAGAATAAACGCAGAATACCAAGACCGAATGTTGACAACCTCACAATATTTAGACGTAAATGGAAACAATGATTCGCCACTTTTGTGTACAAATGTTTTAGGAAACGTCGGCGGCTGTGATGCCGTCTGTCGCGATGTCGGCTAATTGACACCTCGCCGCACTAGATTACCACTTAATTTCACACTTTCTACAGATAATAGAGCCAATATGGACGCGATGTTTTAACGTGATTCCATACTTTTGTGGTGAAAGGAAATTGGCTGTGGCTAGCACATTATTTCGTACAAAAATGTGTCAAAACAAACGTTTGTGTTCTGAAAATTATGTAATGTTGTTGGAATTGGTAATGCTTTGTCGAATTTGTAGCATTTCTTTTATTTTATTATATAGTGAAATAATTTTATTAAATTTAGTTTCATATAATAAACATCACCTATGGCTTGTTTGTTTTTTATCTATTGTAAGTAAGTGCTTTCTTTCACTCTCTTTGGTCATGTTAGTAGAAATATGAACGTTTCACAAACGAAATTTCTTCAGTCTCACGAAGTCCTTGGTCTCACGAATGTATTTGGTCAGCTAACTAAAAGTAACTTCAAGTTTTCCCAAAAACACGTATGAATTATTAGGCAAAGTTAACTACTTAAAAATCCAACACAAAAACAACCGGAAGATGATGAATCACACAACGCGAAGTTATTAGCACTTAAAACACGCCTAATGGTGAGAACGTTTTTCTTTTTATGGAAACAAATCAATTATTTAAAAAAAAAAAATTTCACTTTGAAACAAAAAGGATCACTACGAGTTTTTGTGTGGATGTGTGGAGTGTCAATTATTTCATCAGAGGATGCGCCGACGCAACGCATCGCGGTTCAACGCGTCAGCGTCGGGCGGGACTAACACCTTGTATTTGATGTGCTACGTTTTTATATTGATACAAAATTAAAATTTTCGTTTTTATGTAGATCTTGATGGTGATTGCGAATGTAAAATAATTAATTAATAGACAAAATATTTACTGACCATAAAACAATACAGTCACTCTTTATAGTTGAATCGTGTAACTGAGTATAGCTATCCATTATAGCTTTCTGTAAGCTAGAGGATTCAGCCTTTTGCTCTCGTTTCTTTATGAAGGGGGTCTTACTTATAAAACCAAGAGAAAAAGCTTCTGACTCCTAAAAAATTCAAGGAAATCAGTACTTCTTGAATATCTAAATTAAACAAGGTATTCCCTCTAAACCAGTGATTCCCACTTCTTTTTATCTGGGGAGAAGAAGAGACAGGACAGACTCACAACACATTTTACATCAAGTTACACGAATTAACCTCAAATAACCCAACTATAACTAACAACAAAAACAAACAGTTCATTCCACATTCCTGATGTCAGTGTTATTACGTCGGACATAGTGTGTGCTTCCGGACATTAGTGCGGCGCTGAACCGTCCGCGTCCAGGCCGGCGCGTGATTAGAGGCCAGCGCCCGCCTGATTACAGGCCGCCTAATGCACGCGCCACGCCGCGCCGCCGCGCGCCGTGTTCACATCATGATCTGAGCTTTTGGCCATTGGGTGTACCTAGATGTAGGTTAAAATTGGGGCTTTGTATCAATACATACTAATATTATAAATGGGAAAGTATCCAACTCTAGTCTGTGTATTGTTCTGTCTGACTGTTGCGCCCTTTACATGCCTTCACGGCGAAACGGATTTCGATATTTGACACATAGACTATGATACCATTAGGTAATAGGAAGGCACTACTATTATATCCTTTATGTCCTTACGTTCGATAATCTTTATCCTGGTATGTTCCCGAGGGATAAAATCCGCCATCCACGCAGATTTTTTTTTATCTTGAGTTTAGTGCCTAACCTGGTGTCAGAGTTTTTTTTTGCCGCCCATGGGCCTCTGACTTGGCTTTAATGCCATCGAGAAATATCTATCAGGTATGCTGGTTTCCTCACGATGTTTTCTTTCACCGAAGCAAATGATAATTATACAATACGCAATTGATTCCAAAAAAAACAGAGAGGCGTGTCATGGGTTCGAACTCGAGACCAATGACTTGGCAGTCCAACAGTCACACTACTAGGCTATCACTGCTTTCCACGCTGGTGTAACTGCAGGTTAAAGCTAACTCAGAAAATAAAACCAAGTTCTAGTTTGTTTCCTTCTTCAAGTGCCAGTTAAGTTATCTAGCAGATAATTCTTATGACATCTGGTTGATAGTGTCTCCGGGTATATCCGGACGATGAACAGGCTCTTAATATTTATGTTTATGTTAAAATAAGCATCAGTGCAATCTTCCTTATTTTTTAAAGTCTGCGATTGACGGCAATTATTTGACAGTTGTAACGTAGGCGTAGACCCTTGCTACGCGAAGCCTACGCGGCTACGAGATAAACTGTCCTTCAAAAGACTACGTGCTACGAATGGGGTCAATTTAACTTTTTACTTTCTCAACATTTGGTAATAAAATACTTTGAAAATCATTGTTCTTGATTATTCCAAATTTTTATAACAACTTTCATTGACACCTTTACAACAAAAACTTTCAACAACAATAAAAGAGTTCCTTACGGTTATTATAAGAAAAGGGTAACAGTCAATAGGGATACTTAATATTGTTGTGCACTCTCTAACAATCGTTCAGAAATCAATGCGCGGCGTTAGTCGACATATTGCTTTGTTGGAAATAAAACACCAGTGAGACTAATTGAAATGCTACATTACGTCAGCGCCGAATAGGGGCACTGTTCGACGCTTACAAATATAAAACAATCATTTGGACAGTTCAAAGAGCGGAGCCGTGTAGCGCAATCTTAGTGTGTGGTCCAAGTCATCAAGGAATAGAAGGGAATTTCATTTATTATTTTTTCTGAACAGACCAGTCTGTTAGCCAACCTCAACATACTTGTGTAGTTGAGAAAGGCTATGGCAGATGAAGATGAATAAAAATTCTCACTCATTAACAAAAAAATATTTTGCCGCATGCTAGATTAGATAAATGATGGGAAACCTGACCAAAACATTTATCTAAACGTCAAGTAATAAAGTACTTCACTGTTTCAGAATTTCAAGTCAGTCAAAAAAAAAAATACCGTTGTTTTTTATTTGATGCAAATCAGATCTATTCTAGGTTTTTCCGCATCAGCCATCCATCCGCGATCCACACACAGTCTATCCTAACCTATTCCTCATACTTCTCATAACTTGTACCGCAGCCTGGCTCGCGCCTCGTCATCTCGCGGCGCCTTTCAATTCCCATCTCAAACGTTCGGATACTCCCCCACAATGGGCAGGCCGCGAGCTGCCACGAGCTGCTACGAGGTGCCACGAGGCCACAAAGCGGGCCACGTTTGCCGCCTCGTTATGTAAAATCGGCCAAACAATGTGAGCGGTATCTCTTTCTGTAAGAACTCAATCAAATCAAATTAACAATAGATATCGACCGGTTTATTAAGAACTACACATCACTCATAATTGTTGCCGGTCATGGGTCTTGTCTAGTGGATTTTGGAGTTTCAAGATGTGTTGCAGTGTACGGCTGTGGACACAAAGGTCCGCCAATCAACGCCATGCTGTCTGACTAGACAGACGTCGGACTGTGTGTAGACAATAAGTATTATGTCCAGTTTAAATGGTTTTCTTTGTTTAGTAACAAAGTAAGCATACACATAATAGAGATAGGTTTGTATGATATTGGGCTAAAATTATTGAATTTTCATACATCAATGATTTTCAGTTCTTAACTGCAAAACTTTCTTTGATAGTTGGGAGTTTGGGACTGTACCCATAGATATGCCAAGTATATGTTTACATAGTTTATCAATATTTTTATCGATCTTTGTCAGTCGAGTCCGAAAGTCCGAATGTGTTACTATCACAGGTCTTACCCAGTACAGGCGTATCCGTATCGTATTACCCAGTAATGGGGTTGTTGAAGTCAGATAGGAAATAGTGGTACTCAGCTGCATCCGGTTGTACTGGATGGAAGCCGACCCCCACATAGTTGGGAAACGCTATATATACACATCAAAAGTATCTAGGGATCAACATATATTTTTGCAATAACTTTTCTCCTGATTGATATTAATTAAAATTTTCTTTAAGGATTCATCAAATAAAGTGTTTTCGTTTGTCACAGTAACGATAAACCAAGTCACCTTTGCATTAATAAAGAAATTTGCCATTTTCCTAATAAAGGGATTTTTGACATTTGAACCACTAACATTAAAGTTCGAAAAAAAGACTGAAATAACAGTTTTCTTTAAAATTTTATTGGGTAACTTAAACAATTAATAATCCGTGTTTCTACCGCGAACACTAACAACACAAGAACATCGGTTTGGCATACTCAAAATGAGTTCATCCAAATCACGCTGTGGAATGGCCGCCCATGTTCGTTGCAACAACAAAAAAAGGTCTTCTTGCGACTGGATACCCTCCATATTCGGCAGAGCTCTTCTCTGTAGCATATCCCATGCATGCTCAATCGGGTTCAAGTCTGGCGACTGAGCAGGCCAGGGCAGGACATTGATGTTAGCTGCGGCGAGAGTCTGTCTTACAACTCTTGCGGTGTGCGGTCGTGCATTATCATGCATTAACTGAAATAAGGGACCGATTTGCACTTGTAGAGGAACGATGACGTCTGATACAATCGTCTCAGCATAAATTTGAGCGTTGAGGTTGCCTCTGATCCAAATCAACTCAGTTCTTCCGCCGATCCAAATACCCGCCCATACCATGATGGTTCCACCACTATAAGGATGGACTTCCTGGCAGGATTTTAATCGCTGTTGGCGTCCAGGGGTTCTCCAGTGTCGTATACGTCTTGTATCCGGTCTCATACCAAAACGAGACTCATCAGAAAAGCACACGAAACGCCATTGTTCTTCTGCCCAATTTCTGTGTTCAAGAGCCAATTGATATCGAATCCTACGATTGTGCATTGCTATAGGTGGTACCCGTAGCGGTCTTCGGGAATGAAGGTTCACTTCATGCAAGCGGTTTCTGACTGTTTGGTTGCTAATTAAGTTCCCTAAAGAGTGATGAAGCCTCACGGCTAACATCATGGCGGTTATTGTTGGAGCTCTTCGAGTTAAGATTTGAATGTATCGGTCTTGTCTCCGTGTGGTGCAGCGATTCCGTCCTCCATGGCGCTCAGCCACGGTACCAGTGCTTCGGTAACGTGTCCAAAGTCGACTGATAACACTCTGACTTGTATTCAGAGCTAAAGCCACAGTACGTTGCCGGGAACCAGCTTCTATCATTCCCACGGCTCTGAGCATTTCTTCCCTGCTTAAATGACGTCGCCGCTCCATAATAACGTTGGTTTTAATCAGTAGTAGGGAAACAGTAGCACTAATAATGTCTTCAATGCGTTGTATGTTTTTATAGGGAAAATATTGACAGCTTATTTTCATCTTTTACTCGAATTTGATTGAGAGTTCCTGATTCAAATTATGAAATGCACCAAAAAGGATCCATATAAATTTATAAAATCATAAATTTATTACAAAGCCACATCTCAATCTCAAGAAATCCGCATAAAAATGCTTGATCCCTAGACACTTTTGATGTGTGTAGAATGTTTTCGGTACGAAACATGGTTGAGTTGCTTAACTAAATAGGTACATAATATTTATGTACGATTGCACAACTATGTATTTACCTCCGTAACCACATAGAAATATTTCTTATTCAAATAGCGCTTATTTAATGATGTATTTAGTGGCATCATAATATTTTCCAAACATGTTTTATTGTAAACAACTGTTGACCTATCGATTTAGAAAACATAATACACACCTAAGTATGTATGTTAAAGTATGTATTTATAAAAGTTTTATGATTTTATACTTAAGTCATCATCAGGCTAGCTTTTTGCCACCTATGTTAAAGTATTTACAGAAGGTATCGTAATCACTGCAATAACCTTATTAAAAAGCTTAAAAAAACTTTGAAAGGGAACAGATCATAGAAAAAGTAAATAAAGACAAAAAAATGTGGAAAAACAGAAGAAAATTACGGATAGGTCAAAATACACCAGATAGAGACATATCTTGCCCGATCTGATCGACCAGGACCCGTCGTATTAAGTCAAACAGCTAACATCACTTATTGGTAACAAGAAAATCTGCAACAAGGGAGACGTGCATCGAAAAAACTGTACTACTCAGTTTTATTGAAATACTACCTTGTCAGGACCAACCGTTGTTTTCTGGTGGTATATTTAAGAACGTTTATAAATCAAGAAAGTGAAGAAAGGGAAGTTTCAAGAAAATTTCAGAACGTGAGCTTTATTGCGCTTAATTTCCAAGCCAAGGAAGATGTACTTTTTTGACGAATTGGTTTTTGAAGAATTTATTCGTTCATCACCTGTCAGAAAAGTATCAGTTTTACAACCTGAATGGCGGAGATTTCTTACAATCGGCAGTTTATGGTGGAGAGGTGGAAAACTTCCAAAAAACTTTTAAAGTTGAATTTCTCCGAAACAAGCCAATTTGGACCCCAAGTTATCGGGTCAAAATCGTTGCAAATTAGGTCTAGTGTGACCCAATTCAAGGAATAACCCATCACCACAGCAGGGCAGACATAACAGCTACTTAGGTAGACAGGTACGTTTATGCACGTTTAAAAACAAACCGTGAAATGTATTCACCCCAATAAAGGAAACGAACACATTCGCGCGAGTGCGGGGGTGGTAAGGGGGGGGGGGGTTAGCGGGCACGGTGTATGTAAAGCTTCGTAGACACTGTACATAACAAACATTACCACACAAACAGAGCTCCTCGCCACCACGTACCGACTGCAGTGAGACAGAAGTGCTACTTGGTACCGACTGAACTTTTTTCGTGAACATTTTCTGGGGCGGCGTTTGAGAACGCGTAAAGTTGAGTAAGTCTGCGACTAAACTGTTAACGAAAGGATGACTAGGATTTACTATATGAAATACATTGGGAATATGATTCCAGCTCGATAATGTAGGTAATAGAACTGCCTCGCTTATGTAATGTGCACTTATTTTAATTCATATAACAAACACGTGCGTGTCATAGTGATAGTAGTTAGGTAAGAATTTTTCAAAGTCGTATATCCTGAAGTGGAGTAGGTATGCGATATTTTTACAAAACATTGCCATGGTGAATTAAAAGGCCACTCATGGCAATGTACTGAAACTGTCAGCACGTGGTTCAATATTATCCTTCTTAACTTTACTTAATTTTGTTACAAGCGCCCAGCACTCCAATAAAAATTTCGATGGATTTTGGAGGAAATTCCTAATCCATTGCTTTCATATGATTGTTTGAAAATTTCATATGATCGATGTCATAATAAATAACGCAATAAATGTTGTGGTCTTGTGGATTGTAAGTGTATAACACAATCGCTTCACCTGATTGGGTATCTATGGAATAAATATTTGCTAGATTTTATCGAGATATTAGGTACTTCTTTTTCCAACATGTTTTCACGAAGTAAGTATGCGATATTTTCACAAAACACGATGAAATTTCAATTAACATAGCAATGTTTTCAAACAGTCAAGATTCAATACCACATCTTGAGCCTGTTACACTGGTCAACATATCCCTTGCTCCTTCTGCCTCCATCTTGCCTCGTGCACGGACCGCCGAGGCACCCCGAGGCGTCGACTGGCGCCACATTACCATACACCCTCCACTTTGAGCGCCGGCTAACCTAATACGACGTATGGCAGACGTGGACCCCCGTACGTGTTGGAAATTGCTCACAGAACCAACCTGCATGGAAATAGACTAAGTAGCATCAATTTGCTGTATACTGGTGTTTTTCATAGGCTTCCTGAGTTTTGGGAATCTGGTTACATAACCGCTGTTTAGCCGAATACAACTAATGCATGAAGTCAAGACTTCAGGGCAGGCGTTAAGTCCGTCTTTGTATCTTTCATGTTGAAAAAATGTAAATATATTAATATTCTAGGCTTGGTCTGTATAGACCACAGATATAGATATATCTAGCAAACACAACAGCACTTATTTTGCGTGCCCGGCTTAAGCATTGTATGCTTAACTTTGCTACTGTCGCAGCAAGCTAATTTGTTTAAAACAACAACGTTACAACTCAAGAACTTTATTCTAGACATTTAAAGAAAGAAAAACGTAGTCTATTTTGTATAGTAACTTAAACTAAACACGTCATAGTAGGATACTTGCGTTAGCTAGGTACATATATGGGTTAATAAGAAAGTATCCTGTATTTGTAGTTGCCTACATTACAATGTTGGACAAATACAATTTTCGAGTTATAGAAGCTGTTTTACATGTGACCTAACCATGACTGGAGAAAAATGTGTGTACTTCAGGTAAATCTCAACCTAATCTTTCGGGATGTACAGGCTTGATGTTACATTAAGCTTGGGGTAAGTAGGACAGAAAACTGAAACCACTTTTACATTGATTCGGAAAGTGCGCTGGTTTACTAATAGTTCTCCAGAAGTCCAGACCTGTACCTAAGGTCTTCTTCACAGTTTAGAAAAGTGTTCTGTACAAATTCTACTTACTTACTATCCCAAGTCCATGGGCAGCGGGGTCAGGTTCGAGATCGAGACTCTCGAGTAAAAGAATGTGAAAGCAAACAGCATATGTCAAGGAGGCAACAAACACGTAAGTCGATGACTACGAATCGCTCGACAGTTTAGGGTTGTAACCATAAAATATTTAGGATTGAAACAGACGAGACTCACTATTTTGTTAGCAGCAGTTACTGCTTTTTGAAAATTAGATTTGGTAATTATAAAGTTCCTATAGCATAGGCCTTAAGTTTTATCGATCGATTTTGTTGGTGATTCAAATATAATATATCGTCGACAGATTCTAGACATTCAAATTGAAAATTACTTAATTGGTTTCACACATGTTTAATTACCAAAAGAGGACTGAGCTTGGAGGAAAATTACTTGAACTAATTAGTGTAGTAAAGTTTTTATTTAACAGTATTTTTTTCAGATATCCGATATATCGTTTACTGGGGGTCTGGGACGAACCTCTACCACCACCTCACCTACAGCATGTGTACTTGAAATGAAGCCAGTACTTGAGACACTGAGTAGTTTGCGATGCGTTTGACAACCACGCTGTTCAACAAAGTAGCAATGTGAACGCAAACAGATGTGACGCCACTTGTTTGCTTTTAAATTATTATGTAATTACGATAATTTGCATAAAATTGGTACTACTTTCAGTTGTGTGGCTTTTACTCGTAATATGTTTATGTACCCAAAAATAACGTTGCCGTTTCAGAAAAATACCCAAGTATGATAAATGATAATATATAAAAGTAAAGGGTGCTAATCTATTTCCTTGTTTATATTTTTCGAGCCAATTGGAAAAAAAAAACACACAGAGCTTCTGAAAAAGTTCGAATTCAAATGCCCTTAAATTTGGCAGGAAAGTGGGTGTTCTTTATAGGTACGAGTATCACATTGATATCTAAACCTTTTAAACAAATCAATCAACAAGCATTTAAGAATTCAAATGATTAATTCTCAACTCTGACATAACACAATATCCTTCAATCGACATAGGCGTGGGCTGAAAAAACAATAGGTAAGTACCAGATATCATATACGCGTCGTATGGCGGCATGTTTGCCGTGTCTCGAGATGTAACCGGAGCCAGCTTCCCTCTGCCCAAGCTCTGTTGTCTGTGCTCTTGCGCTACCCACTTGACGCGCATAGAAAATAGAAAACATCACAGACAAATACCTTTGACGAACGTGTAAATTATACTGAGATTACAGAAGAATATTTTCCGTGTTTTGCGCAAATATACCTACATTCTGTTTTGCGTGTAAATTATTCGGTGCGGTTTTAGCTTAAGAGTGTTATTGGCATTGCGAAATAAGTTTCATTAAGGAATTTAATTTTTGTCACAGTTTTAAAGAACACCATTTACGGATCATCGACCCCGCAATTTTCAATACGACACAAACATCCTGAATGCCTTGAAATCAATCGTAGCACAGTACATAAAACAATTCCTCCTCAAAATAAGTTCAGCATGAAAACGGAACCCTATAAAAGAACACACGGAGGTATGCATAACCCGTAATCCAATATAAGTGATCTAAACAAATACAATCGATACATTTGTCGTGTATAATACGTGCTTGTGCGAGATCATTGAATATATTCAATCAATGTCCGCGTCGGAGTGCAAGCATGAAGCATCGACCGCTGAAGATGTTTGGCCGCGCCGTCTCCGCGCGTATTTATTTACACATGTTGCCCGATGTGTATCTAATGAGCCCGTCGCACCGTCGATAAATAAATGCTCTGTTATATCAACTACCAGTCTTTGTGCTGCCTGCGACCACAACTCGGTAATTACGATTGTGCCCCAACGCTCAAATATTTGGTCAAAACTTTCGTCCATTAATGAGCTACCGATATTGTCCACGGTGGAGTTTTTTGAACTATGTTTACGTAATATTCGAGTGGAAAACGTGTCTCACAAAGCAATTAAGAAAAAATCTTAAACTAACAAAATAATGTGTTTGCCGTGTTTGCGTCCGTCGTATTTAGAAATCATGTTTGTTATTGCGCGTCGTGTGGATACGGTGGATTTACCTGGAATTTATGAGAATTCACCAACAATAACATCGCTGGGAAAGTAAACAAACCCCGGCCCAGCTATATGTATGCTGGTATGCGGTACCTAGACGAATGTCCCTATGTAATTACAGCGAAATTAAATAAACAGCTTATTTCAATATTTAAAGGACTCAGACTCCGTAAATTAAAAATATGTCATATTTAAACAAAGAAATAAATAGTTGTTTGAGAATGTCAATAATTCATTTGTCGAAGCATCCGACAAGTAAATAATTACAAAAGTTCAGGGTAGGTTTCGGTATGTTCGTCGTGTTTTATAACACGCGTTGGCAAGAAGATGACAGATTTAGGCATCAACCAAATAATTGCGTAAGTAATACCTACCACAAGATAATTTCTACATGCACACAGCACTTACAAGCTCCAAATATCTAACATACGTGGTATGTACTTAATACCTAGACACCTACTAGTAAACTTATCACAAAAAATAATCTTTAATACATATTTATAAACACGAACACAAAATAATGTATTAGTCCAAAATCACACGACAGGTCACACCTTACAAAACGATCGAATTATAAAGAGTCATCTGCACAAACTTAAGATGGGTCGCCTTTAAAAATAATCTGTTGAGATGAGTTTACTCCTATTGTGACGGATCCCGAGTAAACACTCCAGGGCCTTTCCTCGAAGGGCTTCGTACCAGCTTCGTTTCAAAACTTCACGGTTTTGGTGACCGAAACGTGGCACTACTTCAACAATAATAATATCCGATATAGGATTTATTGTAATCAATTCTGATGTTTTCTTTTCTTTATTATTACGTAACTATAACTTCACAGGGTTGGATTGATATAGTGTAAGATTGTGGGAGCTCGGAAAATGAATTGAGGTAAAAAGCATGTAAAATGCTTTTTACCAAATTCAAGACTGCAATGATACAACATAATATCTAAAAGCTAACAGTTCGGTATCAACACTTGGCGCAAAACTTGTTTTGTCGTAGACACCTACCTAGATTTACTGGTGTCTATTATCATGAAATCATCTAACACGTGATAACATAAAAACTTTTTTGCAAAAAAAAACCGACTTCCAAAAAAACACTAAAAAAGTGGAAAATAACTTTACTTTCGGAAGTCGGTGACTATTGTTTGTTTCATTGACTTTTTTGCCACCGACTTCCGAAAGTAAAGTTATTTTCCACTTTTTTAGTGTTTTTTTTGGAAGTCGGTTTTTTTTGCAAAAAAGTTTTTATTTTACCCTTTTTAGTTATCGTATCACACACAAATCCTTGTCAAGTATCAATTTCACAATTTCTTTTACATGGATGACATTTTTTCCAGTTATTTTGATTTCAAAACCAAACTGCTGAACCGATTTTGATGAAATTTTTGACCAATCGGGAAGATCCATTCAGATAAAAGAAGAATTTTTCAAATCGGTTCATAAATGACGGAGATATGAGGTAACAAACACAAAAAAAAACATACAACCGAATTGAGAACCTCCTCCTTTTTTTGAAGTCGGTTAAAAACATAACACCACGCCTGTAATCCCCGAATGGTTAGGCAGAGGCGTAGGTACTAATGATACACCCACATTTCGCAGTTATGTTCCATGTAATGAGGGGTACAAATCCAGATTCCGTGACAGTTACTGAGAAATTCCTGATGAAAAACCCAATAACAATTTGTCCGACCCGGTAATCGAAACCCAGGACCTCATGCTCCGCTGTCGCGGTTGCAACCACCAGACCAAGGCAATCACACGAGATAAGCCTCTGAAAATGCAAAAGTAAACAAAGATGTAGGTAGGCTAGTGCAACTGTAAATTTCAGTGACATTACCACTAATAAGAAACACCCTCTGTAACTCAATCTCGAGTCTAAAGTATTTGGTATTCATAGTAACACAAACAGTCGTCGCGCTATGCTGGTCGACCACTCGACAATGATCGTCGTATAAAAAGCTCATGTTTAACTTTATAACACCGGTGTCATAGAAACCTGTGTGGATATTTTAATCGTAAGGCTTTGTTAACGCCTCGGTGGTCTCTTGTTGTCGATAAACATTTTGATGTAGAATAATTTTGGTTTGTGTTTACAATGATTTGATAGAATTTCGTTACAAAAGAAAATGTTTTCCTGGAACTATTGGAAATAAATATCTATAGGTAAGTTGTTGTCGTGATGGCCCAGAGGCTAAGGCCTCGTCTCAAATGCATGAGGTTGTGAGTTCAAATCCGGGCAAGTACCAATGTGTGACATTTTCAATTCATATGTACTTTCTAAGTTTATCTTGGACATCACAGACATCGGTGAAGGAAAACATCGCGAGGAAACCTGGACTTATAATTAATATAAGTCTGAAATCACCAACCCGAGTAAGCGTGGTGATCAATGCTCGTGTCTTCTCTGTTTGAGAAGAGGCCTTTGCTTAGCAGTAGGACAGTATAGGCTGTAATTATCATTATTTATTATAAGTTATTTCATCACTTTTCTCGTTTCATAAGATAGGTACGGTAGGCATGAATCTTGTTATCTTCAGTCGTATGTATCACTCGGATCAAGGGAGATTGAGAAGCATGAGATTAAGAAAATCCACACACGAAGCTTTTAGTTAACCCGGAAATGTAGATGATGTTGATGAGATACACTTTCATTTTGGGCTTTAATTTGCCTACCTGTTTTCTGTTTCAAGTTTCAGTAAACAGTTTAATATAACATTAATCGCACCAACTTATACAAGACTTTTTTCGTATTTCCCTGTCCTTCTCTTTTACTGAATTTTGTGCGGTGTCAAAGTCGAGTTCATCTTCCAGGTCTTTTTTTAAATTTCACAAGACAAATCAAAACAAAAATTGCAGCAGCACACCCCCCAACGAAGGCCTCATCGTAATCAGCATCTGTTGCCTACATCCTGGCTTGTCGCATCGGTCGCACACCACGCCGCGTCCCAACTCCCGCCACAATTAAATGTGTCCACGCCACCGGCTCTCAATGCACAACACACATCAGTGCACGTCATTTTATTCACTAACATTTTATTTTATGCGAGTCGTACGCGATTTGTATTTGATTCGTTATTTTGTTCCGGAACCGTTGAGCCGGAAAACGCGTGACGTATTTCATTCGGTATTGTGGAATATTTTGTGCACGGTAATAAAGTTATGGGGTAATATTTTGTTAGATTTATTTTCGGTAACTGGTAGGTATTGGGAAATTGGTGGAGAAATATTTAGTTTTCAGAGAGAAAATGCAATACTAAAAACGAAAAGCCTTATCTACAGCGTTATCTAACCAACGATAGGTAGATTACTTGACAAGGAAACATAATTTTAAACTATGAACAACTTACGAAGAGAAGATTTATTTATAACAACAGAGAAAGACTCAAGAGGAGTTACGTACTTCGATTCCTAGATTATATTTAACGGAATGTTATTTTACTACCCATATTTTGTCCAATATGTAATAGTACTTACTGGACAAATATGGGTTCTGGGTATGGCTTTACTTACGAAGGATATACCTACTTTGCTTCGTAAGTAGATGAAGGATAGGTTTCGAAGGAGAACAAATCCACCCGTGCATGTTATACGGATACAAGACAGGCATTTGACAGTACGTGTACGTCTTGCAACTTAGGCTAAAGGTTATTTCGAGTATCCGAACTGCACGAAATACAGGCTACCATTAGGTGTACCTAAACTTCTTTAACATATGTTAGCAACAGTACCTACCAAGGTAAATACAACCTCTATAGTTTGTTAAACTGCGGTAGAACGAAGAGCATTTGAATGAAACTTGTTCGCAATATTGGCAATTTTGGATTCTAATGGCCAGTGAACGCAAAGAGAGCTGGCGTTTACTATTTCCGGTGCTAAAACACGTTTTTCAAATGGACTGCCTTGGAATGTTTTTTCCCATCACGCTTTTTTTTTTTGGGGCAAGCCCGCCACACTTCCCAAACCACTGCAACTCCTGAAAGCCAGAATTAACAGTGGCGGTTACCAGAAAAGCGCCGAAACAATGAAGCTCGACGAAGTCCGAGAGAAACAATTTAATTGTCTTAGATCGAGAAAGAGGAACCATAACAGCTAAGAGTAATTTAGAGTTATAACTTATCTGCATTCTCGATACGTATATTTAACTCATTACATTTATTTGGTGCCAATCGTTAGGTCTAATGAATAATGAATTGTCAAGTTATAAATACTTGTTCATTCATTCTACTAGCCACACTCTCAAATAAATCTTCCTATAACAACAAATTACAAAAGTTACACGTTCTATTTGTGCAGTTAACAGCAACACACATCTGCCGTGGTGTCGTATGCCCTGATTCCCTCAACCCTTGGGTTCCCAACAGCCCAACAGCACCCGAGTGCGAATCCGCGGGCGGTCCACTCCACTCTGTTTGTTTTGCTGGTGTTTAAACTGACGAGTGGCGCCCTCTAGATACGTGTTTGTACAAGATGTTGACCGCCCTATATCGCGCTGAAGCCCGTGGCATGTGCTGTCTTGTTTGGTTCCATCTATGTAAGGAAATAGGTGCTCCTGGTGAGGAAGCTACCAAGAAGGTTTACATAATATGTCAATATAACAGCGAAATTGAACACCCTCCTCTCTCTTAGGTAAGGGACCTATGCATCTAAGGCTCAGCGTATCTGCTTAGTTTCAGTAAGTTCGAATAACTTCTGACTGCTCTGTGACCTATTCCTGACAATAAGTTAAAATTGGATTAGAGTCAAGTAGCCTTTTGCGGTAATTTCTATTATGAGCTTCTTATCAGAAACAACAGCTTTAAGCAATAATTTCAATAAAAAGCAAGCAGCATTTTTCAATCAAAGAAAAGTTTATTCAAACTTTCTTTTAAATTGAAATATTGTAACATAAAAAAACGTTCATTCATTAAAAGTCCAACACAAAACACAATGTTGTCAATCAACGACTCGATGATTTGTTATAAAAATAGTCTGAGAACGCGGGGGGCGCCGCACTCGCCGGCGGCGCAGACGCACCCATTCACCTTGCTCAGCGAATCACACGCATTAACACCTATTAGGCCGGCGCCCTTTATCCCTGCGCACTGCCACGCAAAATACTACACTTTCCTTTTTACTGTTTATTGTTACCGTTTGTTTCGAGTTGCAAACCGTCCGCGCACAATGTGCCCGCCGACACGGCTCGGTAAACGCTTTCAAGTGTCCAAAAGCGGTAATTTGCTTCATTCGCTCATTGTTGACGCTAAAAGTCGGCCTTTGTCGACACTTGACGGAATTGGGAGCGTTTAGATTCGAGCGGGCAATTCGCGGAGAGTGGACGCGTTTTATCGTCAGCCGAACATCCCGGTCACTCTACCCTCTCTCACCTCAATGGCTGCCTAATGGAAGCTTTCAGCTCGTGTTTGAAAAGGTTTTTTCTCTTTTAAATAACGTATCTATCCATAAACCTATAACTACAATGGTTGAGGCTGTTTTAGACAGAATATGACATCACTATTTTCACAAAAGGAATTTTATATTTATTAAGATAGTGAATCACCTATGAAATAAGTCAAGTTCTTTAAAATTATGAATAATATTTTCATTTCTGTTCAGGAAGATTGAACTGTGAGACTGTGAAGGACGGCAAACTACTTTGAAGTCAGTCACAAGGCAAGACCCTGGCGGGACGTCCACACGTTATTGCGTATTCAATTTCAATCTTAATTAGCCATAGACACATATCTAATGCCAGTTAAACTTTTCAGCATCACTTCATGAATATGTTTTTCTTTTACAACTGTATGTAGTCCGAACCCAGAATTTCCAGTTCGAGGCATCTCTTTAGGAACAAATTGGAAATCTTAACACCAGCCAAATGCACAAACACAAAATGGCTCGCCATGTTTAGGCATCACACATTTAGATATAAAACAATACAGGCATCAGAACAGCGGCACGTTCATTAGTGTGCCCGACGCCGGGGCCCGCCGCGCGCCGCGCCGTGGGCCCCCACGCCTGACGCCCGCGAGGGGCTATTACGTCCCATTTACATGCGTTTACCGGCTCCGACGGCCCCTCCCGTCATTGGATTACTTGTATCGACGCTGCCCGATTAGACTTGATTAGTGGAAGAACGATGTCAAACTATAATGTAGCTATTTGAAGTTTCAAGTAATAAGTGAATTCGTTTTCTTAGCAGTTTTTTTTCTGCCTTCGTTCAGTGGAAGATTGTGATAAGTAAGTACCAAGTTTTTAAGATAATTGGTACTTATATGAACGAGCTAATCTAGGCTGTACCTAGTAGGTATTTAATCGATAGAATCACTAGGTAAGTAATTTTCAAGAATGGCGTTTGTATGTACTACATAAATACTCAGTTGGCAAATTCTTGACTCGACCTGCATTAACCCATTTGACTAAGTACCTATATTAGGTATAAGACAGTAGAGTACATGCCATGGAACCAGAAACAATTTATCAACTTGTTTAAATTCTACTGTAACAGTCAAAGATAACTTGCTACGATTCTCGCAAACTCTCAATAAATTAATCTGACATTTGTTTTGCGGCTTCGCATACCTTATGGTCAGAAATTATCCCACTGGAACGTTTTAAATATAGACTACGACGTTCGGGAATAATGTAGCTTCTCATTAGTGAAAGATTTTTCGGAATCGGATCATGAGTTCCGAAGATTAACCCTCAATCCAAACGTACAAACATTTAAGATTCAAACTTTACCTCTTTATTATGTTAGATTAAGTAGAAAAAGTTTGTAAATAGTACTAAATTTAGTTGAGGATATAAATGAAGTAAGAAATATTATAATGAACTTTAAGGTTCCTCTTGAAGTCAAAACAAAACGGTATCCTAAGTAAAGAACGAACCTACGTTTTTCACTATTTGATCTGGTCATTAGGATTTACCAACAATTATTGCCAAGACCATCAGAACCATCAGAATATTATTAGTATTACGCAATCCCAAAACATGTAAAACAAAAAACCTGAACATAGTTCACATTGTGTTAACACTAAAGGATTAAATATTAACATTGGTAGTAACAATGCAGGGGAAAACATCGTCATAAAATTATTTATCAATGATTTTATCTGTGGCTAATCCCAGCTTAAGCCCAACAATGGACTTAGAAGAAATGATTCAGGAAGTTGACGCATGGGTCCCTTCCTTGCACACCTACAACCTGTTTTGGTTCTAATGCTTTTGTTACCCTGATAACATGTGATAAGAACCTGTTTTTGAGGAAACAGAGAATGTGGTTACCTTGACTCAAAGCTTTACTTAGGAATGATAATATTTCACGCAACCACTGCAAGATACGTTAGTAGATAATTTAGAAAGAGGAAACTGATTGGCTGTGTGATTGTGTTGAGTAAGATAAATGAATAAGCAATTAAAAGGTAAAAGTGAAATGTAGAAAATTAACTACAATAGAACGCGTGACGTAACAACTAGATTCTAGATAAATCAGACTAGCTAGGTAGACTACCTAGATATAACGTTGTTTTAAAAGATATGGAAAGACACGACACGGACTTGAACGTGTTATGAAAATCACATGTGGATACGACGCAATTTAAAATCAATTATGATTGATTTTGACTTGAAACTAAAACTCAAATGTTTCAATCACTTCCTGTTGATATTATCTATAACTAAACCTCACCTATTAATAAAAAAAAAATAACACATACCGTCGTACAGCAACAATACATATTCTACTCCAATTTACTGCATGACACACAGTTTGTTTGGCTAACCACAGAGCAGCAGAATCGCAAATTCGTTGTATGAGCGCCGGTGTCAAGATATCAGCGGCAAATTACAGGCTGTGGCCGCACGTCCGTCCAGTTTGATTGACACCGAATCAAAGCCGACACTGGCTTAATTAAATAACTAAGTACCACTTACAACGAGGAGCGAGTAGCCGTGAGTTCGAGCATTTGGGTTGTAAGCTCAGTTTTATAACCTGCTTGGATTGTAAATTTAAATTAGGGTGTTCTTTAGGCACACCTTTCGATAACATCGCGTTATGATGATTAGCTAGTTCAAGTGCTTCGAATGTTTTAGACACTAAACTTCTGCAATCGTCATGTTCATGCGCCTGTCCCATGTTACTTTGGGTCGTAGCAACAAGTCTTCTTCTACCAAACCTACAGCCATTGCCCTTTAATCAGCAGACGGATTTGAAAAATACTTTTAAAATAGTTCTCACCGAATTTAGTGTGAAGTGACATAGCCATAACATGGTCTGAGTATAAATCTCAATAAATGTTTGTGTCCAAATTGTTGGAACATCAGACGAACCATATCTGCCATCCTTCCAATTATACTCATATATTCCTATATACATATATATATATAATATTATAAATATTTTCTAGTATTTTCTTTTTTGTTATTGCACCTACTGTGTATTGTCTCTGCATCACCCTAAGGTAGACTGGTAGAAAAATGCCCAAGGCATTAAGTCCGCCTTTGTACAGTTTTTTACTTGTGCATAAAGTTTTATTATATAAATAAATGTTTGTTTGTTTTAAGTTTTGCTAAAATCACTAAATCATTTTATTTATTTATTTATGTACACACAAAACACATTACAGGAAAAATACATAAAGACAAAAGAGCACAAAGGTACCATATTCCTAAGTACCTAAACTTAGAACTTTGTCGCAAAATCTCTCCAAGTCATTTGAATCACGATATCCCACAGTATCAATGTTATATTCAGAGTAATCGGTGTCTACAATACGGTACGGTGTGTACAGCCCAAGTACTAAACTCCACTTTCAGACAGTAATCTGTGAATAAATGATTGAATTTAAGTTTTACCTGGAACTGTCATTTAAGCGTGAGAAAACAGAAATTGCCAATAGTGACAAAATGTTAATGATAACATCAAAATGCGGAACTAATCGCTACGGAATGTGACACCAGGAACACCCTTTAAATAAATAAATAAATAAATATCGCTGGACATTACAACTCGGAATACGTGCATATCACAGTAACCCAAATATATTGTTTGTTATTTTTAAATCTCGTCACTTTCTTATTTTGGAGAATGTTTCTAAAGATTCATCGCTAAAATTTTGTAATTTTACTAAGTTAAAAAAGACGCTACATTGGTTAAGGAATTAATAAATTAATTCATACATATCAGTACTAATTTGTAGTAACAAGCTAAATCTTTTATGTTTACATTATGTAGTAAACATAAAAGATTTAGCTTGTTACTGTGCATTAAGTATCGGCTATTTCTTTACATCGTTCATAAAGTAGGTACCTACATGGCAAAAAATGCTAAATCAAATTCACTAAAATAAAAGTAGGAATAGGTGAGTTCCAGTACCTAGGTCATTAGTTGGGAATTTTAGTAAACACACCCAGGTTAAGTCTAATATCGTCAAAATTAAACTTTTCCAGCTATTTGTCAGTTACTTAACTTCCAAATGTAGTAAGTTCACACGACAAAAATAGTGTTAACGCCGTGAATCATCCTACTTCCGAAAAGTGTGGTAGACAGACAGTTTTAATTATTATTAATATAGTAGGTACTAAGCCGCTACACAATGGACGGTGGTGTGGGAAACACTGTCTACAGAAATTGTACACAATTGGAATTTAGATATACCTACAAACTAGGCGATCTGGGAAGTTATGTGTACCTGGCTGTATTGTACATCTAATTAGTAACTAATACTTATGTTTGAGTTAAGAATTTACTTCT
Source organism: Standfussiana lucernea (assembly GCA_964057025.1). Lineage (NCBI taxonomy): Eukaryota > Metazoa > Arthropoda > Insecta > Lepidoptera > Noctuidae > Standfussiana > Standfussiana lucernea. The sequence goes on along the minus strand of OZ059802.1, from coordinate 4,268,629 downwards.
TACAAGCCGTGTGACCGAAGGGATTTCTCGCAAAAATTAAGCCCTTAACGAATTAATTTTCAGAAATTCTTCTTTGTTGTTCATATGAATATCTTGTGCAAAATTCCATGCGTCTTGACCGCGAAAGTCTAGCAGTAAGTTTTCTGTTAGTGACAGAAATACCGTGTCTTGTCTTGTCTATTATCTGGACATTACAGGAACTGATAGAAGCTACTGAAAATGCCAATTTCGTCGCCAAATACTGAACCGATTAAATTTGGATTTCCATCGATATGCTAAGAAAAAGTGGCAGAATTTAATAGATTTTATTTAGTCCATTAAAAACTTTTTTTGGGAAAAAGTCCAAGTAGGTACTGATGTTTTTTTTAATGTTTTGTTTTGTATTTGATTGTTTTTTCGCTAAATATGACTATATGGTTCGCACTCATTGTGATTCTTTTAAATAGCATGCATTAGCAAAATAAGCAATCAATCTTATGATGTGTTGGTATTCAAGTCGTACCCAAACTATACTTTAACTTTTTTGTCATCATATACCAAACAATATTAAGTAGGTAAACACCATGCAATATCTAAGTAGTTAAAATCATTGTGTTTTACAGGGTTTAAATGTAATCTAAACGTGTGAGAGGGAAACAAATATAAAAACTTGCCAATATGATATTGTTATGAAAACTCGTCAATCGTCATCTTTTATTTGTAAATGTAGGTATGTTGATAAAACTTTTGCATATCATTGATTATTCCAAAAACAATAAAACTCTCGTATGTGGGTAGATGTAAAAACTATTGACGTTTCAATGAACTGCGACTAATAACTGCTGCGGCTTGATGGTTCGTTTGTGAAATAAAACATGTGAATAAATTATAATTTCTATTTATTCGGAGACTTCATAGAATTATTATTATTATTTTAATTGATTAATGTCATCTAGTAAATAAACAACAGTATGTTTACATGTTATTAACAACGAAGAGTAGACAACATCACTTTACGTATTTACAAATAGATCTAGGAGACTATCTACATAGCTTGGTCGTTCTCAGACTTTATCCAATAAATCGCTTAACATACCAACTATCACTGATCTACATATACAGCTTTAAGTAGAAGTAATACTTATAAATTCAATTTATACAATAATTTACACTTAGAGTACCATTATAGACGATAAAAGGAGAACAAAAGAATAGAATAGAAAGAACACAGAAAGTCGAAAGAAAAGAGTTCAACGCGCCTACACAGAGTAGAGAAATACTGATAAACGAAGATTTACACGAGGATATCACTAGGCAACGATAACGTACCGACGGGATACTTAATACTGGTTATTCACATGTTTGTACAATACGCACAGAGTCTAGGTGTCGGGCGGGCGCTGCTGGTCGGGGGAGGGCGGCGACGGCAGCGCGGAGCGGCGCAGCTGCTGCAGCAGCGCGGGCTCCAGCGCCGGCCACCAGCCGCCCAGCAGCGGGTATTGCGCGGCCGGCGCCGGCAGCGCCCGCACCCCGCGCACCTCCTCCTCGCCGCGCTCCTCCGCGTCGCTCGCCACCACGTCAATGTCCTCCTCCGGCTCCTCCTCACAACTGCTGTCACGTCGCTGACGCTTCTCGGGTGCATCGTCCGGCGCCAGCAGTGAAGCCACATCGAACTGCCGCTTCCGCGCCTGTGCGCCGCCGGGCAGCCGGCCGCCTCCCCAGAATGGCAGCGGCAGCGCCGTCGGCGGCGGCGACTGCGGCGGCGGTGACGGAGAATCCTCTCCATCATCGTCAACAGCCAATCCCATGTGTTTTCTCACTTTCCTTTGAGCTTTGCGTCTTCTGAAGTCTCCTTTGCGGAAGTCTTCAATGTTGGCTGGATGAATGGCCCAGTAGTGGCCCTTCCCGTTGGCCGATCTTCCAGCTTTCACGAAACAGTCGTTTAGTGACAAATTGTGTCGTATCGAGTTGCGCCAGCCAGGTCCTCGGGAGCGGAAGTACGGATAGTTATCCAGGATGTGCTGGTAGATATCGGACAGGACTAGTTTCCGTTCTGGCGAGCTGAGGATCGCCATGGCGATGAGGCCGATGTAGCTGTGCTGCGGCTTGGGCTCCTCGGGCTGCAGGACTCGTTGCTGCAGCAGCGACATGGAGAGCGCGAGCCGCGGCCCATAGGGTGCGTAGCACGGTGCCACGGACGGCGGGTACAGGCGGAGTCGCTCGGCGACAGCATAGTTGTACAGTTGCAAGCGATAGTGGTCGAGAGCCGCGGCGGTCACTGTCGGCGCGTCCTTCCCGAGCGGCCAGGGGCCTCCTTCGGCGCCGCTGCACATGTTGCCAGGCGGAGAGCGTGGCGCGGAGTGCCGCCGGCGGGCCGGCGGCCGCGGACCCGGCCGGCAGGGGGCGGTGAGCCACGCGCGCTGGCCAATCAGCGCGTCGCCGCTACTTGTATACGTGTTTTTGTTTAGCGACGCCCCACTCCAGTGGCTTTGCAACTCCACGCGCCCTGCCTTGAGGCTACGAGTACGAGCTGCAATAAAATGCTTCGATATGGATTAACTCCCTTATGAATCGCATATTACTTTCTGGTGTAAACAACAATAACAGACTGACACAGATAGCATTATAATCATAATAATCAATGGCATTTCGCAAAGCTTAGATAGGCGTTTACCATATTATGTCATTCGGCTATGATGTAAAGGGATACGGAACGGGATAGGATAACTAAATTAAACATTAGGCGTATTAGTTTAAAAATATTTGTTTAAAACACTACGTATTAATATCGTTCTGAACGCTACGAACATGTTGGAAGTTTTAAAAGTCATGGTCAGTGGTGTACTGTTGAAAGGACTAGTAAACTGTGTACTTTAAAACTGCCCATTAATAGCATATTCATCAATTAACGTTTTAATAACTACAGAATTAACTTTTTATGCTTGATTACAGCATCGTTTTTTAAGTCACAAGTTTCCTGAAAAAGAAAGCAAAAGAATCGAAATTGAAAACGTTCTAACATAAAAAATAATCGGCTGAAAATCCGACACATTTGTTGTCGGTACTCAGCAAAACCGTTACAAATGACAACTTCGTAGCGAGTGCTTCCCTGTTATTTCAGAGATATCACAACACGCAACAACACATTACTTCTCAGGAGGCGAGCGAGAAAGAGATGCAGATATAAAAATACTCCACCCCATCGCGTTAGATAGGGACAGAGAACCGTGCAACAGTTTCACATGTCGCTGTGTCGTGGTCTCGGTGACGTTTATTTACACGAACTTATAGCTGAAAACCTACCTTATCTTGGTGCATCAAGGTTGAAGTTATATTGATGGTAGTGGGTACTTACGGTGTTGTTTCAGTAGTGAAATGGCTATGAAAATAAAGAGGTTCGAAGAGCGCTGGTGGCGGCGAGTGCGAGTGGGGCAGCGAGTGATATCGGTGTAACGCAACGCTCCGACAATGCAGTTGCCGCCCATTTAAATACGCCATTTTGTTTACTGTCTCCACGGCTTGTGCTTTTGTGTTTTATACAGAAAGCAGTGTTTTGTGGAATAAGTAAATTACAGGAAATATTTACTCGTTTCAGCGTAGACAATGGATTCCTATTGCTACGCCGAAGGCGCTGCCGATTTGCTAATCGGTTTTGTTTGGTGCTGATAATGTCTTTTACTTTCTTTTCATAATAAGAGTTTTAGTTTTTATTTAGAATAAAAAAAAACAAGTAAAAAAATTAAGTAGTTTAAATAAAATTGTCAGGCATTGTAAAGAAAGAAAGAAAGAAAAAACGTTTATTGGCACACGCCACAAGTACACAATACAAAATATAAAAAAGCAAATATAAAATAAAATTTAAAACTAACCAAGAAATATCTAGTGTGATTTTAAACAAAGTCCTTAATATCGTCCTGTTTATCAATATTTAACAGGATAAAAACGATGCTAAATAATATCGCATTTTCCCCATCGGTTTAATTTTTGACAGGCCTCTCAATTTATTTACGTAGTTTTCCTTATTACAGAATTGCCCCACTTTTTTTGTAAAAGTAAGCGGGATAGAAAAACGAAAGTTATCTAAATTATAGGAGATTTTTTTATGGCTCTCTAAACAAATCATGAAAGTCTGTAACAAAAAGTTAACAAAGTATAGTTTATTAGGTAACAATTTAGGTTTTATTTTTCATCCACAATAGTTGTCGAGTTAAAATAATACAAAGCAAAACCAAAACATTTTATTTCGATTCCCATTCAATACCAACGTGTGTTGTATGTAGGGTAGATTTAATTTTAAATCCGCGTCACGTCCGGAGCAGTTTTAAACAAGCGATTGCCGCGAAAACAATTGGCTACCATCCAGCACACAACAAACACGCATTTTAATTATTGTGAACTCGATTGTACTGTAAAGTGCAATCAATTTGACTTTGTAATTACGACACAATAAATAAATAATTATACTGTTTAAGTTTGAATAAACAGGGACAGTGGGAGAGAGAAAATATAGTAAGTATCTAATATATTTATACAGCAGTCCTCCAGGTATCTGGCAAATCTAATAATAATTATAAAATGTGTAGGTAAAGTAGGTACTTGGGCAAACATTATTGTAAAAGCTTCTTTACGCAGTTTATGTAACATGAAAAAAACATTTTCCTTTTGTAACATTATAGTAATTCATGCAGATTGATTTATTCATACCTGACTGTTTCCCATTGTTGTTCTAATTGCCAGCGACGGTCCGCGGCAAGACGGAGGCGTGTCGCCCCGCCCACAGCTCCCAAAACTCTTTGTGCCCGACTGTACTTGTGTAAATTCATTTATTTTTCACGCTCATTGTACTTACGCCCTGCAGTTTATTTTATGTTTGCATTGTCTGTTTAACTGTACCCTGTTGAAGGCGTGTCTTTAGTTGTGTTTATTTTATGTAGAGAATATATTTTTATTTAATTTGAATTTGTAAAAGCAGGAATGTGTACTAGGCAAGTTTCGTAATTTTTTTAGGAACCCGTGTTCTCTATTTCGAGTCTGTCTACTTTTAATCAGTGGACTGACTAAAGGCACCTGGGAACCAATAGTCTAATATCAGTCTCAGCTAAAGATATCGAACAATTCCAAATGAATAAATAAAAAACACAAATCTGAAATCTTTTTAAAAATACTCCTACTTTAACGACATTAGATTGAACTAGTACCTACTAACACTAGGTGGTATGCCCAGTCACCGCCTGTAAAATTTCTATCAGACCTAAGTTTAAAACGAAATTGTTTCAGCATTAAAAGTTATCAAGATACAAGCTAAACAAACATTTATTTCCCCAAAAACTCGAGAAAACGTGACCAATTTCTTTCACATAGGTACCTACAAAAAAAACACAGCAAAAAAATATTCCCAAAAAATATACTTACATAAAACAAGAATCAAAGGGACCGTTATGTTTACAGAGTTTCCATGTAAAATAACTTCGGTATTGAATTAGAGACTTTGTGTGCAAAACTGTTCACAAAATATTTTGGCCTTACAAAGGAGGTATTAGGCGACAAGGGGGGAATATAATTTTATGTAAATCGCCTTCGCCGCCGTCGGCTGAGTTTCGCGTTGGAACTGAATTTGTTTATATCTGCCGGGAAACAAGCCACGTACCAACTTGGCTTTTGTCGCCTCGATCGATGTGACTTGTATACGAAAGTGGGCATCTATGTATAGCTATCTAAATTCTACGAAACGGTGGCGCGATGAAAAAGTTGTTCTGAAAAATAATTGTCAGACGATTATGGAAGTTTGCTTAAATTCAAAATATTTATTTTACATAAAACCTACATGAACACTAGAAACTAGGCGCAAAATCTTAATTGGTAGTTTCCTAGGGAGAAGCGCCAGAAACAAAGTCTACGGTAACTCTTAGTAGGTACTACGTAACCTTATATATAAAAATTGTTGCCTCACAAGCAACGAGGTTTAAAAAAATTCATTTAGAATCGACACGATTCTCAATTACATTCCATGATCAGCTACTTCTTCATACATACAAACAAAAACGCCCACAACCGAAACGACCAAGTCCGACCATGCAACTACTTCACACACAGACTTTGACCAAAACAAACATCTAATAAAAAAAACAGGAGTATAGTTTTATAATTTTCTTTACCTATAAGACTCGTATTATTATAGTAGCTCGTACAAATATATTGAATGTTATCGTACTCCACAAAATAAAACATATCACGAATCCTTAGTCATGTCTAAATCTGCAAATAAAGCCCTATCCTACCTCAGACTGGTCCCAAAGGGATTTTATTTGAGTCTTTTTGTACACATTCATAGATACCCATACTTATAGCCACAGAATACAATATTTGTGGGAAGGAAATGTTAGGAACATGCAGTAGATGAATATATACCCGTAGACGTTCGGTGTCCTGTGGCGAAGCCGTACATTTTGGATCACAAAGCACGGACGCACGAGTCGATTTAATACGCTTATTTGAAGATAATCCCTGTCCCCTCGCAGAATACCTCGGCTATTTTGTGACTGTTCCGTTTACAGACATGTTTCATTACCCATCTTGTAATATCAATATTATAGGTTGATTATCATTCTTCTTTTGTGTTTCTATGTATGCATCACAGTATGGGATAGTTTATTGAAGCTTTACACCATTTACATAAAAAGTACGGAATGGCAGACCATCACCTGAAACATACAAAAAAAAACTCATTTTTAGGGAATGCCGACAATTCGCTGCTTCGCTGCTACGAGTGCTACGACGGCTACGGCGTAGCTGGTTACGAAAATTTGTACTCCTAAGTTTATACTTGAGCAAATAAATGTTTTGAATATGTTTAATGAGTTTTTATACACAACTGTGGGCCACAAAATACTGTGTTATTTATCATTCTCTTGTACTTAAACCCAATATATTTGGGGTCGCCCAGCATGTCTTTTTTACCATACTTCTCTATTACTCGTAATCTCATCAGACACTTCCTTTCTAGCCATACCATCCTTCACACAGTCCATCCATCGTTTCTTTGGTTTTCCTCTAGTCAATAAAGATAAAATAAAAACAAAACAGATATACTATCATCTGTAAATACTAAAGACGCTGACGTTATTAGGTAAAGCGTACTGAAACAAAAAGTCCCTTATGAAAAAGCTTTTTTCTAGCTCAAAAAAAACCAAGAACCTTCCGTTCAAGTCTGATTACACCTACACAAGTACGAAAAAATACAAAAACGTTACTACATACAAATAACTTGTTGTTTTCGGTTGTGTCTGTGTTTTGGGAGGAGTGATGCCGAAGTGTGGAGGATGAAGGGGGCTAATTACGAGCCAGCCTCGCGCGGGTAGGCAGGGGGGGGCAGGGGGGAAGGGGCCGCTTGACTCCCGTCTGCCTAGATATCGAGTGGCATCTACGTGGGTATACATGGGTGTGTATACTGTATACTGGTGTAAATCTTTACGTAGGCTCTCCTCTGTTTTGTAGGTAGGATTCGTAGCGTATTATTTCGTGTTGAGTGTTTGTTTGTCAACTGGTTTGATAACGTGTTGATTGATTTTCGGAGATGAATATCTGAAAGTGTTGTAAGTATAGAAAAATATTTTGAAATTTTAAGTGTATTATGTTTACATCAATTTATTAATCACTAAAATGTCATTACGACGATGTCCTATCTCCTGTCGTGCTCCTTGTGGAACTTCACCTGCACTTTGAGAGCCTGTCCGGGTCGAAGCTTCTTTAATATTAAAATAATCATCGACACGACGAAGACGACTACATTACTGTCATTAGTCCACCAGCTGCCGTCACGAAATTCGCATGTTAAGGCCTCCTTTAAAGATATTCTTAAGCATAATATCGGTCAATAAAATACTACATCAATAGACTTACGAAAAATCAAATATAATAAGCCTCTTGAAAAGCCCACTCAAGCTAATAATATTTTCATAAAACCAACACCACAGAGAACCAAGAGCCTCCACCGATACAAATGTAAAAAGAATATATCGAGACGCAACACTTGAATAATCACTTATTTTATTAGGGCGAGATATTATTCATATTTTTTGTTGTACCAATTGTGTAACCCAAAACGCGAAGCTCCATTCAAGTACTTACTGAAACTCTATACAAATTGGCACTTCCATTGAGGCCGGTTGACACTTTTATATAACCACGATTAACAGTCAAACGAAATTAGAACCCAATAATATTATTAAAAGTTTTTTTTTTATCCCGGACAATACGCGTTCCCCTTCCTTATGACTTGTGAATAGGTAATGGTAACTCGGATTACCACCTACGTATTTGTGTAAACACAATAAATATTTTTTGGGTTCTCCCTTTATCTGTTAAGTGCAGATCGAGAGATATCCGTCAGTGTTTAAGATACATGCAAAGATAAAGGTCTCAGAACAATCATTTAGTTTGAAAGCAGGAAGAGGATATTTGAGTCATGATAAGCGTAACTTGGCAATCTTAACACTAAACTGTTCGTGGCTTTGCCCACGTAGAAGTTCGGAGAAAACTACATATATTAGTTTAATGTTGCAACGCGATTTAATCATATTTGATGGGGCTTATAAAGCTGCATTTAATTAACTAACAGGAGTTAGTTTTCTAGCGTAAAGATATTAAGTTTTCACTAATTGATCGGCTTCTGCAAATTAGACAACCTTATCGAGAATTCAAGGGCCCTTGAGAAAAATCATGTAAATTTTGGATAGATTAAGGGAATCAGAGTGTGTTGTGTGGTGTTGTGAGTTATTAGTAAGATTATCTGGTAAACTTAATATAATATGACCCAGAAGCCGTCTTTTCATGTAATACATTATAGAGTTGTTACTTTATCTTCAGAAAAACGCTAGATACAAGTTCTAAGGTCCGATTTATCGTAGTCTATCATTTCATAGACTGGTTTTTCCTTCATGAATGGACCAGCTTCGAAACCTATCTTCATTACTTGTCACAGTAACTAGACGACAGGTCATCTGCATAGATGCTGATTACTTTCAAACGGACTTGGTTGGACTAATAGCTTTCTCTCTAATTTCAAATCAAAAGGTAAGACGCACAATCCATAATTAATGTGGTACAACTGTTGTGATTGAATTAACTACAGTCGAGCGCACTTCCCGCGCGAACAATAGTGTGGCGGTAACTAAGCGAGGATTAACCGCCGTTAAGTGGATTAGCACATGGTGCGCGGTGCGCCCGGCCCTTCCGACCGCCACTCATTGTGGACACTTAAGCTTATGCCTACTCAGAACTGATTCGCGAAATCGGGATTCTATTAATGTGACAGTTTTTTGCTTATAATTTTGGTTACACAGGAAACATATGGACGTAATTGATATAATTTTTGGGCTTGTTAAAATATCCGGTAGCGATTTCACGCTGCCGTCCCAGCGCAGCGCCTGGTGTCACTATGGTCATTTAGATGTCTTTGTAAAAGCCCTTTCAATCGTTTATGATTTAGGTATGTGAAGCATTATTCGTAGGTATGCCTATATTAAACTCTCTCGTAGATGGCTACATTGCCGCACGTTGCATTTTCAAAGAGTCGTATAGAATTGGTTTGCGATTATAAACTACTTTGTTTACCTTAATAAACGCGAAGGGACATATATGACTGGGTGTTAAAATTCAAAAAGCTATTAACCGCGATAAAGTCTACATGGATCGCCATCGAACGCATATACCAAACTTTAAAATCAACATCCATAAAACTAAGTACACATCACCACAGCATCCCCTTGCTCTCACTTCGCCCTACAAAAGGCAGAAGCGCTCGAGTGGTCAACAGAGCATACTCCACTCAGAGACCATCGACAACATTAGCACACGGGAACAGTGGGGCAGTACCACCATTGTGACACGCTACTGTTTTGACAATAACCAAATGCTTCAAAAATATTTAAACGATTTGAATTGTAATGGTTTGGTGGGGTTTTTTTCTGTAACTTCTGGTTTTCTTTGTTGTATCTCAATTTGTTTTTGTTAGCAGTGTGTTTGATTTAGAGTTTAATTTAAGTATGGGTTTACCGTGAACATTTATTTGATTTAAAAGATCAGTTCATCAGTTTAAATACCTAAAAATGATTACGTTGCCCTTCCTGATAGCATGATAACGTTTTTCAGGCGTCAAAATATCTAATGAAAAATGTATGAAATAACAATACTGGACTGGTCCATATTTGTCATCTTCTAATTGATAAATATTAGAGGTGTACTTACCTAATAGTACAACCACATTTCGCCAGTTATGTTTAAGTCCGATGTATTAAGGGGCAAGCCTATTGCCTTCAAACGGGCGCAAGTGTGCCGTAGCTGCTACTGAGAAATTACAGATGGGAAAACCCAATAACAATTTGCCCGACCTGGAAGTCGAACCCGGGACCCCAAGCTTAGCAGTCGCGCTTGCGACCACTAGACAACGAGCCAGTCAGTTTAACATTTCACTGACTCGTAAAACACAAACTTTTCATTATTATAATACTTTAAATTGCTCTGTGGCGGTTAGTTTTTGCAGTTGTGATTCAGCATTTTATTACATATTCAAAATCGCATCGTAATGAAGCTGTGCAGTTCCGATCACAAAACTGTTTTTGTTGATAGCAATGTTTTGTTATGTATCTCTATTTAATTATTTCAAGCATTCGTTTGTTTAAAATTTACGTTAGTTTAATTTAACATGTGGGTAGTTAAGGTAGTACTAGATATGAGTAACCTGGATATGTGTTTTTGTAAGTCTAACTAGTGTTCCACCCTTAATTCTTACATATAAATTACTAGCGACCCGCCCCGGCTTCGCACGGGTGTAATGTAGATACTAATGTGTATTATACATATAAACCTTCCTTTTGAATCACTCTATCTATTAAAAAAAAACCGCATCATATTCAAAATCCGTTTAGTTTTAAAGATCTAAGCATACATAGGGACAGACAGACAGTGGGAAGTGACTTTGTTTTATACTATGTAGTGATTTACTTTCTGAAAACACAATTTTTCATATATTTGGCAGATGGAGTAGTTCGCCATCAGACCACTTTACTTAATGGCAAAGTTTGGGGCAAAATAGTGTCATGTGAGCGGCATGTGAAAAAATAAGAGTCCACTTACAATGTTTCAGATATACATATGTCAACAAAACTGAAAGAATGCAACATTTGTACTAAAAACTTTGCACCATCGCAACTTGGCACATATTTTATCTAAAAGGAACTTCCCATATTCATAACCAAAAAGGTAACAAGTTTCTTATGTCCATCCGTCCAGCTGCAAACCAAATCCAAATAACACATTATATACAGGGTAATTGGTTGCAGTCCTTGAAATGGGTGATACTAGAGCTAGTTTGCAACGAATTTAACCCCGACAACTAGGGGTCCAATCTGAGTTTGGAAATTTTACTCCTCTCTACCAAAAATTGATATTGATCCAGAAATGCGTAATAATCTGTACGGTCAAAATACTACCTTGTCTGGAACAACTGTTGTTATTATAAATAATGTTTCTCGAAGTGGGTACTGTGATAGCAATTTTGAAAGCTAATAAGACAAAGTCGTTTCTGCAATTTGCACGTTAAGTGTGATACATTTACTTTGAGTAATCTGCTTTGAAAAGCAATGGTAGTATATTTTTTTCTCATATTATGAACTTTATGACGTTCAACCAAAAGTTTGAGTTCTTTTTTGTTTCGAAAGATTAATTCGTTTATGCGCTATCTGAAAAGTATCATGTCAATGCTCTGAGCGACGTAGATTTGTCATAATTATCAATATTTGGTCGAGAGAAGGAAAATTTCTAAAAAAACTTAAAAGGTCGATTACTTCGTAACCACTCAGATTGGAACCCTAGTCATCGGGTCAAATTTGTTGTGAATTAGCACTAGTATCACCTATTTCAAGGACTGCACCCAATTACGAATCACCCTGTATGTAAGTCACATGTAGTTTCCGAGAACGGACACAACAACACGCCTTCAAGACCTTCTAATTCAATTACTGAGCCATTGTCCTCAAAGTTTTTGCTCTCGAACATTTTACACATTAACAATAGAGTTATTTTGCCAACAATAACTGTATTCGACGGACAATGCTGTCGACACTCGGACACGGTGACGGAACTGTAAGGCAATGAGGGCCGCAGAAGTTTAAGTTGGCACAAAGTGTCCTTGTGAATCGAAGTTCAGCTTTCCCGAGCAAAAATCGTATCTACCATAAACATAAAATATCTGCTTATTAATATAATAATTAAATATTTGCCTTCCAGAAGCATTTTGATATGGCAATTATTGATCCAACTCCACAAGGCCAGAAAACATAAAGAGAGGCCACACAACTGACTTCCAGGATTGACACGAACTTGACACGGGATGAAGATGTTGTGGACACTTCAGTGATTTGTGAGACGGATAAGATTCAATATAGAACACTGAAAAAAAAAATCTGCTTATACCTTTCATTACACAATATAAAGCTCATAGCATTAACATCCATGTATGGATTTGACGCTTTTTATTACTACCACGCGGTGTTACACACATAATTTCGAAACTTATTTAATTTTTGAACTTCTATCATTTCTGTGCAACGACAGTTATCAATATTTTTTTAACACTCAAAACTAACTGTTCATGAAACATGAGTTGTATTTATATGTGAAGTGTTTATCATGTCCTGTTCCAGATACGATCTTAATCTCGGATTAGTGAGGCGTTAGGACGCATTGTTAACGTCAGTTTAGTGATGGTGCCACCTATGGGGGACAATGGTGCCATTCAGTGGTCAAGTTACTCCCACGCGTCATAATGACGATTAGTGTATCTTCGTCAGCCTTCGTGTATCCGGCCTTATTTGTTAATATTGATTATTTCCATGGTGTTACTTTTTTCTATATCTAAGTCACTTTTACTACTGTGTTAGAATAACTGGCATTTATGAAAAAATAAAAACTATTTCGTATTTTGCTATTCCTACTTCTGATGGAATAATACTGATATGAATTTCCCTTCGCTTTCTTATAAAAAAAAAACTACATATTACGTGTCATCAGAAAAAGAACGTCAATCAACATGTCATTTTATTTCAGCCGTAGCAATTTTGATAGCTTATCCATGGCATTTTTTAAGAAATTATTGTATAGAAACTTCTTAAAATATGTGGCATACGCAATATTTGCTTTGTATTTATTTGTAGTTGTTCAGATATGGTTGGGTCGTGACTACGTAGGTTATAACGTGTTCTCTTACAGTGATGTGGAATTATCATACTCAGGGCTCAAATACGTACTTGTGTGGGACAGGTATTATTTGATTTTGAATAGTAAAAACGAGCAGATATTCCCAAGCTTACAATGTCGAATAAACAACTGTTTATTCACTGAAGACAAAGACTTATTAGATGGAGACTACACGCGGTTTGATGCTTTGCTTTTTACTGAAAAACTTTTCAAGACAAATGAAATACAAGTAAAACTGCCAGAGAAGCGTGCTACGTCCCAGATATATATTTTCACTACGTTAGAGTCTTCATACAATTATCCTGCTTGCGACGTGAACAACGATGACTTCTTCAACTGGACGTTAACCTACCGATTGGACTCGGACCTGCAGTGGCGTTACATTATAGTGCGCGACGTAATGCGCGACATCGTGGCACCAAGTAAACATGTGCAGTGGCAAGAATACGACGAAAGAGTTAGTGTCATCTCTTCCGCAATACTAAACCTCTTTCATACTAGAACAAAAGCAGCCGCCTGGCTAGTGAGCCACTGCGGTGCCGACAGCGCACGGGACGAGTACTTGACGCGGCTCCAGGAACATCTGTTTCACTTCTCCCTACAAATCGACGTGTTTGGCAACTGTTCTAAAATGAAATGCGATTACGACGACTGCGCAGAAATGCTCAGGAAGGATTATTATTTCTACATGGCGTTTGAGAATTCTTTGTCAAAAGATTACGTCACGGAGAAGGTTCTCCACGGGTACAATAATTACGTGGTGCCCATTGTGTACGGTGGTGCTAATTACTCCAGGTAAGACATATCTAGAGCTTGTAGGCTGTAGAGCTTCCCACGGGTAATAATTGTAGTAACACAAAGAGTTAGATTACACTTTATGTTCGATGGAAGTTTACAATATTCTGCGTAATACATTAAGAACATACTTAAAACGTTACAAGCCCTAGGAACTTAGTTTGAATCAACACTTTAACGTAAAAAGACTAACCTACAATATTACACAAGGATATTTGATATTCGACGGGAAATTGACGGACAGGGACACGGGATAGATCATAGTTTGGGTGCGGTGTTATTGTTGATTTGTTGGAAGACGAATATCCTACTGTCTAATTATATAGATAAGTACATGCAAATCCCTTAGTTAATAGCAAACCGTTCATTCACACAGACATACTTCACTCACTCATTCAACACACGTTTATACAGTCCACTATTAAGTTAGTACAAAATAAAAAATATAAGAGAGAAGACGTTGTAAGTGTTTCATTCACCAAACAAACAGATAAAGACCTTATTGCCCCCTAACATATGGTCCAACGAACCGGATTTATTGAGTTACATCGGGCGATCGTCGTCGTCACCGTGAGAACAAAAGCATTCCTGAGCGGATTATCTTTGCTAACATCGAGTGTAAAACAAGTCATTAGCGAAGATAATCATTCAAAACATTATCTATTTTGTTTGGATATCGAGTTTCAACGTCTTAAACACATTTGAACAATGGAGGTGCTTCTGGCCTATCAAAAAGAGGTACTGGAAAACTTGAGGAAAGCAGAGAAAAACTACAAGAAAACTCCCAAAGAACGAATTAAAAAACCCTACTTAGAAACCAGATTGGACAATTTGGAGGAGTTATGGAAAGTTTTCAAAGATGGACATAAATCGATCATCGGTAAGGTGACCCAAAAGGAGAAGCAACACTCATATTTTACTGAAGATATGTACGAGGAGTTCGAGGAATTGTATGTAGCATACAAGACTCAACTGAAGGAAGCCCTGGAGCCCTATCTCGCGTCATCAAATGGATCATCAACGATTTTAACGAAACCAAATGCAAGTGCTGGACACGTGGTTAGTGAATGTGAAGTTAGGTTACCGCGCATACAATTACCAACGTTTAGTGGTAAATATAGTGAGTGGCAAACGTTCTATGATATATTTATTTCACTTATTCATAATAACAAGAATTTATCTCCAGTGCAAAAACTACACTATTTAAAAGGTAACTTGTCAGGTGAACCGGAATGTTTGTTACGCAACTTCTCAACCACCGATGCGAACTACGACGACGCTTGGAAACAATTAGTTAAGCGTTACGATAATAAGCGTTTTAATTGTAATGCAATTTTAAGAACATTGTTTACGCAAAAACCAATAATGGGTGAGTCTGCTAGTGCCATTAAACTTTTATTAGATACAACAACTTCGTGTTTACAATCTTTGCGTAATATGAACATCGATACCGCTAACGGCGATGTGTTTATTATTTATTTAGTGGTTTCTAAATTAGATCCTGAATCCATGAAGCAGTGGGAATACCAACTTGGCATAATTAATGATGAGTTACCGTCATGGAACCAATTATCTGAGTTTTTAGAGTCAAGATTTAGATCTTTAGAGATGATAGATACGAACAAGGTACCTACACAATTAAAATCTACCAACACAAAAACCAAATCTTATCATGGTTCTATTGACAGTAAAAAGAATAATTCTAACGTATCTGCCAAGTGTTGTTTGTGTAAAGGTGAACACAATTTGTACCACTGTAAGGAGTTTAGTCAACTTAGTGTTAAAGATAGGCAAGATTATGTTCAAAAAAATAACTTATGTTTTAATTGTCTTTCTTCATCTCATCCAGTTATGAAATGTCGGAATTCAGTGAGTTGTAGGCGATGTGGGAGGAGGCATCATTCATTATTGCATTTTGAGAGGGAGTTGAGCAGCGTAGCAAAACCTGACGACGTTTCTACGCATAGTGAGGCGGATAAAACCGTGAGTATACCTATTTCAACTAATTTCTCAAGTGGAGGTTTAGAACCGAGTCGTGTTTTGTTAGCTACCGTGTCCGTTTGGGCATACAATGAGCACGGTTATAAACAACAATTGAGAGGATTATTAGACCAAGGATCGCAGGCGTCTTTTATTAGCGAGTCGGTTGTACAATTACTTAGACTTCCACGTAAACGTATCAGTGGTATGGTGTCTGGTATAGGTGATGGTGGTCATACGAGTATTAAACATATGGTTTCTCTTGCGGTGCAATCACGGCATAGCCCTGATGCTTTGATCCAAGTGAACGCGTATGTCTTGCGATCTGTTACGTCATTACTCCCATCAACTAAGTTAAGCACGCCTGATTGGCTTTCTTTGAGTAAAATTCCACTAGCTGATCCAGGTTATGCCACACCAGGAAAAATTGATATTCTTTTTGGAGCTGAAGTCTATAGTGAGATTTTATTGGATGGTATTATACGTCACAATGAAATATTGGCACAAAACACTACCTTAGGTTGGGTATTATCAGGTAGGGTGTCAAGAGAATTAACTTCAGCAGCTGGCCGAGTAATCAACATGCATTTACATTTAAGGACTGATGAGATACTTAGACAATTTTGGGAGATTGAAAATGAGCCTAACTTGGTACAGAAAAGGATGACGAAGACTGAAGAAAGATGCGAAGAATTTTATGACAGGACAACTACACGCGATGAAGAAGGGAGGTTAGTGGTTAAGTTACCTTTTGATAAGGAAGATCCAGAATGTCAATATGGAAAATCAGTAGTTATAGCTACAAGAAGATGGGATTTTTTAGAGAAGAGATTAGAGAAGAATCCTACTTTAAAAGAAGAGTATAACAAAGTTTTGCATGAATATATTGAGATGAATCACATGACACCGGTGGAGGAAGCGGACATAGACAATCCTAAGGCAGTTTATCTCCCTCATCATGCTGTGGTGAGAGAGGATAAAGACACCACAAAGGTGAGAGTAGTTTTCGATGGTTCTTGTAAAGGTCTGAACAACTTTTCACTTAATGATAATCTCTTAGTGGGTCCTAAGTTACAACAGGACTTAAGACATATATTAATGAGGTGGCGATGTCACAAGATTTGTATGGTCGCAGATATTGTCAAAATGTTCAGGATGATTAAGGTAAATTCTGAGGATACAGACTTCCAAAGAATTGTATGGAGATCACAGGGAGACGAGCCACTACGACATTATAAATTATTACGAGTGACCTTTGGTACTGCTTGTGCTCCATATTTGGCGGTTAAATCACTTCATAAGTTAGCTGATGAAGAACGTGCAAGTTTTCCTGTGGCTTCATCCATAACCAAGAGCGATTTTTACATGGATGACCTTCTCACAGGTTGTGACACCATACAGGAAGCTTTACACATTTATAGTGACATCAACAAATTAATGAGCTGTGGTGGATTCGATCTGCAAAAGTGGAGTAGCAATAATCAAGAATTATTGACACACATACAAGGGGACAAACACAGAAACAGTGATTCGTTAAGACTAAAAACATCTACCTTATTGAAGGTACTCGGATTGGTATGGCACAGAGAGCTGGACGCTTTTCAATATACAATTAACTTGCCAGACTTAAAGGAGCCAATAACTAAACGGCAAGTTTTATCAGATGTAGCCCGGCTATATGACCCGTTAGGATGGATTGCGCCCGTAGTAATCATTGCAAAATTATTTATTCAGAAGCTATGGAAGTCTAAGCTTGATTGGGACGATGCGCTGACTACTGATTTGAGACATGATTGGCTACAGTTTAGAACAAGTTTGATACATTTGAAAGGGATAAACATACCACGGTGGTATTATTTCAGTTCAAGGTCAAAGGTTGAATTACATGCCTTTGCTGATGCTTCTAAGTTAGCATACGGCGCTGCTGTATATATTCGTGTTGTCAATGAGGAAGGCAATATTTATGTGAGTTTGGTATCAGCAAAGAGCAAGGTTGCTCCTATAGAGAAAGAGGTATCTATACCACGACTAGAACTTTGCGGTGCAGTTCTAGCAGCAAAATTGATATTCGAGACATCGCAAATAATGCACATACCGAAGGAGAACCTGTACGCTTGGTCGGATTCTACAATAGTCTTAGCTTGGCTGAGAGGAGGGTCTAGCCGCTGGACTACTTTTGTGAGCAATCGTGTGTCTGAAATTCTCAACATTTTAGACCATGAACAATGGAGACATGTTAGCACTGACATGAATCCCACTGATTGTGTTTCTAGGGGGTTACCTGCGCAAGATTTACTTGAACATGCGTTGTGGTGGTCGGGACCGTCTTGGCTTTCACAATCAATTGTACAGTTGGACAACCCTGAAATCATCCAGGATACTCATGAAGAAGAAAGATCTACATCTTTGACTGCCTTACCCGTATTAAAAACTGAATTTATTTGGACTATGTTTTCGTCATTATCTAAAACCTTAAAAGCAATGTCTTACTGGAGAAGAGTTATACACAATTTGAAATTACCAAAGGAGAAACGTATTCTATATTCAAACTTAATTACTCCTTCAGAAATGGATGAGAGTTTAGTAATATGCATCAAACAGGTTCAAGAAGAGAATTTTAGTGAAGAACTAAATTGGTTAAAAAATAAAGAATTCGTCCCCAAGAAAAGTAAACTCCGCACTCTTTGCCCTATTTTAGATAGAAATGGGTTGCTAAGGGTTGGAGGTCGTATAAATGAGTCAGAGGTTACATACGACACAAAACATCCAATAGTTATGCCCGCTAAGAGTCATCTTACCGAGCTTATAATTAAGGATGCACATCTTAGAACTTTTCATGGTGGACCACAAGCTATGTTGTGTTATTTAAAAACCAAATATTGGATATTGCGAGCAAAAGATAGGGTAAAAGGTCATTACAGAGCATGCGTTAAGTGTTTGAGATATTCTAAGACAAAGAGTAACCAATTAATGGGTCAAATTCCGGAAATTAGATTAAAGCCAACTAGACCGTTTAAATCATCTGGCTGTGATTACATGGGGCCTATTAACGTGAGATTCTCACCTGGTCGAGGAGCGAAATCCTACAAGGGATATATTTGTTTATTTATTTGTATGGTCACCCGAGCTATTCATTTAGAGGTTGTAACTGACTTGACTTCAAAGGCTTTCATTGCAGCCTTCAAGCGATTCACAGCACGAAGAGGTCACTGTCAAGATTTGTTTAGTGACAATGGCACTAACTTTGTTGGAGCCAACAGACAACTACGTCAGATGTTTGATCAAGCTAAGTCAACAGTGCCACGCGAAATTGAGCAATTACTGAATTTAGAGCATACAACATGGCATTTCATACCTCCACATGCACCTAACTTCGGAGGTCTATGGGAGGCCGGAGTTCGTAGTGTTAAAACACATCTATACAAGGTAATCGGAGACAGTACTCTTACCTACGAAGAGTTGTCTACTGTTTTGGTACAGGTTGAGGCCTGTCTTAATTCTCGTCCAATCACTGTCATGAGTGATGACCCTAACGAGCCTCAGGCTTTGACCCCCGGTCATTTTCTTATAGGTGAACCATTGATAAGTATTCCAGATGAAGATTATTCCGAAAGTAACGTTACAGGTTTAGACAGGTGGAGATTAACACAAAAAATGGTACAAAACTTCTGGAAACGGTGGTATAAGGAATATTTAGTTAACCTTAATCAACGGTATAAATGGAATACGAAAAAATCTGAGCCAGAAGTAGGTGATATAGTTATTCTAAAAGAGGATAATATTCCCCCTGCTAAATGGATTCTAGGAAGAATAACTAATAAATATTTAGGGCCTGATAATGTTACACGTGTTGTATCTATTAAATGTAAGAATGGAGAATTTAAACGTCCCATTAGTAAAATATGTGTTTTACCTAAATGATTTTTTTATACTATTGTGTAACTTAATAATAGTAAGTACTTACCCATTAAGATTTGAAGTTGTAACATAGTTATCGAATACTTGTGTCGGTAACTAATTTAATTCCTTATGTTTAGAACTAATCCTGCGTTGGTTTATACAATATTTAGCTTGATGAGTTATTGATAAAGGTGATAACAAGTTTAAATATATAACCAAGTTATGTTTTCATACCATAACAACAAAAAAAAAATGTTTGTTTAATTAGAATCAACATGTTTTTGTATATCTAACTATTGTCCGCCTAGCACCTATGCACTTAGGTAGGTATGGCTTTCTGAAGTGTACTTACTTACTTAGTTTAAGGAAATAAAACTTGTCATGCATTGTTAAGGTACCTAGTACTTATCACGGTGGGCGGTAATGGTTATTGTATTATTGTATAAATATTAGTTTTAAGTTGGTGTTGAACTTGATATGTGTGATATCTGGTTCTAAGTTTCATAACATGTTATTTTATAATAACCAAGAAAGATACATGAACAGTGACACTTATTCACCATGTTAAGCTTATGTACTCTAATCTTACAAGAAGTTTTGTTTTATATCCTATTTCAACAGGTTGATATTTCTTTTCAATTTTTACACGATTTAGAAAGTACGTTAATGCACTACGTACTTTGGTGGGCGGTATGTCTAATTATATAGATAAGTACATGCAAATCCCTTAGTTAATAGCAAACCGTTCATTCACACAGACATACTTCACTCACTCATTCAACACACGTTTATACAGTCCACTATTAAGTTAGTACAAAATAAAAAATATAAGAGAGAAGACGTTGTAAGTGTTTCATTCACCAAACAAACAGATAAAGACCTTATTGCCCTAAACACCTACATTTATGAATCCCTTCGATAGCTACCTTAGTAGGTACTTCACAAAAAAAAAAAAAATCCGTATGTAGTAAGTATACAATCTATTCCTCCCTCCAGATTCCTCCCCCCCGGATCATACTTAAACGCTCGCGAACTACATCCATACAACTTAGCCTATATCATGCACCAGGCGGTGAAGAACCCTGAAAAATACTATGAGTTCTTCAAATGGACCAACTACTACACTGTAGATGCGCCGGAGTTCCACCCGCTTTGCGATCTCTGCGAAGCCCTGAACAGTGACAAGCGCCAACGGACGCTAAAGTCGTTCAGGCTCTGGTGGAACGGACGGGAAGGCTTCCAATGGTGCCTCCCTCAGGAGTACTGGAACGAAACGTCAAAACTTCACGTGGACAGACGTCATATGTTTGACATGTATTGACTTGTGTGGTTTCTTTTTTTTTATAGCTTTCACAAATTCTTTAAATAATAATCCCGTGTTGTGTTATTCTTATGTAAAGTTGCACTTATGAATTATTTAACCATATTATGACACAATTGCATTCTAATTTACTTTCCTTAAAATACATCATTCTTTCAAAGGGTACGCTTATAAGACGTCAATAAACTCTGTGGTTACAAAGATATACAATCAATGGGTATCAGATCTCCCACGCAGCGGGAGCTTAGCGAAACCTCATCAGCTCCAAACGAAGGCAGCTATAAGAGTTCACAGAAAGCGCCACCGATAGTTTGGTAATCCCTACACAATAACAGGCCGTTATTAATTTCATATCGCTAACAAAAGAGCATGTTGCTACAAATATTAGCACAAAAGACGGCGCAGTAATTAATGTTAGAGTCGTATTGGTTGAATCCCGTCGTTAGTCCCGGGGGAGGCGCGGCAAATCGTCCGCCGACACAATACGGTAGTTAGGGACGGGCACGGGGCGCTATCGGCGGACGTTTAACGAGCAAATTATTTAGTAAATGTTGCCAAATAATAACATTAATGCGTGCGAGGGGAACCACGCAGTTAGACGTAGGACCCGTCGTCGGTGTCGGCACGCAGTTGAATGAGCACGGATAGCTTTTAGGTAGGGTAGTGTGGATGGAGGTTTTGTGAACGTCAACATTGATGTCACAAACTCAGAGATAAAAGTACAATGATGTCACTAAACTCACAGTACGTGCAGTAACTCACAAAACTACCGTTTAGCTAAATATTTCCACAAGTAACCATTCGGCTTTATAAGTTCATTACACATTCCGTATTCATTTAAGGTTTTATTTGCGTCTAAATCATAAAATAACCATAAACCAGATGCTAGGCAGACGATGCAAGTACCAATACCAATCTACATCAACAAAATGAAACTTTTAGTCATTCATCCACCAGCAATAACTGTGAACAAAACACAAATCCACAAGAACCCATCGACAAAATCTCAACAATCCAAATATTGGTGGTGTGCAAAAATAATGGTGATGTCCACAAAGGCTGACTGTTCGCTAGGGGTGGCCGGCTCCCCTCGGCCAGCCAATCAGAGGCCGCGGCTGCAAGTACCAGCGCAAACAGCAGCGATCCTGAATACCACGTAATTGAGTGGCTCCTCGACTTCACTCCACTGATCCATTGTCGACGCCATTAAACGCAATTATGTGATAAATGCTCGCGAATTAATGATGGTTTTATAGATGTTTCACGCTTGGAAGCACGTCTTTTGAGTTGGTGCAAAGTTACGGTGGAATTGTTTTAGAGTTTTCTGCACTTAGATGGGCAACTGGTTGATTGCTTCCAGCTTTGATTTGAAGTAACAAATCTGACTGAGACATATTTTATGGGTGCTACAACCAACTATGTATATAACCTAAAACAAAAACATAACCTGTATATTTATCCTGAAATAAAAACTGAAAAAAAATCTAGCAGAAAACTTGTTCTGACATTCTTTCATAACATTTAAAACTAGTGCTAGTTAGTAGTGTAAAGCATAAAATTATAACTGATGCCTTTTTCCCATAGGAGTATACAGAAACTACGGAACGCCAGAATGCAACGATCCTTACTCTATCCATTTGCTTAGTATGAAAGTATCCCTCTATTTCCTAGTCTGGTTTACCAAGTGAAAGACTAAATATATCCTTGCAACATCGATAAGTACCTACCAAAGTTTATCGATTTAAAACAAGTTGTCTCGAAGTTAGTGTATGTTTACCGCAGCGCTAATTGGCCGCAGCGCGCGCTAAACATTTACTCGTAAACTAAACATAATAACGTATTCACCGTGCGCGCTACGTTCGCCGACATTTTGCTGTGTGCCTTACCGGTAACCCCTACTAACGTATGAGGTAAGTTATCGAATTAACCTCTGGAATTTATTGACTGTGTTAGTCGTGTTTGTATTAAATTATAATATAAAAAACAATTTATCACATACTGTTTTAAGCTTCACGGTTTTAAATCAACTATTGATAATCACGGAAGATAAGCCAGTAAGTGACAATGTAAGTTTAATTTATCACATGTTCTACTTTCATTTGTAGAACTAAAACAGTCTTCTACCAAAAAAACAACAATTTAAAACGCAAAATACATCAAAGATCAACCGACTACGCAAGTCGTAGCACAGTCCCCCGGGACCCGGGACTCGGGCCGGAGTCCCCGCAAACGGAATGGATAATTCAATAACCGACGGAACGCGCCGTCTAATCCTCAAATTAGCAATACGATATGAATAAATAGATTTTGGTCGAACAAAGCAGGTGCCCTGGGAATACGAAGTAGGGGACAGCGGTGTTTAGCGAATCATTAGTTTTGCAAATGAAGGGCTGCGTCAAATATGCCTGTGTCATTTGAAATGGGGTTGTACATGCAGTTTAGTGACAATAGTTAAACAGACGAGACGTTAGATGCAATACTAATAAAAATACAAGGTGTAAAAGGACCCTTCACGAAGCCGTCAACCAAGCATTCTGTACATTAAACTAAGTAACTCTACGCAAAAATTATTGCTGGGAACGATTTGTTTTTTTTTTTGGGTGAAAAATCACGTTTTACGGTAAAACTCAATGTAACGCACTCAAAACATTGTGCTGATGGATAGTAAACGGAAGGTTATGGAGTTATTTAAAGCAAAGTTATAACATTTTTCGTCGTTATCGTGTGATTAGTGCCTAACCTGGTGTCAGAGTTTTTACGCCGCCCATGGGCCTCTGACTCGGCTTTACGAGTACATGCCGTCGAGAAATATCTCTCAGGCATGCTGATTTCCTCACGATGTTTTCCTTCATCGGAGCAAATGATAATTTATTATAAATACGCACATGATTCCGAAAAATCAGAGGTGCGTGTCTTGGGTTCGAACTCGAGACCTATGACTTGGTAGTCCAACGGTCACACCACTAGGCTGTCACTGCTTCATATAGTTATAACATTAAAAACTTGTATTAAATATTGTGAAAAAGTTGGAACTTTGACCCCCAATATCTCCGTAACTAGAAGGATCACAGGAATGGTATAGAACAAAAATAATATCGAAATGACGGGGATAACAAGTGCCTTTTGGCTTCGTAAAGGGTACTTTTACACCCGTTATAGCTCTATTTATTTATTGTCTATCTACAATCGTTACACTTATCAACATACTAGCTTATGCCAGCGGCTTCGCCCGCGTGGAGTTCGATAGTTGACCCAGGGGTCGTTCTACCGGGATTAAAAGTAGCCTACGTGCTATTCCAAACTATAATCTATCTCTGTGCCAAATTTCATCCAGATCCGTTCAGCCGTTCTGGCGTGATTGAGCAACAAACATCCATCCAAACTTTCACATTTATAATATTAGTATAGATTCACAGTCGCCAACTTATTAAAGCAACGTTAATTCCATGTAAAGGAAAAATGTCCCGGAAAAATTGAAAAAGCTCAAAGAACATTTCGAAAGCAGTCCTCCAGGCAAATAATTAAAAACAAAACAGAACCAGCTTCAACTCGCTCTGGTATAACTTTTGACCCATAAAAATAAAAGCCACATTATAAAACGGCAGAAAAATCAACACCCATTCATCATTTTATAGCTATAATTTCGATGGAGTACAAAATAATGAGTATTCTATCTAGTTTCAAACAGGGTAAAAACACCCGTAACCGAAACAGAATTACTTATTCCCCGCTATGTAATGTATCGAGGAACACAGGTAACAGTCATACATCACTCCAACCACACAATGATCGCTCCGACATTAATGGAGTAACTAACATAAACAGATAGCAATCCAATCTCATTGTTGCAGCCACGTCAATTATAACGGAGATACATTGAGCGCGCAGAGATACGCCAATTAGGCGAGGTTCAGGAAGCTGCCGCGCGTGCGCACACCCTAATTGTTTCCGACATAGTCTTGCCACCCACTTCCACCCTTACGTACGAGAGAATTTAGTACAGAAGAGCCACTTTGAATAGCAGCAATAGGTGACATATACTCGTACAAGGTGTATACGGACCCTTCACGATGCCGTCAATCAAGCATTCGATTACGAAACGATCGATACGATTTTTTTGGAGTGAAATCACGTTTTACGATAAAACTCAATCAGCTTAATTATATTTTTGTATGTCATGAAGGCTATCTATTGGTCGGTACAGGAGTTAATCTGTTTCCATTCTGCCACAATAGGAATGTTCGAGTTTCTTCCTAAGTATTTACTTAAGAAGCAAATACCACATACCAACATTCCTTGTGAGGTTCAGAATTGGATTCGGCTGCCTATAATATACTATTTTGTGTACCTAAAGATACACAGAAGTCAGTGCTAGATCTCACTAAACATCAGCAGGAATATGGCTAGCATTCTGTAAAGTGAATGTGCTTAAAATCCGTGAACGCTTTTCTCTAAACTCTTCAGTTTCACTATTCCTGACTTCTGAACTTAATTACTTAACACTTTCGCTGCTAAGTTCATATAATTCATTTTTACTTGTATTCACAAGTCATTATAGCTACGTATAGCGACGACTCGGGAGGCGGGCTGTGGGCACACGAACGAATTATTGTTCGACACATGCTGGGTGCTTAGCACCGAAAGTGTTAAGTATTTTCCGTACGTGAACTTCAGACTGGATTTTCTACACTATCTCTGTAACATCAGCCTGAAGCGTGCCTCCCACCACCCGTAGCTCCGGGCGATAACAAGGAAAGGAATATCAGAGCGTAAAGCTGGAACTGCACAATGTTTTGACAGTAGTGTACGATTTAAGTACAACTGCTATAACTGCACTAACTTCGGATTTGCTTTACCATACCGACCAATTGAGTTCACAATTTGAATCTGGTCTTCTTTCGATGTTGTAGGTGAATATCGGTTGCTAGAAAAACAAGGTTTTTTTTCTGCTGTTCATATTCACGGAATGATGATCGAACACAATGGACGTCTGGATTTATGTAATCGGGAAAATACTGAATGTCGTCGAGTCGAGCTAATTGTAATGGAAGGCTCATCCGGGCCGTTTTATGTAAGAACCCAACTGAAAAAACTGTTTCCAATGATGTAGGTCAGTAGGTACCCACAGAATCACAGATCATATAATTCAAGTTTTTTTACGAATTCCATACAAAAAGTTCAACAAAACCCAATTTTACTCAAAATTATTACGGAATACACTCCCATTTATTATTATTACACATACGTTCAGCTACATTGTTCCCTAAGTGCACTTCACCATATCAGTGTACACTGGAAGCCACACGAAAATATCAACATTTTTCGACGATGCAACCTGACACTCGGGTCATCCGGAAGCAATCGCGCACAATGCCCTAAATGCAAGCAATTGTACGCGGCACGTGCGGCCTCGTGCACGCGATTTGTGCCAAAGAGATGTACTCGTACAAAATTACAAATGCGTGCAGAATTAGTGACGTCTCTATTCTCTATTATAGTTGTCTGCTGATAGTTTACGCTTGTTAGGCCTCAATTAATTATGTTCTGAGTAGTGGGTTGGGTACTTGTACTCTTTGAGTGTACTTCTATAGTCGGATAATCCCTGCTTGTCTAATGAGTTGCCGGTAAATACACACATCAAAAGTATCTAGGGATCAACATATATTTTTGCAATAACTTTTCTCCTGATTGATATTAATTAAAATTTTCTTTAAGGATTCATCAAATAAAGTGTTTTCGTTTGTCACAGTAACGATAAACCAAGTCACCTTTGCATTAATAAAGAAATTTGCCATTTTCCTAATAAAGGGATTTTTGACATTTGAACCACTAACATTAAAGTTCGAAAAAAAGACTGAAATAACAGTTTTCTTTAAAATTTTATTGGGTAACTTAAACAATTAATAATCCGTGTTTCTACCGCGAACACTAACAACACAAGAACATCGGTTTGGCATACTCAAAATGAGTTCATCCAAATCACGCTGTGGAATGGCCGCCCATGTCCGTTGCAACAACAAAAAAAGGTCTTCTTGCGACCGGATACCCTCCATATTCGGCAGAGCTCTTCTCTGTAGCATATCCCATGCATGCTCAATCGGGTTCAAGTCTGGCGACTGAGCAGGCCAGGGCAGGACATTGATGTTAGCTGCGGCGAGAGTCTGTCTTACAACTCTTGCGGTGTGCGGTCGTGCATTATCATGCATTAACTGAAATAAGGGACCGATTTGCACTTGTAGAGGAACGATGACGTCTGATACAATCGTCTCAGCATAAATTTGAGCGTTGAGGTTGCCTCTGATCCAAATCAACTCAGTTCTTCCGCCGATCCAATACCCGCCCATACCATGATGGTTCCACCACTATAAGGATGGACTTCCTGGCAGGATTTTAATCGCTGTTGGCGTCCAGGGGTTCTCCAGTGTCGTATACGTCTTGTATCCGGTCTCATACCAAAACGAGACTCATCAGAAAAGCACACGAAACGCCATTGTTCTTCTGCCCAATTTCTGTGTTCAAGAGCCCATTGATATCGAATCCTACGATTGTGCATTGCTATAGGTGGTACCCGTAGCGGTCTTCGGGAATGAAGGTTCACTTCATGCAAGCGGTTTCTGACTGTTTGGTCGCTAATTAAGTTCCCTGAAGAGTGATGAAGCCTCACGGCTAACATCATGGCGGTTATTGTTGGAGCTCTTCGAGTTAAGATTTGAATGTATCGGTCTTGTCTCCGTGTGGTGCAGCGATACCGTCCTCCATGGCGCTCAGCCACGGTACCAGTGCTTCGGTAACGTGTCCAAAGTCGACTGATAACACTCTGACTTGTATTCAGAGCTAAAGCCACAGTACGTTGCCGGGAACCAGCTTCTATCATTCCCACGGCTCTGAGCATTTCTTCCCTGCTTAAATGACGTCGCCGCTCCATAATAACGTTGGTTTTAATCAGTAGTAGGGAAACAGTAGCACTAATAATGTCTTCAATGCGTTGTATGTTTTTATAGGGAAAATATTGACAGCTTATTTTCATCTTTTACTCGAATTTGATTGAGAGTTCCTGATTCAAATTATGAAATGCACCAAAAAGGATCCATATAAATTTATAAAATCATAAATTTATTACAAAGCCACATCTCAATCTCAAGAAATCCGCATAAAAATGCTTGATCCCTAGACACTTTTGATGTGTGTAGTTTGGCAAATATTGAATAATATTTTCTAGAATTATATTTACTTTTTTCAATTCCCTTTGTCTCATATTCTTTACAAATTATAAGAAAAGGCTCATTAAAATTAAATCTGATAGATACTTACTTCAGTGACTAGTACTCGTATACTTAATCATAATAATTCTGACGATAAAGATGAGGTAGATGGCCATAATATCTAGCAGTAGGTCAGTCTACTGTCAAGCCCCCATTCGAAACACGAAGCTTGAAAAATAAAGACAAACATGGTTATTATTACACTGTCCAATTTTCTGACTGACCTATGCTCAAAGTTGTACCTAAGTAATAAGTCGTGTACAGCTGCTTGTTCTCTGTTAGTGATTAAAAGCTAAAACACAACGGTATTATAATACAGCGGCTGTTGAAACTGCCATTAATATTGCTCTTTGATTTCATTGTCAGTAGATCAGTGCGACCGCCTCACTTGGTTATGTCGGTAAAGCTGCGATCGCTTCGACAACTTGAAACAAATTATTAATTAGCAAATTGTTATGAAAGTAACTTTATGGTGTAAACTCAATGACGATGATTGGTAGGTACTGACAATGTTTTATTACTTTAAATGGCATCTTGTGAATATTTAGTAAAGACAAGAGTGAACTTATTAATGACGCTTGGTCAAACATTTGAAATAGTATCTACCCTTAACTGATTTTGTTGCTGACCAGGAGCATAAACGGTCACAAAAGCATGAACTTATAGTGTCAGTGTATTATGAGTGTGGCTAATCCAACCAAACTACACCAAACAAGGGCGAAATAACAAAACTGAGATAAAAACCTAAACACTACACTAGCCTGTGATTATTATCAAAACATTTTTATAAAACACACAACCCTTTCATCAACCATAATTATCCTACATCAAATCTCTAGAGATGCTTAATATCAGGAACATTCGGTGTAATATCACCGTAATACAAACTATGAGCGAGCAAGGGAGGCAGCCGGGCGCCAGAGGTGAGGCTAGGGGGTGAGGGGAGTGGGGTAATAGTTCATCATCCGATAATAGCGGGATTAACGCGATCCAACCCTTTGTGGGCGGCTTGTAAAACTTCACCAAAACATTTGTCCGCACTGATTATAAATTATTTATTCGTCCTACATTAAATATTCGCTCTGTGAATACATTATTGCCTCTCTTTATCCACAAAATGTGTGATTTTATCATTTAAAATATGTGGAATATAATGTTTGAGCTTTGCTTTTGGATGTGTTGGTTTAAGTTTGGTTTTGTTTCTTTTTAAATTGTTTGGTTTTTATGATAAAAACATTGATCAGCCATGCTATATTAATCCACATTGACATATTATTATATGTAGGTAAGCTACATCGTCAAGTTACTCGTATTTAACCTCCTTAATAACCTGTGACAGGCCAACTTATTCAGGAAAAGTTGGCCACTTTTCCTTCACATTCCGAATAACAAACAAAATTGTGATGTAGCAAGATGTTACACACAAGTGAGTAAATTCCTTTTTCCCGACTGGCTGCTTTCGCCAAACTATAAAAATGTTTGGCTACAAAATAAGGCAACCCCTTACAACATTTTGTAATAGCACCCAAGAGTAACATAATATAATATTCACATCACACATCTAAAGCCCCTCTGGTGCGTCCTAACTACTACTTTCACCATCAACTCTGTCAATTTATATTTGCCTGCAATCATTAATGTAGGCGTCGACACGTTCCGCTGTTTTTGCAAAGCGGGTGCTAAACCTCTCCACAGAAAGAAGACACCCCCTGCCCCCCGCACCTAGTTGTGTGGCAGGTGACGGAGGGGGAATGTTCCCAGTCCTCAAAGTGCGTCGTTGGTCGTAGAGTAAACTAGCCGAATGAATAGGTGTCAGAAGCAATGCGTCAGATCGTCCCGGCGGGGGCGCGCGGACGTGCCGCGTAACCGGACCCACTCGCATCATAATGCTACATAATTCAATTGATTCCCCGACACTACCCGCACGCTTCCTTCTAACTTCGTTTAGAACGTTTTGATATCGGATACGCCGCTTTGACGCCTCCTTGTACAATTCTTTCCCACTGACCCTCGGTACAAAATAAAAGCTGCAAAAATAGATTGACTATCTTGTATTTAACAAAATAAATAAGGTTTAACAACAATGGTTCTTATGACTTAGTGGTGGTAGGACACGGCGGGAGAGGAGAAGGTGACGTGGCCGAGGTTTTGTGCGTAGGCGAGCTTGGCGACGGGGGCAGCGGAATACGCTACCTTAGCGACGGGAGCTGAGGCGTACGCGACCTGGGCAGGCTGGTAAGAGACCTGGGCAGGCTGGTAAGAGACCTGGGTAGGCTGGTAAGAGACCTGGGTAGGCTGGTAAGAGACCTGGGTAGGCTGGTAAGAGACCTGGGCAGGGGCGCGAGAGTAAGAGATCTGGTTGGGAGCTTGGGCGTAGGTGATCTGGGGAGCTTGGGAGTACTGGATCTGGGCGGGAGCGTGAGAGTACTGGACCTGAGCAGGGGCTTGGGAGTATTGCACCTGGGCGGGAGCCTGGGAGTATTGGACCTGAGCAGGAGCGTAGGCGATCTTGGTGACGGGAGCGGCGAGGGCAACCTTGGCAACGGGCGCAGCATACGCGAGCTTGGCTACGGGAGCGGCGTAGGCGATCTTGGCAGGAGCTTGCTGGACGGCAGTACCCTCGTACCTCACGACAGCGTTGAAACCATGCTCTTCGCTAGCGGTGTAGTCGACGATGCGGTGGACTCCATCGGGCTGCACGAGCGAGTAGGATCCCTGCACGTTGTCGCCGGAGCGCGCCTCCTGCTGCTGCTTCACGTCGCCGCTCTGGTTGTCGTGCACAGAGTACGAGTACTCGTAGTTGGCCGGTGCTTCGGGCTGGGCGTGAGCGTACGCCAACTTGGCGACGGGCACCACGGGGATTGCCACGGCGGAGGCGGCGGCCACGACAGCGGCAAAAGTCAGGAACTGGAAAGAAAAAAAATTATAAGTAAGAATTGTAACAAAGTTCTCCTATCTTGAGACGGCTCAACAGTAGTGGCGGGAATACTAGCAGGCCTGTGGTTCTAAGGAAGTGTAGGACACAAGTTAAGGTACTTTATATTTTTTTCCAGATCCCATTAAACTCTTCCACTAAAATTACCCAGACTTTATTCTAAAGAAATAACCGCTTTATCAAATTGATCCAATTTAATCGTAAAGAGCCCGATTCAATAAAACTTTGCAATCTATCTTATTACCAAATCTTCTAATAAACAAGATCAACAACTTACTCTGGCGACCATGTTGACTGGTTTGTTTATTGTAGACGAATGTGCTGCTGTTCTGTGGGCCAGAGCTTTTATACTAGATACATGTATTGCGTATGCACATACATACTTACATATATTATACTTATTAACATGTGTTTGCGCTTACTGAACGCCCGCGGCGAAGTAAAAAACTGGATCGATGGCTGCGACCAGATAAACGATTATTTATATGTATATTTTACTATTTATGTACACACAGTAGACAACACAAGAAAATAACATAATACTTGAGTACAAAGGTATGTACTGCTTATTTCTTAAGAAATTTCTGCCAGCAGACGTTTTGTTTACATAATATTAAATATTGATCTTTCTTTTTATGATTGCTATCAGTCGTAACACCTGTTTCAATGTTAGTTTTCGAGAAAAAGGTTTATTTCTTGTAATTGATGAACATAATATGTGGAGTCGTGTGCCAACATCGTGGTAAGGTTGGGTCACTCCTCTAAACAGAGCATTGTTTATAGTTTTTTATGAAGCTAACAAGATGTGGTGAGTACATACATATTCTTATTTCTAAGAATTTTTCTTATAACTTATCTAATCTCGAATACCTACAATTTCACAGGGCCTGTGGCTTTGATATTTATCCCAAACTATAAAAGTCCAAAATAAATTGATAATAATTATCACTTTCGACACATTCGTCTAAAAACATAATTCATTATCCGAAAACGACACGTCTTGTAAAGACTAGGTCAAGGCATATTTAACTAAGTTCTTTATCTGCATGTAAATCAGTTAAATGGAACATATCAGTATCAATAAGACAACAATGCAGCAGGAGTCACGAACGAAATTCTATTCGGTTATCTTTCACCATCTCTTGATACGAGTGAATACGAACTCCGAGCGAACAGTTTTGATACTTACATATGGTGAACATTATTTTTTTTTTTTGTACACTTCCTCGAAAACTGGCTCTTATCGTTCAACATGCAATGTATATAACACTCGTGGATTTTTTTTCATTTATCACACCCGAGGGTTTTTTTCCTGATTTTGCCACAGATAACATTAAACAACTGTTCAATTCCCTATAGTCGGCGATGATAGCTTTTTTGGTCACAGCAAAGAGGCGCATGTTTTTAAGGCCTTCATATTTAATGAAAATTTAAATTATGTTTATGAACAGAATATCGTAAATAAACAATATTTTAATCAAACAAATTAACATTTATTTGTGTTCTAAATTAAAAAGTATTTGGATTTTATATTTTTCATATAAGGCTGTTTAGCGGCTTCATACCTTAGCCTCTCCTTCAACCTGGCGAAAACAAAGCGCGGGGAAAAAAAAGAAAATCATTTAATTTCCTAAAAGTTCAAGACAAAAATACTTTTCGTTACATTATTGTTATATTTCTTCGAAAGTGCATTGAAAACCGTCGTTTGATACACGTGGGCATTTGTTACTGCAGTTCTCGACTCCATAACACCCTCGCCTGGTGGCTCGTGTGTGTGTTCCGCCTCGGCCGCAATAATAAACTTTCCGCACTTATATCAAAATGTACTATTTTGTTGTAGTTTTTTGTTGTTGCATTAAAAGTTACAACCAAATCCTGAGTAACAAATTGTTTGTTCATTTGCAAC
Source organism: Standfussiana lucernea (assembly GCA_964057025.1). Taxonomy (NCBI): domain Eukaryota; kingdom Metazoa; phylum Arthropoda; class Insecta; order Lepidoptera; family Noctuidae; genus Standfussiana; species Standfussiana lucernea. The sequence goes on along the minus strand of OZ059802.1, from coordinate 4,235,297 downwards.
GTAATATTTACTTGTCTTACAAAATTATGACTACGGATACTTGTCTTTTTTGTACAGTTACATCGATAGAAATAATTAGTTACTGTTCTTTTACTGTGTCGAAGAAATATATACAGGCCGAATACATTAACCTCTTCCTTTTTTAGAAGTCGGTTAGTAAAAAAAGCTTTACACTTAATTTAGCAATTTCAAATTAGTATTTCAAGATTTTTAGGTTACAAAGCAACATTTATTGAATCCATTTTAAACTAAAAACATAAGAGGCAATAGAAAAAGTTCGAAGTATCAAGATTACTCCATCCAGACTCACATCAACCACATGTAGTCATCATGTAACTAATTAGGATTATCCACAAATAATATGGTTATATTATTATGATGTTATCTAACGGCTACCTATAAGTAGATACCACTACAATAGTGCATATTAATCACATAGTTTGCCATCACAATTGGAGCAGTTTCGGCACACTTGTTAGAAACTAAATTACCTCATGCATTTTGGTAATTATGTAATGACTTATGTAGCCAGCAATATTGGGTCAAATCAATCTATAATAATGGGTTAATAAATGTGACTTTTGGTTAATGTCCTTAATTAATGCTACTGTATTTATTTACATATGTTAGGAAATTTATGCCGTTAAAAAACCCTAATAACGTAGGTGTAAACGCTACTTTGCCATTGATTAGAATAAAAACTACAATGAATTCAAATCTAAAGGACAATTAACGCCATGTTGGTTTTCATTCCCTTATCTAAAGCTCATCCTTTTGACTAACGTATCAATCAATCATCAACTATGGATTATTGCAATTAATAATATTTGTGTCATTGTTCAATCAATTCCACTGCTGATTGTACTGGAATCGGTTGAACAAAAACACCGTTTAATAATGTCCCACAATGAATCACCCCGGAACGAAGGTCGAAAACCTTGTTTAATACTCGTTGAAGACAATTAATTAAGTTCGGAATGATAATAATTCCGGTTTACAGATTTTACGCTACTATAAGCTAAGAAGTAAGTACCTTCGACCTTGCCGTAAATGGCACTTACATTTTTGAGGCTTATAGTGTCATTGAATTTACGTAAATTATCGACTTGTGATTTTTCTCACGAATAAATTAATTCTTGACGCTTTAATGTGACGATTGAGAATAAGTTGAAAGACTTCATCATGGGTTCTGTATTAATAAAAAACGTGACTTTTTAACCGACTTCTAAAAAAGGAGGAGGTTCTCAATTCGGTTGTATGTTTTTTTTTTTTTTTTTTTTTTTGTGTTTGTTACCTCATATCTCCGTCATTTATGAACCGATTTGAAAAATTCTTCTTTTATCTGAATGGATCTACTTCCCGATTGGTCCCATAGAAATTTCATCAAAATCGGTTCAGCAGTTTGGTTTTGAAATCAAAATAGCTGGAAATTTCTGTTTGTTACCTCATATCTTCGTCAATTATGAACCGATTTGAAAAATTCTTCTTTTATCTGAATGGATCTACTTCCCGATTGGTCCCATAGAAATTTCATCGAAATCGGTTCAGTGGTTTGGTTTTGAAATCAAAATAGCTGGAAACAATATGTCATCCAAGTAAAAGAAATTGTGAAATTGATACTTGACAAGGATTTGTGTGTGATGCGATAACTAAAAAGGGTAAAATAAAAACTTTTTTGCAAAAAAAAACCGACTTCCAAAAAAAACACTAAAAAAGTGGGAAATAACTTTACTTTCGGAAGTCGGTGGCAAAAAAGTCAATGAAACAAACAATAGTCACCGACTTCCGAAAGTAAAGTTATTTCCCACTTTTTTAGTGTTTTTTTTGGAAGTCGGTTTTTTTTTGCAAAAAAGTTTTTGTTTTACTGGTTATGTGATAAAAAAGTTGATCTATTCGATTAAGCTTCGTGGTTTTATCGCCTTTAATTGCTCGCCCTGATGACCTATTTCGTATATCAGTTTTAGGCGACCCTGGATCTGGGTCTAAACCCTAAACGGATCCCATAGGATACATAATTATGACCATCACGTGGAAAACGCCAATTGAAGTAATACAAAACACAAATTGTAGCGAGAGTTTTAATATCTTTCTTACGGAATTCTAAAACGTAAGCGCAACCGTTAACACTAGAACAGGTTAAACAGCGTCATTACCAATTGATATTACATACTTAGAAGCGATCGCTCCATTTTTTCTCAACTTTACGTAACATTCATACTTGGGTAACAAGATCTTTGTTACACATTGGCTAAAATGTATTTTATTGTCCCTCGAGGGCATGCCAAACGAAGGCAAAACTACCGACTTATTAATGTATCAATGCCAGTGGGTTCTTTCTTCCTTAATTCGAATATTTGTAATAATATAATATGTGTAATTCATGGACATAAAATTATTAATTAATCATATTCCTAAACAATCTATTTATATGAATGTAGATCGTACTAAAGAGGTTTCATTTCACCATTCCAGAAATAAGCTGGCCAGTTCAGATGAAAAACTAATTAGACAAGCCATATTCCTCGAAAAAGTAAAAATAAAAAGAAATATTTAATGGCATCTAAATGTTTTACGCTGAAACGGCCAGTAACTCTTGCATATTTGAATAAATACTCCATGATAACATTTCCTACCACCGATGAAATAGAAAATCTGGATTTGATGCAAGTCATCCAATAACCCATTATTAATACTAAGTGCACAATAGTTTTATGATGGCAAAATATCAAAGTCACTGACGAATTTTAGAACGAATACACCTATGCAAGTTGATCGTGTTTATGTATTGTGTTTTTACGGTCAGTCGGTACAGATTGGTCATAGATAACTTTTGTTTTTTTTTTCGTTAGATAGACGTAAAAAACAACAACTTCTTTTACCGAATTGAACGAATCATCGTTAATGTTGACATTTAATCGGAACACCGCCGCGCCGCCGCTATGATATCAGGTTTTCGGAAACAAACCAGTTCAAATAATTACTGTCCTTAACGACAACGATTAAAAAACGGAAGTTTACATTTTATTGACCAAATGTAGCTGTCCTTTGATGACTGATTGCGTAAGTTAAGTACTTATTTTTGGAACCAAATCGTTTTACCGAAGGGCCAACAATTTTTCACTTAATTATTACTTGAATACAAATTTCCTGCTTTTTGCAACTTAAGGGTAACTAGTGATTATATCAGAAGTATGACTGTTCGTAAAATTTATTATGTATCCTTATATGAAATAAATGTGGGAAGTATCTCCAGCAAACGATTGACTAATTAATAAGCTTTAATATACTTACGCAAATTTGCATTTACAATCATAATACTTCGATCGCTCGACAACAAAGCCTAATCAGGGCCTTGTCATAACTCACTGAACCATTAAATCGAATTCAGAAACGACAGGCTGACCCTTACATCATACAATGCATAGATTTATATCTACCACATATCGTATCAGCAGGTACAGTCATGATCCTAAGTACCAAACAATTTCATATGCTTGACGCCCGATCAATCAGCGAACGAGTACTTAGAACGTTACACATATTATTGCCATTGGACCACACCCAAAACAATTCGGTCAAGGCCTTGGTCAACAGTCACCAAACTACTTTTAATTTCTCTATCGAATTTACCAGTTTATTAAGACCTACTAAATAGCTTTTATCTTCCACCCGCACGAAGGAATGTAGAAAGCAGTGGGTCAACTAAAAATGGAGATGACTTGTTTCTTCAAATATTTTAATGCATGGCTTTAAAATATTGTTGCAATTTAAATAAAAACTAATCATGTGTCATATTTAATTTGTAATATTAGATTTATCTGATATGATTAAAGTTTTGTTAGTATAAGCGCAATGGTGCATTTAGGTACCAGAGCGATTAGAGTTGGCGTTTTATTATTTATGAGACAGCATATGCATGGAGGTTTTTTTTTTTTGGGTTTTTCTGGGTACCTTTTGTGTGATGTAATTATGTACATGGTCATTTATCATCATGCCTGTGTCATCATAACGGCATGCTAGCTACCACAGATGGTATATCCATGATGCTGTTGCGATACATACCTCAGAAATGTCTTTTGTGTATTACCTACCATTTGTGATCCGGAATCTGTAATGCTGTCATCAGTGAGATGACTGGCTTAACAATTATATTTTGAAGCAGAAAAATTAAAACAAATCGTTCAGTTCATAATAATTTAATAGCACCTATTCATTTAAATAAATACAACAGCTTGCCTAAGTATTCAACAATAGTATCTAGTGGTGGTAGGAGATGGCGGGAGAGGAGTAAGTGACGTGCGCTGCGGGAGCGGCGTAGGCGAGCTTGGCGACGGGGGCGGCGTAGGCGACTGGAGCGTGAGAGTAGGAGACCGGGCCCTGAGCGTAGGACACGGGGGCGTGAGCGTAGGAGACGGCGGCAGGCGCGTACGCTACTTTGGCAACGGGAGCGGCGTAGGCGAGCTTGGCTACGGGAGCGGCGTAGGCGATCTTGGCGGGAGCAGCGTGTACGGGGGTGCCCTCGTAGCGCACGTTAGCGTTGAATCCGTTCACTTTGTCGGCGGTGTATTCGACGATGCGGTGCACGCCGTCGGGCTGCACGAGCGAATACGAGCCGTGCACGACGTCGCCTTCGCGAGACTCCTGCTGCTGCTTCACGTCGCCGCTGTGCTCGTCATGGACGGAGTACGAGAAGTCGTAGTGAGCGGGTGCCTCAGGCTGGGCGTACACCACTTTGGAGACGGGGACCAGGCCGGCGTACGCCGCCGCGGCGAGGGACAGGATGATGACGAACTAGAATGTAATATATTTTGTTAGAAAAATCAAAACGTATCCTAGATTATACGGGGTGGAAGGGACACCGACGCGAAAACGGAAACCACATACTCAGTATATCATTCTGAACCCCCCCACAGAAATATGTCAACATGTATGGAACAGCTGTCCTGAGTGGTTCCTGAGTATGTGGTTTCCGTTTTCACGTCGGTGTCCCTTCCACCCCGTACAGTTTGCCGCAACTGTTTATTTTTTAGTTTAATGAGAGTTCTATGTCACAAAAACCTGTTTAATTTTCCAATAAGTATTAAGATTATTCAACTTACTTTGGCGACCATTTTCAGTTTGGTGTTGCTGATTTGGATATCAGTACTTAACTGTGACAATGTGTGATCTGGTGCACTTTTTATACTTAAATTATCGCCTTCATTATATCGACGTTGCTGCGTTGGTGACAAGCCTCGGGCGTTGTATAATAATTTAGAGGTGAAGGTTGCGCACGCCGCCGAATGACACGATCCCACATACAGATTGACCTATGAAGTGTGTTACTACATTCTCCTAAGATATTTTTCAATCGACACCGAAAGAAAGTTCTTTGAACTGAAAGTTAATGGTTGCCTCAGTTCTTATTGACGTGTTCATAGATCGTGTATTATAATAGAACACCACGACTTTATTCCCCGTAGGTTTAGGCAGAGATGTATAGTAGGCATGAATTATGTTTGCCGAAACATTATTTTTGTTGATATAATTTTATAATTGTACTTTTTCTGCTTCGAATTATTTTAATCAGCAAATATCTTGTTTACATGAGAATCTCTCAGTTCTGACCCGCCTGCAATGTGCAATGGTTCACACTAAACGAACGAAAATAATGTAGGAGGATTGCAATGTGGTGCACTCTGCCCAACTCTGCGTCAACTTTTATACGACAGTGTATAAAAGACAGTGCAGATTTTTTCATCCGCTGTTAACAATGTAGTTGGCAAAAAAGAATATTTTCACATTTTATCCGTACGATTCATGAATTTATGGAATTTTTCTACATGTCCAGCCACTGGTTTTGATGTTGTAGGTGAGTTCTACATACCGAGTAGTTTAGATTAAGCGATGCAGTGCATCGACCTTCACCTGTCAATCGTTGTATTTATGATCTTATCGGCGCCCCGGGCTTGCAGTGTAGCACCTAAGACACCGGCTGTAGGCGACAACATACTATAAAAGTGTCGCAGGTCACACATTGCCACAGTTCAGTATTGATATTCAAATCAGCAACACCAAATCCAAAATGGTCGCCAAGGTAGGTTTTCTTTCCGATTATGACGTTTATCTGGGCCATTTAGTTAATGTTTTTTCCGCCTAGTGCGACCACATAAAGCAAGAAAGTAAAAAAATATCTAACCAATTAATATTTTTTGGAACTATCCCTGTAATTCCAACTACTTAATTTATCGAATAAAATATTATTACATTGCAGTTTAAATAATATTAAAGTATTTTCCTAATGGGAAGTTATGCATCACTAGTACTTATTCAGTTATTAAAAAAATACTTTATTTTAATTGCAGTTCGTCATCATCCTGTCCCTCGCCGCAGCGGCATACGCCGGCCTGGTCCCCGTCTCCAAAGTGGTGTACGCCCAGCCCGAGGCCCCCGCTCACTACGACTTCTCGTACTCCGTGCACGACAACCAGAGCGGCGACGTGAAGCAGCAGCAGGAGGCGCGCTCCGGCGACAACGTGCAGGGATCCTACTCGCTCGTGCAGCCCGATGGAGTCCACCGCATCGTCGACTACACCGCTAGCGAAGAGCACGGTTTTAACGCTGTCGTGAGGTACGAGGGTACTCCCGTCCAGCAAGCTCCTGCCAAGATCGCCTACGCCGCTCCCGTAACTAAGCTCGCCTACGCCGCTCCCGTTGCCAAAGTAGCGTACGCGCCTGCCGCCGTCTCCTACGCTCACGCCCCCGTGTCCTACGCTCACGGCCCGGTCTCCTACTCTCACGCTCCAGTCGCCTACGCCGCCCCCGTCGCCAAGCTCGCCTACGCCGCTCCCGCAGCGCACGTCACTTACTCCTCTCCTGCCATCTCCTACCACCACTAGATACTATTGTTGAATACTTAGGCAAGCTGTTATATTTATTTAAATGAATAGGTGCTATTAAATTATTATGAACTGAACGATTTGTTTTAATTTTTCTGCTTCAAAATCTTATTGTTAAGTCAGTCATCTCACTGATGACAGCATTACAGATCCCGGATCACAAATTGTAGGTAATACACAAATGGCTGCAAAAGTCTAATTTATAAGTATACAAGCTGTAAACGGACCCTTTACGGGTCCTGGAGGTATTTAAAGTGTATTTATAACCTTAAAAACTGGTATTTAAAAAAACTTGTCAAAAATGAACGTTGACATTTTTGTGTGAGTGTATATAATGTTCCTTTAAGGTGTGTGTGTGTACGGAGAGAAATTAAATGCGGAGAAGGGATTTGGATATTTCTTTAATCACGATCACTTATTACATTGAGGTATTTACTTAAGTTGAAAGCGCGTCTACAGTGTATGGCTATTCTGGGCGAACTAAACTTGCCGAGCGCTCCGCGCACGACGAATACAAAAAGCTGCGTCAGCGCCCACTATAACCTCCAATATCTCCGCAACTAGAAGGTTCCCGGTATGGCCCGGAACAAAAAAAAACTAGACATCCTGTATAGCTCTGTCTCTTTCCCGCACTGGAATAGAACTAAAACATTCCTGCATTAAGTCATGGTAGGCCACCTGGTGAGCAAAAGGAGTCCCTGTCACAAGTAAATAAGAAATGGTCAAAGTATCGAGCAAATCTTTAATTAAAGCATGACAAAAAGAAATAAAACAGAGTTTAATAACCCACTGACCAATTTCAAAGGGTGTCCATATCGCTGATGATACAATGTAGAAATAATAAATGGAAGCGTTTTCTAAGCTTTGATTATATAATGTCTAGATAGAGCGTCGCTCTACAATCGTATCAAAGAAAACGAGTCAACATTTTCAAATATGTGTGCGTGCAGGCGTCGTTTTACACTATGCGTCTATGTCTTTGTGTGCGTAAATAATGATACCAGCTACTACAATTCTCCCATAAATCACATAAAAAATAGACTTATTAAATAAGATAAGTTTTAGGTGTATGACACGATCTGCACTGATTGGCGGGCAAGCACTTGTGAACCAATAGTTGGTTGACACTTTTTGACACGTTTGCGCGCACTTGACGCTCCATCTAGACATTATATAATCAAAGTTTCTAAGGTACATTTTCAATATTCCACGTGCCATAAATGGCAACACTGTTATTTATTTTACTAGTTGGTTTAGTGGTCGCAAGTGCTACTGCTGAACATGACGTCCTGGGTTGGATTGCCGGGTCCGGCAAAGTGTTGATGGGTTTTTCCTTCAGGAATTTCTCATCAGCCCGGAGTCTGGATTTGTTCCAAGCGTAATGTTATGTTATGCATAAAAAACACATGAACTTTATTAAGGAAAATACATAAAGATAGAAGAACGAAAAGGACTACGTCTGCAGCTGGAAATTGTAGCAACACTATTAATGAAACAAATTACCTATTGAGAGAACACCTAAGAAACAAACACACAGGACCAAGCTGTTAAAACCAGTTGGTTGCACATTCTTAACCAATACTGACGAAGGTATATTGTGTAAGTCAACCAAAGACAAAAGACGGTTATTGTGTTGTGAAATGGCTGTAAATGGAAACAGTGAAGAGTTTTCAAAATAAAATTGGAAGTTTTGAAAATGCGACATTATCGAGCTTTATTGTAAATGGTTCTGGTTTTAGGAAAGGTAATTTTATGTTATAAGTATTTGTACGCACATGGTTGTTTGAATTTTTAACCGACTTCAAAAAAAGGAGGGGGAGGTAAAATTCGGTTATGTTTTTTTTTGTGTTTGTTACCTCATATCTCCATCATTTATGAACCGATTTGAAAAAATCTTCTTTTATCTGAATGGATCTACTTCCCGATTGGTCCCATAGAAATTTCATCAAAATCGGTTCAGCAGTTTGGTTTTTAAATCAAAATATCTGGAAAAAATGTCATCCAAGTAAAAGAAATTGCGAAATTGATACTTGACAAGGATTTGTGTGTGATATGATAACTAAAAAGGGTAAAATAAAAACTTTTTTGCAAAAAAACACCAAAAAGTGGAAAATAACTTTACTCAGTCAATGAAACAAACAAAAGTCACCGACTTCCGAAAGTAAAGTTATTTTCCACTTTTTTTGTGTTTTTTTTTGGAAGTCGGTTTTTTTTTTGCAAAAAAGTTTTTCGCCTTATTAACGCAAATTATATCTAAAACTTATCACACACATACTGAACACAGATTAGAAATTTCGAGTAGTTTGGAAGTAGTTTTCGGCCATCTTGCTGCAAATCAAATAATTTATTCGCATAATATGGGTAGATAGACGGTACATAAATGTTACATTACATAAATTAACAGAAAGTAAACACTTTTATAGCAACAAAGTACGTCAGCTCACATTGTTTGTAGGACTCCTAATAAGAGAAGCTACTATGTCCCGTATTACAGACTGTCACTCCAGACTCAAGCATTACTTTAAAATTAGTTTCATACAATCAAGTGGCTTGAATGTGGTTTTAATAAATGCTTGAGTATTCTGTGATTTTCTGTAATATGGGCAAGGGCCCTTAGCCCCAGCCAACACAGTTTAGGTACAGTATTGTTAAATCCTATACTTTGCAGTTTACAGGTTTATACAATACTGTAATTATATACTACTGCGAGTATACTTCAACGGAGAAACTCTTGCAGCAACATGGATTCGACAACTGAACGTTAAAAATATATGAAAAACGAGCATTAAACATGTTAAATGGAGTTTTATAAATTGAAATATGCTTGCAACAGCCAAATGTGCGAAAACTTAAAAAGAAAGGAGGTAAGGAACAGAGAAGGGTCTTGAGCAGTGAACTCGACTCATTACAATTTTTTGCGGAGACAGTGGAACTAGGTCAAGGAGAAAATTGCTCATTTCTGAAACCCGATACATGAATCTATCAAATTAAAGGTACACAAGGTGTAGTTTTGCATCCTCGTCAAATTCAAGGAGGTAACTATGCTAATGATTCTTGACCCGTATCAATAATAAAATGGGTAAATAATTTTTTAAACATTTTTTTTTTAATATCGGAAATCGGTAAGTGTACACCACCCGTATTAAACCCGTATTAAAACGCGGCCCGTCTAATACTAGTCCTATAACCGCGCGTTCACACACACAAACAAACGCAGACATTTATTCGATAAACGGGTGATTCTCCTCTTTTGAGAAGGGCTTCATTCTGAAATAGTGTCAAATTAAAACAACTAAAAAAGCATCGTTTATAATTATTGACCAGATACCGTAATTTATATTGATTATTTACGTCTTCTATGAAAACCTCCTGAATTTTAACGAAGATGCAAAACTACACCTTCTATATAGGAAGTGTAAACTTCAGAACCTGCTTGCAAAATCGGAATTGATAAAATAAAACATCATCTCGAAGCACCCCTCCAAAAATACCGAAAGCAATCATACTTAACGCTTTTTAAGGAATGTCTCGACAGGTTATAAATTGTGTATTTCAATTGTAAATCGAGAAGTTCGGCTCAGCAATGCAACGTGTCGACCTTCAACTCTCAATTATTGTGAAGTTTAATGAATGACCCCGCAGGCGCGCCGTGTGTCAGCGACGAGACATGCAGGCGGGCGACAATCCTGTATAAAAGTGTAGCAAGCCATACATTATAACAGTCACCTACTGATACTCAAATCAGTAATAACATACTTGCAAAAATGGTTGCCAAAGTGAGTGCTTTATTCAAATGATTTTTTTCAACGAGACTTTTAAACTGACTTAAAAGTCAGTTAAAAAATTCTTTAATTAAAGTTAAAGATTTTTTTTTTCTGTTAATTAAAATGCTTGCTTTCACAATTCAAAATGATTTTTACAAAATCATTTCATAGTTAGGGATTTTCATAAGAAAACTTCTTTTACAGTTCGTCATCATCCTGTCCCTCGCCGCAGCGGCATACGCCGGCCTGGTCCCCGTCTCTAAAGTGGTGTACGCCCAGCCCGAGGCCCCTGCTCACTACGACTTCTCGTACTCCGTCCATGACGAGCACAACGGCGACGTCAAGCAGCAGCAGGAGTCTCGCGAAGGCGACGTCGTGCACGGCTCGTACTCGCTCGTGCAGCCCGACGGCGTGCACCGCATCGTCGAATACACCGCCGACAAAGTGAACGGATTCAACGCTAACGTGCGCTACGAAGGCACCCCCGTGCACGCCGCTCCCGCCAAGATCGCCTACGCCGCTCCCGTAGCCAAAGTAGCGTACGCGCCTGCCCCCGTCTCCTACGCTCACGCCCCCGTGTCCTACGCTCACGGCCCGGTCTCCTACTCTCACGCTCCAGTCGCCTACGCCGCCCCCGTCGCCAAGCTCGCCTACGCCGCTCCCGCAGCGCACGTCACTTACTCTTCTCCCACCATCTCCTACCACCACTAGATTCCTAGTATTGTTATTGTAACATGTGTACCTACCAAACTGTTGTATTTTTTAGAAATGAATAGATACTATTAAATTATTATTGAATTGATTATTCTACTATGTTTTCACCAAATATACCCACTATTTACAATGTACATTTTACAAAAAAAAAAATTTAAACCGATTTTTCATCATATGCAAAATGATAACGATCTAACGACAAATACGAATACCAGTATTTTACATGGAGCGACTGCTTATCTGACCTCCACAACCCAATTACTGAGTAATGCGAAACCCCTTGGTTAGACTGGTTGTCAGACTTTCTGGCCACTGACTACTGCACTGCACTGCACTACTACACTGTAACGACTGTCAAAGATACAGAAATGCCAGCTGGGACCAACAGCTAGATGTGCTCTCCGAGCAGCTCGGAAACTCAGTATGTAATGAATAGGTACCGATCCATAGACCGATCCTGGCAAGCGCTGTTTAATCTTGACGATCAACCGGTGAGGCTATTGTTGTTAAGCCACAAGCTCCTCCACACGCAATGCTGGTTATATTTTCATAAGGGTAAAGAGCTACTCTGTATATAATGTGTTTGATAGTCACGATTAACTAAAGTCTGATTTGTAGGTGTCGTTGTCGCAAGTGCTATTTTATTGCCGACAGTAATGTTTGGTTTTTCTATCAGGAATTCCTAGCTGCCCGGAATGCCAATTTGTGTCCGGTTGATGACAAAAGGCTCGCCTTCTATTATATGGGACCGATATGTGTGTATTGTCGTTTGTCTTGGTATAGACATACAATGAGAAGGGATGAAACACAAGTGATTAAAAGAGCGATGGATATGATTATTGACGGATCGAGAGAGTGAGAGGAAGGCCAGGGAAAAGATGGATGGATTGTGTAAGGAATGATATGAAAGAGAAAGGAGTAAATGATGCCGTCACGTATGAAAGGAGAGAATGGAAGAAGAAAACATGTTGCACCGACCCCAAGTGGACAAAGGCAGGAATATGATGAAGATGTATACGTTCTGTAGGTTTACCTTCTGCTAAACCCTTTAGGGACAGGCGTGATATTAAGTCATGTTTTTTAACCTTAGTAACAAATCATTATTTTTATAGCCCGAGAGGCAGTTATTCCAGTTCAGACTATTCATGAAAGACCTTTCGACTACAATTATTTATCCTCTCATATAAACGCAGTCTTATGTATGTCCTCACTAGCGCAAATATACCATAAGTTTCTCGAGAAACCAAAGCCTTTTTTTTTTGGTTTGGAAAATCGTCAAATGGCCTCTCCCGCTCTGGGTGGAGCGGGAGGGCGTGTCAGAATCTTACTGACTGACCTTCACTTACCTGTGCCAAGGTGCCAAGGGCCACGGTAACTCATTCGAACAAATCCGCAACCCTGGCAGGCATCGGTCCTTATGGACCCCGTCAGTTTGTGCTGACATCTCTTTGAGGCGCGCGTGGAGAAACCAAAGCCTTGGTTACCTTTAAAACAATATTCATTAAGACCCCACGTAGTTTCATCTTTTGAGAGACCACATGGCAAAATCTACGTTTTAGCATGAAAATAAAACTGCCATTTTAAATATATTTATTTTATTTATTTTTGATGTCCACACAGTAGTCAACTAAGTCAAATTACATAACTAGTTTTGTGTACAAAGGTACACAAATAAGGTGCTTAAATAAAAAAAATGGTGATGCACCGGACGAACGTGCCCCGATAATTCAGAGATTCTCTACGTTCCTAATAGCAAATTGAAAAGCATCTACCTACAAATTAAGCTCACAGGTCGCCTCTTGTAAGTTTAGCATTTAAACTCCAAGATACTGTTTCATACTGGTCCACAACAAAATGCCTTAAACAAAAACTACATCTAATCATTATTTTTCTCAGGGATAAAAAGGCATCTCCGTTCTAGACTTCCCATGGGAAAATGAGTTCACGGGAGACCGCGATGTTTAAAGTTTAAGTTCATAAAAATATTATAAGGCAAAGGCAAGGTTCTGTTCGTGAACTTGACTCACAAGTTTTTTTGCGGAAACATTAATTAAAGTAAATCAAGGATAAAGGCTCACCCATTTCATATTATGATTGTAAAACTGATGCAATCGTCATGTAAACCTCAGTCAGAATGTAAATCTACCACAGGAGCATATTTTTTGCAATCGCTTTATCATTGTCCTTGTTGTATCAAAACTACTAAACTAAATTAATTAGTTGTTCACAAGTTTTTTAATTAAATGCAGCACCCATTCCTAATTAGGACTCAAGCATTCCAAGACTACTTTCATATTTAATTAGGAATGTACTATACTCACAGGTGCTAATCTGTTTGTGATTTCGTGAAGTTCGGCTCAGCAATGCAGCATGTCGACCTTCACCTCTCAATCATTGTGCCCAACGCCGCGGGCGCGCCGTGTGCCGTGTGTCACCAACGAGACCCACAGGCGACTAGCCCGTATAAAAACTGTAGCAGCTCACACACTAATATTATAGTCCACTACTGACACTCAAATCAGTAACAACATATCGAATAATCAGCAAAAATGGTTGCTAAAGTAAGTTAGTTGATACTTATCAAATCCATCTGGATTATTCTGATTTTAAAATTTGAAAAGTAATGTTAAAGTATTCTCCTAGTGGTAAGTTATGTATCACTAGTATTCAGTTATTAAAAAATACCTTATTTTAATTGCAGTTCGTCATCATCCTGTCCCTCGCTGCGGCGGCTTACGCCGGCCTGGTCCCCGTCTCCAAAGTGGTGTACGCCCAGCCCGAAGCACCTGCTCACTACGATTTCTCGTACTCCGTCCATGACGAGCACAGCGGTGACGTGAAGCAGCAGCAGGAGTCTCGCGAAGGCGACGTCGTGCACGGCTCGTACTCGCTCGTGCAGCCCGACGGCGTGCACCGCATTGTCGAATACACCGCCGACAAAGTGAACGGATTCAACGCTAACGTGCGCTACGAGGGCACCCCCGTGCACGCTGCTCCCGCCAAGATCGCCTACGCCGCTCCCGTAGCCAAGCTCGCCTACGCCGCTCCCGTTGCCAAAGTAGCGTACGCGTCTGCCCCCGTCTCCTACGCTCACGCCCCCGTGTCCTACGCTCAAGGCCCGGTCTCCTACTCTCACGCTCCATTCGCCTACGCCGCCCCCGTCGCCAAGCTCGCCTACGCCGCTCCCGCAGCGCACGTCACTTACTCCTCTCCCACCATCTCCTACCACCACTAGATACTATTGTTGAATACTTAGGCAAGCTGTTATATATTGAAATAAATAGGTGCTAATAAATTATTATGAACTGAATGTCCTTTCTATCATTTTATCATCAAATTAATCTTCTTAACATGGCTTCGAAAATATAACACAGATAAATTTTATCGACAGTTGTAAGGTAAATTACATACAAAATCTCATCATCATCATCTCTCTTATCTTTTACAATTTACAGAAATTGTAAAAGAGCATTTTAATATTGCTTCCTTGGAAATTAAATGTAGTTTTTATGGCTACCGAAACGTAAACGCATCGAAAATTGGAATTTGCGAGGTATCCTACAAACTAGAAACTGAAACATGATAAAGAAAGAAATGAGGCATAACAAATCAAGTGGAACGGCTTTCCTGCATAATACAGGATAATGAAAAATATGATATTGTTAAAAAATCCTTAACATCCTTAGCGGCATTTTACTGCCACTCTAATACAATATCAATAGTAGATTATACAACGAGTAAAAAAAGGGAATTTAATTCGAGGGACTTAGTTGGATCCTGAGAGCAGCGAAGGATTCTAGATTAGAATCCTGAGCTGAGCGAGGGATACAGGGACCCAGATGATTTTTTTTCACGAGTTGTGAATTTTATTTTTACTTACTTTACTCTACTTTTACTTAACAAAAACACAGTAATGCATTTAATAAGGATGAGTTCTCATAAATCGTATTACTTATAAGCAGCTTACCGCAAGAAAAACGGCGTTTTTACTATCCTGCCAACCCAAAATTAAAATCGAGTAAAAAAAATTCATAACCCTTACAATAAGAAAGCCTGAGGAGAATACTTAAACTTAACGATAGATTCGGACGTTCAATTGAACTACCGTTATAGTTCAATTCAACTTCTGCACCTAAATATTATAATGAGCAACTATTGCCCGACTACGGCATCGTACGGGTGCAATTTATTAATGAAGAAAATGAGAAGTGCGCTTACCAAAAAACAAACAAAATTTAATTTGATACAAACCTTGTCCCGTCAATTATTACGAGCACAACAAAAAAATACTGCCAAATCGATCAAACCGTTCTCAAGCGATGATCTTTCAAACATACAGCATTTGAATTGTATTTTTATATAGTACACCGGAGTTCGAATAGAGCCATTTTTTAGATCGCGAATATCAGATACTAAAAGCATACCTACCCCCTTCTTATGCTGAACAAATTGTAAGAAGCTTTTGCGGTTTATGGAATGACAATAAATCTACTCCACACACGAACTTAAAAATTATTGGCGAAATATGGGTACACTACAGTTATACATCTGCCTTGTCTTCGGGAAAAACTGAATTTTCTTGTTATTTTATAATAATGGTGAAAGTATTTGTATACGTAAGTTAGTCATATTAAATTCGTTAATAAAAGATAACACTGCAGTTAAGTGGTTGCGTATGATTGCGAAGCTAAATAGCAGTAACCCAACCCAGTTCGTAATAGTGGACTTTGTAATGGACACAAAGGGCCTTCATAATTACTATCTAGTGACAGAAACCCACTCGACAACTAAACGTTGGGGACCTGTAAATAACAAAGTATACTTCCAGGATTGGTAAACATTGAAAAAACTGACTTTTTCATCCCACCATCTCGGAAAGAGTATTTTTAATCTTCAATATCTGAGTGGAAAAGCCGTTTTTATTCTCTAGAGGATAAAGTAAATTGAATTTAGAACATCGTGTGCACTAAGTTTGTGAATTAAAAAAAACATTAAACCTATTTACTGCTACCTCTATGGTGCCGAATATATCATACAACTTTTTTTTTAATTTGTTAAAAACTCAGACTCGGAACCT
Organism: Standfussiana lucernea; assembly: GCA_964057025.1. Taxonomy (NCBI): domain Eukaryota; kingdom Metazoa; phylum Arthropoda; class Insecta; order Lepidoptera; family Noctuidae; genus Standfussiana; species Standfussiana lucernea. Next base: position 4,218,864 of record OZ059802.1, on the reverse strand, counting down.
TCTTGGTGTTCTTTTTTCAATTTGCTTTGTACGCGGTTCTTTACGCGGCATTTTTTCACGTCATTGTTAAACCTTATATTAAAAACAAGAAACTTGAAAACAAATGAAAAAACTAAAATGAGTGATTCTAGCGACGAGTTAGTTTGCTTGACGCCAACAGAATTGACTGAAACTGTTAATAATGCGCAAATGAGCTTTCTCCCTCAACAATCACGCGAGAAGTATTTAAAACAGTACGATATGTTCAACACGTGGCGACTAGCAAAAGGAGCCAAAACTTTCTCAGAAAACGTTTTGCTGGCATATTTTATAGAATTATCCGAGAACAAGAAAGCAAGCACTCTATGGAGTACGTATTCGATGCTAAAAGCAACAATAAAGATGAAAAAAGACAAACATATCGATACCTATCCTAAATTAGTGGCATTTTTAAAAAGAGCCTCATCTGGTCATCAACCAAAAAAATCGAAGGTTTTCACAGTATCTGATATTGAAAAGTTTCTTAACGAAGCACCCGATTCCGTATATTTGGCGGCAAAAGTAAGTCAGTTGCACATTCAGTATCTACTTAAGTATATTAATCTCAATTAAATAGTATACTTAGTAGATGTTGATAGGCATAATTATGCGTTCATATCAATTTTATTCATTTATCTACTACAATACTCTTTACGTTACAGGTTGTTCTTATTATTGGAATAAACGGAGCATGTCGAACTAATGAACTAACACAACTTAATGTCAAAAACATTGAGAAACATTCAGATGACTTACTATTAATTAATTTACCTAATACAAAGACAAAAAGAGACCGCAACTTCGTCATTCGCAAGGAATACGTAACGATTGTTGAGAAATATCAAGCCTTACGCCCGCCTAACACTCCAATCAATCGATTTTTTCTACAGTATCGCAATGGAAAGTGTGTTAGACAGCCTATGGGTACTAATAAAATTGGCAGTATCCCACGAGAAATAGCAACATTTTTTGAACTTCCAGAACCCCTGTTGTACACGGGTCATTGTTTCCGACGAACTTCAGCCACACTTTTGGCTGATTCCGGAGCTGATCTCCTGTCCCTTAAGCGCCACGGAGGCTGGAAGTCCAATGCAGTTGTAGAGGGATACATAGAGGATTCCATCCAAAATAAGTCTAAAATATGTGAAGGCATCGTAGGAGCCATTACACTGAAAGAGCCTCAATCGGATCCTTGGACTGGCCCTTCTACATCAAAAATAAGCCGTTATGAAACACCTAACCATCTCCCTCTCTCTCCAACATTCACGCCAAGGGAATCCGATGAATCGGTACAACTATTAAGTATGACAGATAGTTTACCGAAAAACAGTACACAAGTGACTAACACCAATATTACAGTACCAAACAAAAATATTACACTCAATTTAAATAACTGTAGCAACGTTACTTTAAAATTTTCTTAATTATACCTTAGTATTATTTTGTTATAATTTAAAGATTATTCTGTAATACTTACCTGTCATAATGTAGTAATTAATACCTAAACTGAAATAAAAGTGTACCTATCTTGTGATTATAAACGTTTTTTTTTTTTGCATTTAGTCATTTCCTCGCTGAGGTGGAATGAAAAGTTACGTGTTGCACTCGAGTGCAAAGATTTTTCACCTCGTGCTCTTTTGATTCCCTCGCTAACGCTCAGGATTCTAATTTTGAATCACTCGCTGCGCTCGTGATTCAATTTTAGAATCCTTCGCTTGCTCGGTCATCAAAATTGAACACGCGGTTAAAAAGCAACTTTGCACTCTTGTATAACAAATAACTATTAAGTCTTCAGCAAATCGAAACCAGATGTCGGATATAAATAATTAATTATAGGTACATTTATAAAGCAGGTCGTGAACTTGACTCGTTAAAATTTCGTTCCGGAAACATTTCGTTGAACTAAGTCAAGGAGAAAACCTTGCCCATTACATATCCGCACGCGAATACTGATGCAATACTCGATCAAAAGCCCTAAAGGTAGAGACAATGGCTATTGCTGTTTCTTGCGAAATCGAAACTATAATTAGCACAAAATCAAAAGTTATAGTAAACATTGAATTGATAGATAGACGGAATATTCTGTAGGTATGTTATGTAAACTTTTCGCATACAAGAAATGTACACAGGCAATCGTCTTAATGCCTTAGGCATTGTCATTCGCTATCAGTGAACCAAGGCGAAAGTAAGTTATTATTATGTTAATCGTACGGATTATAAGGATCACTTAATAAAGAAAAAGACAAATTACAAAGCAACTGGGTACGTTTCACACTATCTTGCTTATCTATCGATATCGCTCATGATGCAGTCATGCAAAGTTGTGCCTGGAGTCATTAGATACTCATATAAATCCTAAATATCCTTAGAGTCATTTTAATCTCACATAAATACAATTTACCCACATTAATTTAGCAACAATGATGAAAATTTTTCACTAAATGATCATCCGCAACTCAGAAAAAAATTAATGCAATTTAATAGCGATAAATCGGCGAAGTTTGCTTACCAAATTTTATTATTATTATAGCTAGCCCATACTGTTCTACTGCTGGGAAAAGGCCTCCGTGCATTCCTTCCAACGGTCTCAATTCTGTGCTACTTCTTTCCAATTCTCAAGGTAGACATCCATCGTCCCTCCATCTCCTTCGTGAAGGAATGAATGATATATTTATCTGCTAAAATATAGGTAGCTTACATACGTTCTTAAGATATATATGGGTTTCACAATATTCAGCATTTCAGCCGTACTAATGTTTAGATTTTACATCTTGGTTATACTTATAGCATGCAGTACACATTTTGGAATTAGCAGCAACATAAAAAACATTAATAATAATTTCATAATAAAACTAAGATTAAACGCAATAAATAAAATTGAAATTAAACACAATTATAATTTATATTAAAAATAGCGATCAATAATAAGGTGGTCGACCGCGACCCCGTGTCACTGTTTCAGGGCACCAATCCTGAACTTTCCGGGCCCACAGCTCGTTCGGCATGCGACAGACATGTCCTGCCCAGTCCCATTCCAGTTGGACAGCCTTTTGAGCTACAACAACGGTTTGCGTTTTGGAGCGCAGTGGTAGGTCAAGATAGGGAGAATACGCATGTCCATTAGCTTTC